>OX578136.1:131924597-132524597 GCA_951213105.1 Amaurobius ferox
ATATATGGATTTTTGTAAACACCTTTCTGATTAATTTCTTTTTTGAATACGAAGCAAAGTGAAAATAGTGTGAAATTAAAATCATAGATGGCAGCACCACAACAAATTCTTTGCGGAATATGACATTCAACGGAATTCTATCAACAAGTAGCATCGTATGGAATTTTATTTACGTAAGGAATCCGAGATAGTGTTTACAGAATATTCTTGTAAAGCAGAGAATATTTTTGCATTTTGAGACTTAAACAAATGAAACGGAATTTGGCATAAATTGAAAGATATACCGTGCCGCATGAGTCAGATATCAAGAAATAGGAATGTGAGATGAGTGTGTTCTAAAGAAAAATCTTGGATTGTTCATTACGAGACAATTCGAAGATTGGGGCAACGAGGGAGCGCAAAATAGAGAATATGGGGGTATGTTTTTTTTTTAATCTTGTGTACCAAAATCATAATTAATATACATATATGGAAGTCGGAACGATAGCCGTTTGTTCTTTTATGTATTTTCAGATGGCAGTGGAATGAAATAACCAAAACGCTTTTGAATATTTTGATTGAAAATTGTTTCCGGAGTAGAACGCTACACATATCTTTTAGAGATGACTATTTTTTCATTTTTAAAAGAATTAAAATGTGAATTTCGGTACCATTTTCTTCGAATGACGCGGAGAAACTTTCGCAGTTGCCACTCCGTATAAAGCAATGAAAAAATCACTAGTTATCACTTATATATTTATCAAACATCATTAAAAGTTTTCTACACTTCGTAATACCACATTCATTTATCGGTCTGATCTTTAAGAAAAAACATCAGGAATCTTAACATTTCCATTGAAAAGCATTCCGGAAAATGCAGTAAACGTACCACCTTAGACGATGATAAAATTGCCAAAATTTAATTTGTAGTTGTATTTAAACAATCATAGATAATATATTTTACTAAAATATTTATACAAATGCTGATTTTTATGATGACTTACTATTGACCTTAAAAAAATTCCTTCTTGATGCGTTTTATGCCATTTTACACACATATGCACACACACACACACTAAAAAAACTTTGGCGTCGAAAATCGCTAAAAATTATGGTAAAAATAAATTAATTGAAGTTAAAATGGAGTTATTTATTCTATGATAGTGGATTATTTATTCATTGTTAAGGTTAGAAAAAGGGGAAAATGTGGATTGATGCAAATGTTTTTAATTTCAATTTTTTATATGCTATGATACATAGCAAATGTGACGTTTGCTGTTCAAAGCTTAGATAAAGTTAGCCCACTATCTTAACTTGATGGCTGTTACTTTAAAGTCTGACCGCTTTATGACTGTCAAATTGGAGTATGTACTGGGAGTTGTGTAGGCTGTTCAGATCCAAAATAATATAACTCCAAATCTTTAGATTAAGTGACACATATGACTCACAGCAAGGGAAATAACCACATCAATTCAGGATTTAAACTGAAAATTATTTATTGCGCATGCAATAATAATACAGCAGCTGCAGTTGGCTGTATAACTAAAAATAGACAGACACAAAACAGCCCGATTGCATGTGCCCGTACATTAAAATATGGAATCTAGACCGAGGCCTGATGATAGAACTATCGTTACGCTAACCGAAATAATGGAATACCCACCAATTACTACTAAACTACATCAGCGGACATCTAGATCGTGGCCTGGAACAAATAGTGGGTACTACTAGATCATGATGATCACCGCTATACCTAAACAGTAGCATATTGTACACTAACGGACGCGAACCTTCCCAAATACTACGTACTCACACAGCGACCCAAACTTTAAGCAGTTCCAATTAACTCTTTCATTCACGATCGGAAACTTATCCTGCTGTTCTGCAGGAACGCAGAAATGTTACTTGGCTCGGTGATTGGTCAACATAACGACACCAGTCATAAGTTGTTAATGTAAAGTAAGCATCAATTATAAGGTAAACTAAGGGAAATCATAACCAAAGGCTATATAGACCTCACAGCTTTTTATCCCCCTGCCCCTTTACTTGACGGGCTGTGCACCTAGTTGTTTTGTATGAAAAAAAAAATGAAATTTTATCTGTACCTTAATGATATAAATGTTTAAAGGAAAGTCTCATTCTAATTATATATAGCCAGGCAATAGGAGCATACAATATCTCAGAAAAGGGGAAGGTAGGCGATCGAATAGATATCCCTTCACCAATATGCATTTAATAAGGAATCCATTAATTGCTTATTAAATGTAGATCGTGGACTGTTTAGTGTCTAAGAAAACTAGACCAGTCTTACCATTCGGATGTTTTCATAGGCGAAGCTACAGGAGGGGGGGGGGGGAGGAGGGTCAAGGAGGGCCCTTGCCTACTCCAATGAAACTGACCTACTATAATTTGTTACACATTTAAAAACAAAACACTTTTCATTTCAGTTTTTCTTGTGACTTTATAAATAAGTATTAATGTATAATTGGTCAGAAAAGTATCCGAGCAGCCCCATTGGGTCGTATAGACAAAATCAAAAGTATGATTAGAGTCGGAATGATGCCAACTATAAATATATAAACGTCACGTTTTATGAGATGTCGATGTTATATTAATATTTATACTAGTTCAAATGTTTTCATTTACTATTCTACACCAACTTTTTGATTGTATATTTTGATTAGTCCGAAAAATCAGTCATTGTTATGGTGTTTGTGCTTAGGAAATAGCTGTCATTTAAAGTGTAATGATTAAATTGAAAGTCAATTAAGCTTAAATAAAGATTTTCCAAGTGAAATGGTAATTTTTTTTTAAAATGTAAAATGTAGTTCTGACATAATATAATTTCGTGGTACAAATGGACAAATCGCATATTAATCTTAAAATAATTCTAAAAGTTTAAAATAGTTGTAGAATTTTTTTAATAGAAAAGTATCAAATACAAGATAAATAGCTAAAATTTGAGATGTATTTTTGCTCCCTTATGATGAATGATGAAACAATAGAAACAAATATAGGACAGTTCACTGGCGTTTTCCGTCTTTAATAGAAAAACAATTTTTAAACTTTAATAATTTTCATAGAAATCCACCTGAATTTTACATTTAATGTTTTCATAAAGAGTTATATTATATGAATAATAAATTTCAGAATTTCTTGAGTAAACTTTATAACTGCGTTCAGACAGCCCATGTTAGATCCATGCGTGCCATATCGCGTTCTCTCATTTTACTCCGATTTTAACATTCAATAAAAGCTTTTTCTGTCCTAATTTTTTAACGTCCAACCCAAATTTACCTTGTCCCTATTTTAATTGATTTCATACCGCGGCGGATGTAAGAAATAATTAACAGAAACGTTCCTAATATCTCATATAAAGTTATAAGAAATAAATAAAACTCAGTAAAGAAAGTAAAAAAAAATGTGTTTTTCTACTGCTTAGTAATTATTTATGCTATTATTAAACATTTAAAATAATATATAAGAGATTTTTTTCAAACACGTAAAGCACCTTGTTGCCGCAACTGGAAATCGAGCCACGGATCGACGTACTGGCCAGCCGGCTCTCTACCGTTGAGATACTGGAACGCAATTGCAAGTTTTTATCATTGAAGTGGACTCTGCATTCTCTATCCTCTAATGTCAGATTGGCGTGCAACTGTCAATGTGACTGACTACCTCCTTCAGGATAATTTCCTGTGTGGTCGATGTCCTCCCGATTGGAAATCGGTGCTCAATATCCCAGATTCCACTGAATCCATACTAGTTGTACTAAGGTCGCTTTCATACGTAAGTCACCTTTGCACTAACTAACAGGGTTGATTTGTTCGGGCTCCACTGAAAAGAACCTTGCTGCCCCAAACGGGAATCGGACCACGATCTTCGAGCTGGTCAACTGACGCTTTTCAGTTAATCTACTGGGACGTAAAGGAAAGTTAGAAGTTATAAAGTTAGATATAAATAGTATGCGCTAAAAATATAAAGTATAGTGCGTCAAAGAATTTTTAAGACTGGCGCTAGATGTCAGCGTACAGTGGCTCCATCAGTGTAATCGCGCATGCGTGATAAACCTCGACCGTCTGCAGGTGCACTGCCAAAAGTTGGACGCATTTTCTAAACTAACTCAAAGGATACGGCCCTGCATTACAGAAGTAAAATTTTTTCATGTTGAATTATTGAGATGGAACAAAGAGCTATAATTAAATTTAACGCAAAACTTAGTAAAAGTGCCTCGGAAACGTATCAATTGATGAAACAAGTTTACGGTGAGTTTTGTTTAAGTAAATCAAACATTTTCCTGTGGTACAAACGTTTTTTGGATGGAAGAGATACGCTAGAAGATGATAAGCATATCGGAAGACCAAGTTCAACTAGGACACCTGAGACAATTGAAAAAGTGCGTGATTTCGTGGCAAACAATCGCTGTGCATCATTAAGAATGATGGAAGAGCCCTTAAACATCAACAGAGAAACGATTCGAACCATCGTACACGAAGATTTGGCCAAAACAAAAGTCTGTGCTAAATTTGTATCACACACTTTAACCAATGAACAAAAATCAAGGAGAAGTGCATATTGCAGAGACATCATTTCAACCGTTGAAATTGATCCAGACTTCTTGAAATCGTTTGTTACAAGTGATGAAATATGGTGTTTTCACTATGACCCTGAAACAAAGCGACAAAGTGCGGAATGGAAGTAGAAAAACTCACCACAGGCCAAAAAAAAAACAAGAAAAACTTCATCCAAAATCAAAACAATGCTCATTACATTTTTCAATAGTAAGGGTATTATCCACAAAATATTTATTCCAACTGGATAAACAATTACTGGTAAGTATTATTTAAATGTTTTGAAGCGTTTGACGGCCAGAATTCGTTGCATTCGTCCAGAATATTGGGATGAAAGCAGGTGTTTGTTGCATGATAATGTACTTAGTCACACCTCACTTATTGTTCGTAGATTTTTGGCAAAAAATAAAGTCTGTGTGTTGAATCATCCACCGTATTCGCCTGATTTAGCTGCGACTTCTCTTTATTACCAAAACTTAAAATGAATTTAAAAGGGTGTTATTTTGATGACATTTCGACCATACAAAAAGCGTCGAAGCGTGCTTTGGAGGCCATTCCGCAAAGTGAACTGGAACAGGCATTCGAATCATTATTAAATCGCTGATACAAGTGTATTGAAGCCGGAGGGGTTTATTTTGAATAAAAAACCAAAACAAATCATAATTTCTTGTTTCAGTTCCATCTTGCGGACCCAGTCTTAAAAATTCCTTGACGCACTGTGTAAATTAAGAAATATAGTTTCAGATCTATAACTTTTTTTAAAAAAAAACTTTTATATGTTTCGGGTAATCGTCATGTCAAGTAAAAGAAGATTGAACAGTTTCCGTTTTCACACTGTTTTATTTAGGATGTTTTTTTCCCTGTTTGTTTGCGTCAAATCTTGAAATCAATTTTTGACCCATTTCCAGTGACCCGATGTTCTTTAAATTTTATACACCTACGTATTTACGATGACAATACAACATTTTATTGAATTTGAATTAAGACCCTCCCCGAATTCTGTTTCCTGCTCTGCCCGGAATCGTGCGAAATGGCCCACAAAAATCCCATTGTTGTAAAATAGTTTTAAAGATTTTTCGAGCCATTTCACTAAAGAAATGCCGGAAGTATTTTTCGAGAATCCGCCACATTTTAATAGATTACAAGAAAGATCAATCATGCATAAAGCATTGATTATGGAACACTTTCCAACTTCAATGCTATTTTATTTAAACATCTCTAAAATGCGATACATTCCTCGGTAATATTTAAAAAATTATCACAATACTACATTAATTTATTATATTTCAAAACTTAAAAGTTCATAAAAAAAAATGAACTTCATTCAAATGACGGCATTGAAATATAAATTGCTTGGTTTAAACATCTCTAAAATGCGATATATTCCTCGGTAATAGTTTTAAAATTATCATGATACTACAATAATTTATTATATTTGAAAACGACATCGAAAACAACTGAAATTTATTCAAATGACGTCATCGAAATATAACACACCTGGCTCTCTCTATAAAAGCAGCATTTCATACATAAACATTTTTCAATTCATTTCATTCATCATAATACTATAATAATTTATTTTATTTAAAAACTTAGGACCATGGAGCTACAAGTAATTAAACTTTATGCTTAAAACTTCATCGAGAAAATCGTCTTTCTCTCTGTAAAACTAATGAATGTTTCTTTCATATTAGCTATATTGCAGACTCCATGAGCTAAATAATTTTGAATTAAAGAAATATAGCAATTCTTATACAATTTATTCTACATATTTTGCTGTTTACATTTTCCATAGGTGAAAACTAGGCTTCGTTGTAGAAATAATCAAATTTGGATGATCATTTAAAGACAAATATATTGTAATTGTGTTGTTTCAGTACGTAGATGCACAGAATTTAAGCACAAATAAAGCGGATTTAGGACGGATATAACACTAAATATGAATTAAAAAGAACTTTAAAAATCACGATTTTGACACAAGATGGATGCCGTATTTTATTTTGAAGTGGGTCACGCGATCTCTTCATATAAAAGGTGTAATTATTATTTTAATTTTTATTTAAAAAATTGCTGAATATATTTGCTGAAATTTTTTTTATATATTTTATGGGATAATTTGAATATTTCATAAAAGTTTGGAAGCAATTTGGGAATTTGAAATCCGCTTAAAAAATGTTTGAAAAATTAGGTCCCGTAGGGTTCAATGTATTTCATTTTTTCAACCCGGGTTCAATACTAAACGAATTGGATGATATTATTCATTTATATTCCTATAGGTCCCACAGACCGTCTGAACAGCATACCATACTAAAATTCCATTTTGATAAAGTCATTTTTACGGCAGTTATCGTGCTAACGGACATACAGACAGACAGACAGACAGAATGAACAAAGTCATAAACACTTTTCAACTTTGTTGTAAAGTGTTAAAAGTATAGGAAGATAGCCCCTTATGCAAATGAGATGTATGCGTATTTATAGTAGTTATTATTTCGAGTTTTCTGATCATTTTGGTTTGTTCGTACCTTCCGAGGGGGATAAATAACGAGTGGTGTTCGGAAATATTTTTAAAGACTGTATAAACTGTACCTTGACCAAAATTCAATGGTGAATTTTGGACAAGGTAGTCAGTCTTCATCCGTGCTATCAAACTCAAATTAATTAATAAAGAAAATATAACAAGTATTTGAGTCTGTAGGAAAAGTCATGTTCTGCACACATCATATGTCTTACATTATTAAACTGTATCAGTGAATAGACAGTGTTCGGGTAAAATAACACTTTTAGCGTTAGTTTTTCAAATACAGCAAAAGACAAAGTTAATTATGGAATAAATTAGACAGTAACCGAAGCTGCCATTTCCGAAAAGAAGTATTTTGTTTAACAAGAAATAAAATTTTGTAGCTATTGGATAAAGAAATAAAATTTAACTTTCATCAATTAATTCCTTAGACTAATTTTTTGTGGACAGAACTGAAGAATTAACTTTTTAGTGAATAACTTAGTTTCTTTCTGTTAATATGATTCCTATAATTTATGTCGTGTTGTTTTCTTTGGAGATGCTTAGTAGATAAAAACACAGTAGTCAATTAAAATATTGACTACGACTAAAAAGGACTACGTGTGATTTGAAGGAGGGTTAGGATCTTTCAGGAGGGTACCATAGACCTGAAAATACAGCTTGGCGCAAAGATATTTCATAACTTGAAAATAGGTTTTTGTTTTTGTACCGGAAAATTTTTATTCTGACGCTGTGCTTTTGATGTGAATAACATCTATAGTTGAGCGTTATGAAAAATGCAATTACTTTAGACGCTTATATCTACGAAACTAATATATATAAAAATGCAAACAAATTTTTACTTACATTGTCAGAAATAGGGTACAGAATATGAATATATAAAAATAATTTCAATATTTTCAATTTTTAATTTTCGATAAAGAAATGAAAAGTTTTTATCCAGGCGAGTTTTTGCTCCACTTTGGTTATTTTCATTTGAAATATCTTCAAAACTATAAAAGATAGATCTAAGCAGTAAAAAATAAAAATGTTAAGTACAAAATACAATTTCTAGATCAATAACTTATTTTTGCAAAGTTCTTATAATTTTTAAGCAATCGTCATGGCAACTTGAATAAGTTTGAATGTTATCTGTTTTTCAAGTTGGTAATGCTTATATCACGAAAACTAAAAATGCTAGCTATGAACTATAAGTAATTTAACGTCTTTTAAGGGGACGGTGGGCATTAAAATGAGCAAAAATCGACTAAAACAGGTTTTTTCTTTAATATATAACATTATTTTACACATTTAACCTTTTGTTTACGGGTGGGACAACGTCCATCCTAAACGAAGAGTCTCCCAAACAGACAGGTATTTGACATACCCTATCCCAAACAATTCGACCCCCCGCAGGCAATGGCGTTCATGGCCATCGGCGACCTGCACATTGCACCTGCTGCACGCAGCAGGTGCAATGCTTCTGTCGCCGATGCCCATGGACGCAAATGCCTGCAAAGGGGAGTCGAACTGATTGGGATAGGGTATGTCAAATACCTGCCTTTTTGGGAGGCTCTTCATTTAGGATGGACGCTGTCCCACCCGTAAGCAAAAGGTTAAATGCATTTTTTTCGAAAAGGAATTTTCAAAGGTTTTACATTTTTAAAATACTCCATGCGTCTTAATTTTTGTTTGAGATGCATGAAAATTGGCAAGAAAACACCTCTCATACTTTTTAATGAAACTGGGTATGCAATTTATAATTGGATTTTATTAAGGTAATTAAATGTGAATAAAAGAACCTAATTAAATGATGAAAATTAAGTTTTAATGCGGAAAATATTTTTAAAAAATTAACTTTCTAAGGGATTTAAAAATGAATACCCAAATTTGTTCATAATGTGTTTTTGAGTGATCATAATGTTAAATGAATAGAAAATGTGAATAAATAGCACGCAATGAGCATTTTCAAATTTTCGTTCAAAAAAATTAAATTAAAAAAAAATACAAATTTGTAACAAAATTGAAAAAAAAATTAATGGTACTTTATATAGTAATATTAAGATGAATATTTATACAAATTTTCATGTTTCTAAGTCAATAAATAAATAATAAAAATTTCAGCCTCCACCGTCACCTTAAAAGCCCTACAAGGATATATAATTGGATTTCAGATAAGGTTCTTAGTTTTTGAAATATAGTGGTTATAATTTCGAAATTTTAATAGTTTGATATTGTTACAGCGAAACGTGGGTGCGCGCAGAGGATACAAGAACACACAGACGCACAGACTGATATGCAGGCATTATTAAAAATGGCTCATTCGTATTAATGGATACAAAATAATAATAATAATAATAAAAGGTGTATATCCATTTAAATTCAAAAGTCGCATTCTTGACATCGCACAACACTCCTCTTCACTTCTATAGAAGTATAGAAAGAGTTTTAAACTTCAGGCAGTGCATAGTATACCATGTATTGCCCGAAAAGCAAAATCCTTTTTCAATGGGTTACAACAGATGTGACGCATTTAATATTAGTACTTTCTCGAACTCTACAATCTATATAACAAGAAAGATCAATCATGCATAAAGCATTGATTATGAAACACTTTCCAACTGAAATGCAGTTTTATATAAACATTTCTAAAATGCGACACATTCCTCGATAACATTTTAAAAATTATCACAATACTACATTAATTTATTATATTTGAAAACTTAAAAGTTCATCTAAAAAAAATAAACTTCATTCAAATGACTGCATCGAAATAAAAATTGCCTGGTTTAAACATCTCTAAAATGCGATACATTCCTCGGTAAAATTTTTAAAATTATCATAATACTACACAATAATTTATTATATTTGAAAACGTCATCGAAAACAAATGAACTTTATTCAAATGACGTCATCGAAATATAAATCGCCTGCATATAAAAGCAGCATTTCATTCATAAACATTTTTCAAATCCTTTCATTCATCAGAATACTATAATAAATTATTTTATTTAAGAACTTAAAACCATGGAGGTACGAGAAATTTAACTCTATGCTTAAAACTTCATAGAAAAATCGTCTGGGTTCTCTGTGAAAATCAATGAATGTTTCATTCATATCAGCTATATTGAAGATTCCATGAGCTAAATAATTTTGCGTTAAAGAAATGAATTCATATACAACTCATTCTGCATCTTTTGGTATTTACATTCATCATAAGTGAAAATTAGGTTTCGTTGTCGAAATAATCAACGTTTGATGATCATTTAAACTCAAATATATTGTAATTGCATTGTTTCAGTATATAGATGCACAAAATTTAAGCAAAAATAAAACGGTTTTAGGACCGATACAACACTAAATATGAATTAAAAGGAACTTATAGAAAATCACGATTTTGACGCAAGATGGATGCCATATTTTATTTTGAAGTGGGTCACGTGATCTCTTCATATAAAAGGTGTAATTATTATTTAAATTCTTATTTTAAAAACTACTGAATATATTTTGCTGATTTTTTTAATATATTTTATGGGTTAATTTGAATATTTCCTAAAACTTTCGAAGCAATTTGTGAATTTTAAATTCGCTTAAAAAATGTTTGAAAAATTAGGTCCCATAGGGTTCAATGTAGTTCATTTCTTCAACGCGGGTTTAATCCAAAACTAATTGTATCTAGTAAATTAGTATGAATAATATCATCTAATTAGTAATTATTTTAATCCAAATCTATCTATATATACTAATTGCCATGTGTCCGTCTGTCCTTCTGTGACGCTTTTTTAGGCACTTTCCGAATAGATAGAGACTTGCAATTTGATACACGGCTCGGTCGTTCGATAAAACCCCCTGGAAAAATCGAATTTTTCGAAAACGTTCTCTAGAGGGGGTGCTCCACACCAAAACGTTTGAAAAATGAAATGATAGGAAAGCATGCTTTGCGATAAAATAGAGACTTCAAATTTGGTGTATAGGAAAATCGTTCGAAAGGAAGAAAGTGTGCAATTTCAGATTTTCAATATTTTCTACTTAAGGGGGTTCCGCACACCAAAATGTTCGATTTACCGAATAAATGAGAAAAGGATCCTTTAAAATTTGATTGAGGCTTGAAATTTGGTATATGGGCTAATCATTTGACGAAAACACCCAAGACGAATATAGTTTTTTAAAAAAGTTCGTTGAAGGGGGTGCTTCAGAGTAAAACGTTCGAAAAGTGAATTGATAAAATACCATGCTTCGGAATGAGATAGAGATATCAAATTTGGTGTAAGGGTAGATAGTTTGGAAGGAAGAAAGTGTACAATTTCAAATTACCAATATTTTCTATTTTAGGAGGTGCCGCACACGAAAATGTTCGATTTTTGGAATAAACGAGAAACGCCCCTTGTAAAAGGCGATAGAGGTTTGATATTTGGTATATGGGCGAATCATGTGATAGAAATCACAAACAGAATAGAGTTTTACAAAAATATATATTTAAGGGGGTGGGTACTCCACATAAAAGCATTCGAAAGGTGAAATGCTACAAAAGCATGCTTCGCAATGAGATAGAGACTTCAAATTTGGTGTACGGGTAAAAAGTTGGAAAGGAAAAAACTGTGCAATTTCAGTTTTCCAACACTTGCTATTGTAGGGGGTGCCGCTCACTAAAATGCTCGATTTGCCGAACAAATGAAAAACGCATTCTTTACAATGTGATAGAGGCTTGAAATTTAGTATATGGACTAACACAAAATCCAAAGATGAATACGGTTTGACAAAAATGTTAATTAACGGGGTGGTACACAGAAAAAAGTTCGAAAGGTGAAGTGATAAAAAAAAGCACGCTTCTCGATAGGATAGAGACTTAAAATTTGGTGTACAGGTATATAGGTTGAAAGGAAGAAAGTGTGAAATTTCAGATTTCCAATATTTACTATTTTAAGGGTTGCCGCACACTAATATGTTCGATTTTCAGAATAATGAGGCACGCTTGTGATAGAGGTTTGATATTTGGTATATGAGCCAATCATCTGATAAAAAACCCAAGATAAACAGAGTTTTTCATATATGTTCATTTAGGGATGTGCTTCACAGAAAAAAGTACGAAAGGAGAAATAGTAAAATAGGGGTGCCTCGGGAGATGATAGACTTTACTGTGGTGTACGGGTAGATACTTCGGAAGGAAGAAATGCGCAAATTAAGTTTCCCAATGTTTTCTTTACGGGGTTCTGCACACCAAAATATTCGATTTGTCGAATAAATGTGAAACACGAATTATTAAAAAATTTACATTATTCAGGGGTTACTTACTGTTGACCGTTGATTTTCAACGGGTATTCGGCTAGTTTCTATCTAGTTAGTGTAACTGCTGACTTCATACTTGTAGCGTCGCTTGCTTGTAGTGTGCAAATCTGTCATTATGGAATACGGATGTCTTAAGATAGCAAAAGAGTAACTTATGCCCGAGGATGTGCATTTACTCTGAAGTATTTATGTTCATCGAACGAATCTGTGCCCTGGACTGAGCGTAAAAGAAATTGTATTCTGCTTCTAGTAGAGCCATTCGTGAGGAAACGCAGAAGATGTGCTGGTAGTAGCTATCCTATAACAATGGCGGTATTTTCTGAGGAAAAGAAAGGAATTGCAGTCACTGTAGAAATCACGAGAGTGAAAATTATACTTGAGAAATTGAAAGAGCTACAGGAAAACGGTTACAGGTTTATGCAGTGCGAGAGTGAAATTTGGCTATTTTCCCAAAATATAAGAGCCCAGTACTCATTCCTCAATTAGGTTCAGGCCAAGGTAGCTATCGCCTCAAACGTTCACCGCAAACGCCTGATAACTGCGCTACAACCCAAGAATCATGAATGCAGACCCGAATCCTTCTCGAATATTAGCACAAGTGATCCACTCCGGTAAAGAGGATCTATTGGTTAATATACGACCTGGGACTCAGAACAATTTATACGTCCCTTAAATATAAACCATACTTACGGTAAATTAAAAACATTCTGGTTGACAATATTTTTTTAATATAATTGTATTTCATGCTTTCTAATAAAACACTAAAACAATGTGACTTTTTATAAAGTTTTCGGTATATAATTTTAAATTACGACAATTCATGTACAATAGTTTACATTGTCGTCGTTACTGCATGCTTGATGCGCTCCCCCACCCCCCTTTACTAAGTCTCGTGTTACAGGAGGTGTACGTTAAAAATAAGTTCGTATCGGCTTCCGTTTTGGTGTGGTGGTGTCTGTTACTTCGATGTTAAACAAATTTCTGACTAGAGGTGTTGTCGCTCTTCTCTGAATGTAACAGCACGAGCTGTATATGTTTCTATCGACATATCGCTAACTTGGTAGCTTTTTTTCATATGTTGCGAAATTGATGAAAATGTCGCCAAATTGATAAAATTAACTCTAAAACAACTAAATTAGTTGTGTTTTGTTAGAAGATAGTATTGAAATAATCTAGATGTCGGGGAGAGGGATTTATTTCTGTTGAGCAGTTGGAGTATTTTTTGACGCGACTTCCCTCACATATTGACGTCTACATGAAACTCCGCAACTACTCATTGAATTCAAAACTGCTGTTTTCGACGCCATATTTATAGGAATTGCGAGTTGGTACCGTAATCGAAACCGTCATCGGCTCAACTGACATCATCTTTATAAGGATTGGCAGTTGGTACTGGAATCGAAAGTACTGGAATCGAAAGTTAGAGTTTGCAAGGATTTTCATTTACAAAACGTGATGTTGATTTGAATCGCAGTAGCTCATAACAGGTATGTTGAAGTAGCTTAGTTAAGACATATCGAAATAATTTATATAAGATGTAGCTAAGTTGCTTTTTTAGGGCGAACCGAAAGAGCCCATTTAGAGTCGCATTTTATATTGTTAGAATTCATTAAGATACGAATTCATTATGATAGAAAAATAAACTAGACGTGGTTGAACTTGACTTTTTAACACCAAAAGCCGTTTATAAAAGACGAGAAAAATGCGTACTTGTGTATTTGATGACGTGGGACGATACACATCGGCGATTTTCTTTTTATAATTGGAATTAGCTTTGGAGTTATTGTATGTTTTAGCACGTTTCTGATGAATCTTCACTCAAATCGGTTCTTTGCTGATCGAAAATATTATCGGGGGGGGGGGGGGAGGGAGGGGGGTTAGGAGCCTTAGGATCAAGATTTTGTATTTCCGACGTCATCAGCTAAACTCACGCCATATTTATTTGTATTGTGAGTTAGTACTCGAATCGAATATATTATTAGAGTTCGCTAGAATGCTGATTTAGAAAATATACTATTGATTTGCATTGAAGTAACTTATATAAGCCGTTTTCGCGTCTGTATATCACTGGTACTTTTCTATAACGTGACATTAAATGCAACTTTATATTTAATCTGTACCGGATGCAAAGTGAAGTCATATTTTAAGGTATTAAAAGTCAATTTAGCATTTGTAATTTACGTATTTAAAAACGAGCACTTCGATTTTGTAAAATGTATTTCTCAACTCATTCATTCTTTATAGACGACCAGATTTGTTTCGACACGTAAAATGTATTTTCGTCCAGATGTTTTGCATGGAATTTATCATCTTGCAGAGGATACATTTGTAACAGCATGGTGTTTAGAAGGAACTTATTCAGAGAATAGCAAAATAACTTTTTTAGGGCGTATCGAAAGAGCTTATTTAGAGTCGTATTTTGTATTGTTAGAATTCAATAAGTAAAATAGCAGCTCTGGAAAATGTGTTATGACAAGAACTCACTACACGTAGCTCATCTCGACTTTCTCATACACAAATTCGTTTTTAAATACCTTTGTTTACTTTCCTTATATGCATAGTATAATGTATATATAAAGTCTCGTGACGGTGTCAATCATTCGAATTCCAGTTTTTGACGCGAGAGCACGTTTCAAGTATCCCTGAATACGAATAAAACGTTTTTGCTTGTAATTGTATCTAGTAAACTAATTGGGTGATATTATTCATTTATATTCCTATAGTTCCCACAGATCGTCTGAACAACATACTAAAATTTCATTTTGATAAAGTCAGTTTTACGGCAGTTATCGTGCTAACGGACAGACAGACAGACAGAATGAACAAAGTCATAAACACTTTTCAACTATGTTGTAAAGTGTTAATAATTGTCTTGTATGTTTTTGTTTTTCCTGAGCTAAATCTTTGAACAATTACAGTATAGACTACTGGACACAACCTAACAAAGTCATATTTCCAATTCACCTCGGGCGCAGAAAATAGGAGGTGTTTGAAAAGACTCTTCAGAACCGCCAGAAGTCCCCTCCCCACACCTGGTGACCAGGAAGGCTGAAAAGTTACACATTTATAATATCAGGGCGCGGTAGCCCTGTAGTTAGCGCGTGGAAATTGCACTTGGTAGGCCCGTGTTCGATTCCCTCCGATGCCAAAACTGTGGCCGTGTTCACGCGGAGTACGATCACGTTAAGCATGTGGGTCCGCAAGTCTTTCCGAGAGGTTGGTGGTAGGGGAAGGAGGGTTCGGTCCCTGTGGATGCCTCCCCCACTGGGTGCCGGTCTAAATTGGGTGGCTCTTTCCGGCCTTCCAAACAGTTACCTTACACCTTTCTGGTAGGTCGGACTTTCTGGGTCTCAAGAAATACAACATTTATAATATCTTCATACCCCAGGGTCAGTCGAGTGGTTTGGGTTTTCGACATTTATAATATCGAA
Organism: Amaurobius ferox; assembly: GCA_951213105.1. Classification (NCBI taxonomy): domain Eukaryota; kingdom Metazoa; phylum Arthropoda; class Arachnida; order Araneae; family Amaurobiidae; genus Amaurobius; species Amaurobius ferox. Next base: position 131,940,365 of record OX578136.1, read on the forward strand.
CACGGGATAGAACCTAACAAAGCTAGATTTTTGATTATTTGCGTGCTGAGAAAATGTGGCAGGAATATTAAAATTCTTTCCAGACTAGAAGCTCCGGTGACTTAGATGGCTGAATCTTTACTCACTTACAGTATCCCGGCCGCCCAAACTGCTGCTCTATGTCTGCGGATGAGCCGGACGGTCTAGGTTTTCGACACTTACAGTATCAACCACGGCACAGAACGCAACAGAACCGGATATTTGATTGCTCCCTCGGTGACGGAAATAACAAGAGAGTGGAGTCTATGAATTCTCCAGAATCCCCCTAGAGGACCTAGCAGGCTGATATTTTTCAAACTTATTGTATTGACCGCTGGACAGAACCTAACTGAGGAAATTTTGCTGAAAAATACATCTATTTTTCATCTTCAAGCACCATACATTATAAAATAATATTTAATGAAGCAGTTGCATGTTTATTTTTTAATGAGTGTTAATTTCCCTATTTTTGATAGGCGAAAATACTAGTAGATAAATAATCGAATTCGGTATTTTTTAAAGAAAGGCGTGTGTAAAGATACACACATTTCAAAATCTTTTGAAAAAAAATCTGATGTATAGGCAGCACATGAATTTCCCTATATAATGCAATGAATTTACTTCTTTCACAGGGAAAAAATGATGTATAGATCTACGGCACAATGTGTTTAATGTTGAATTGCACATTGGGAGCTTTTCCGCATGATAACTTGTAAAACTATTTTGAAGTAATCAATTAACTTATATTTCATGTAATTCTAAATTGACAATTATCAATATTGACAGCATCCGCAATAACCAATATAGTTCATATTTTAAAATATTTTAATAATGCATATTTTTATAATATTTATTCATCAATTTGGCGTCACTTTTGCAATTTTAACGCCATTTTCGTCAATCTGGGGCGAAATATCGCCATGTTGACAATCTTTTGCTAAATGAGTCGTCAAGTTCACCAAATGTATCGGCAAGCATTACAGACAAATGGAGAGAAGAGCATTTCTTATATGTAAATGACTGTTGACGAATTGTTGGGCGTTAAAATACAAAACAATTACACAAAGTATCTTTTCGCGTGAATGGGACAAACTAGGATTTACGAGAATGATGTTAACAAATTTATCACATAATATTATACATGAAAAGTGAATATATTTCATAATAGTTAATATTTTTTTTTAATTTTATGTGAATTTTTGAAAAAAGTTATGTGAAAAAAGTACTAAATTTCACCAGTTTGTGCTAGCGTTTTAAAATTTGTCAATCATTTTCTATTGAAAATTACATAAGAAATGATTATTTACGTAACATTATAGAAGGTTTTGATTATTTCATGATTTTATAAACATTTTATTTAAAATTTGGGGGTGGGGGTGGGGGTGTCATCTGAACATTCGATTGCGTTTAAAATAGGCTTTCAGTATTCACTGATTATAATTTGTGTACCAATTTTCGCTTGAAATGCTCCATTATTTCCTGAAATATCACCTGCACAAACTCACACCATCTCAGACACGATCGATTGGAATTCAGGGATGCTTGAAACGTGCTCTTTAGTTAAAAACTCGATTTCGAATTTTCGACCCAGTCACGAAACTTTTTCTATACATTAGACCATGCATAGGGAAAGTAAAAATGTTTGTCGCCGTGCGGATGCGTGTAAGTATGAAATGTGGACACGACTTCAGAACAAATGGATTGTACCACAATGAACTTTTATATTGAGAAACATTCTTAACATAATGTACTTTTTATTATCTGTTTACGTTGCGATGTACACTAATGACTAGTTTGATGGTCTTACAAACAGCAATTCACTCTATCGGGTAATATATCAAAATGCAAAGTATGAGCTATGATACCTGCAGACTCATTTTCCTATTTTACATTCATTTATTATATTCGAAGACTTAGAACGTAAATAATCCTTCAATTTCTGGATCTGAAATTTTATACATGTACCACATTTCATCCAACTTGCAGAATCAGTAAAATAATCAGCGTGCTGAAATTTATTCCGTACAGTTTCATTTCCAATCTGCTGCTGCCAAATCTATTCATGAAAGATATGGACCTCCATGCATGTTTTTCTATTGTCTTCTGATCCTCGTCGTAGATATATCACCACCATTAATGGTGGTTTGAATATTCTACCGAGAGAAACCATCCATCTTCTGCATATAAACTCGAACGCATTTGAATCCTGCGTGTTTGTGGAGCACCAAATGATATAAAGACGAGCATGTGTATTGTGGGATCAAAATAATACTTTCCATTCCATTTGTTTACTTTGAAGGTGAGATATATGGCATCTATTATGTATCATTCTTCAATAAGGTGTACATGCCGCGACAAACGAATAGATGCAAGGAGTGCTGTAAGATTTTTCAAACTATTGAGTTATATCTACTACCATACTTTAAGAATAAGAACAATAGTCAAATAATAAAAATCAAATAAACAAAATAACAATAGTCTAAAACTGCTGCACTATTAACAACATAAATAAAAACTTCTTAAATATAGCATAAATACGAAAATAAACTGGTTTGCTAGTTTCAAAGGTAAATAACAGCTTTCTTCAGGATCGACAAAAAGCGCGACCGTACTTCTCAAGTTAAGTCGGAAATTCAAATTGCCTACTTCTTTTTCTTCGACTCAGACCGTCCGACCTACCAAATAGGTATAAGGAATCTGTTTGAACGGCCGGGAAATGCTACCCAATTTAGACCGGAATCCAGAGAGGGGGGGGGGGGGGTATCCACAGGGACAATACCCTCCTTCCGCTACCACTAACCTCTCTGAAGGACTTACGAACCCACATGTTTAACGTGATCGTACTCCGAGTGAACACGGCTGCAGTTTTGGCAGTTGTGGGAATCGAACCTAGCCGACAGACTGCAATTCCCGCTCGATAACCACTGGGCTGTCGCGCCCCTTAAATTGCCTACTTGACTTCAAAGTACAACTCAAGTTTCAGGCTTGAGTTGAATGTGCAACTTAAGTTGCCGACTTGACTTTAATGTGCAACTCAAGTTGTCGCCTTGGCTTTACTGTGTAACTCAAGTTGCCGATTTGACTTGAGTAAGTAAGCTCGAGTTTTTTGCAGATCCTGAAGAAGGCTGTTGTTTGCTTTTAAAACTAGTAGACCACTTTATTTTCATAATTATGCTATATTTATGCAGTTTTTATTTATGCTGTTAAAAATAGTAGTATAAGACCCAAATTGTACGTATGTGTTTATTTTAAAAGGATTTTCAGTTAAGGGTCATATGACTCTTAAAATGTTAAAGAAAACAAGCATATTCATTATTCTATATCTTATAAAGTATATACTTTATAGCACACTTTTTCTTTCTAGAGCTATATATATATACAGGGTGATTCAAAAGTTCGGAGCAAAAGTAAAATGCTATAAAAATATCTATGGGTCGGAGAGACATGCGGTTTGCAGATTAATATTCACCGTGGTAGGGGATTTTGTATTGCATGAAAAAAAAGAGTTCAAAGTCTCGACACTAGGGGAGCGCTGCTGCGAAGAAAACACTGCGAGGTAATAATTGTGAAATGAGATATTTTATTTCAGAATGATTTACAGCTGCAAGTGCTCAATGTGTCCACCACCACATTCCAGTACTGAGTACAATCGCGGTATTACGGCTGATACAGCATGAAACAGCGTATTAACGGGAATGGCTGCTACCTCCTGCCGTAAGGCGTTTTTCAGTTCTGGTAAGGATTGGGGCTTTCCTCTATAGACCAGTGATTTTAGGTATCCCCCCAACGAGAAATCACAGAGTGTGAGGTCTGGGGATCTCGCAGGCTAGTCATGTGTACTATCACCTCCATGCGTAAGTCACCTCCATGGCTTTATCTGCCGCAGCCCCCCGAGTGTCGAGAGTTTAAACTAATTTTTTTTCATGAAACACAAAATCCTCCACCACTGTCAATATTAATCTGCAAACTGCATGTCTCTCCGATCCATAGATATTTTTTTATAGCGTTTTGCTTTTGCTCCGAACTTTTGAATCACCCTGTATATATATTCTTTCAATGCGGAATTTTTTTAAATCAGCACATAACGACATACTTTTTTTATAGAGAGATTTTAACTATGAGCCTTTTGTCGAACAAATAATTGACATGACAACTTGAGCGCAATTTCATTCAGGAACTATTGCCACTAAAACAAAATGTTTGGCATCTATTTATGCCTCAGGAACAAATGTTTAATTCGAACTGAAATAAGTTCGTATTTAAAATACATTTCTCTTTAATGCAATGTTGCATTTAGCTTTCATAAATATTTGCGAAATTTCGACTTTAAACGTCGTACACAAATATTCTTTATACAGGAAAACATGAAAATATTTTGGTTCATTTTATAAAACTAACGTACATTGTATATTCTGAAAATTTCATGGATATACTATCGAGAAATTTCAGAATAATCTTGCTCACAAATGTCAAAAAATCCCGTTTTGAGTAAAATTATTTTGATTTAAAAATATTTCTGAAACGTTTGCTTACTTTTGGGATTCAAGACATTTTGGGCTATAACCCCAATAATTATAGGGATATTTTTATGTGGATTACATTAAAATGTTCAGAAAAAGCCGATGTTTTTGTATATATATTTTTTTAAACACCTTATAAACAAAAAGAAACATTGATTATTTAGAAGGTTTAACATTTTTATGACCTCTTGATTGATGATAAGAGAATGGGGACAAATATGCTAAGCTGCAAAGAAATCACCTAAATACTTTGCTAATATGTAAAATAAAAATACATGGAATTAAGAAGTTTTGGAATCAAATTGAGCTTATTTTGTCAGTAGGAGAAAAAGAAAGTAGACACACCAGCAAAGGCAGAAAATACGGTTTACTGCAAAGTGACACACCGAAAGTCATAAATATGAGCAGCAGTTTTAAAGTTACTATTCATATATTACTTTCTCACTACTGGGTTAAGATATTGTTAATAAAATACAGCAAGTAGAAATATCTGCTTCTCTGAGATTAAAAAACACTTTAACTTAATTTAAGTTTTAGGTGAACACTTAAAAATATCTAGAATTTGACTATTTTGAAAGCACAAAAACTACACTGTAAGGAATATTTTTAACGTTACATAGAAGCATTTAAAATACAATATTAATTTATCTTTGATAAGTAAAACTTTGCAGAAACGCTTTTTATTTATGTCTTTTACAGTTAGAGAAATACTCCTATACGTTTTACAAAAGGTGTTTGCATGTTCTATATCCTTTATCTCTCAAATTTCTTTTATATTGAAAAACGAAATGGTTATTTTTCCTGGGAGTGTTCAAATGGTTGGTAAATGCTGCTTTTTGAATAGACTACGATATATCAATATGCAGGATAAACGAAAAACATAAAATCAAAAATGTTCAATTTCATTTTCAGAAACGTTCTGCAATATTTATTTTATACAAAGAGCAAATCGCTCACATGCCTCGAAATGATGTGCACAACACACCATAAAATATATGGAGTGTGTGGCACCAGTTGACTATTATATACATTCATATTCCATACATTTTATATCTCAACTAGAAAATATTCCCGACGTTGTCTGTGTTTTAAGATGCAAACTTCTGATTAAAATTACACCAGAAAATTACATCCATTATAAACAATTGCACGAATTTTACAATTTTATTTTTTAATTACAATTACGCGATATGTTTTCGTAATATTTACTGTAATCAAAATCGTTTAAGAATTGTTAATGGAAGTCATCATTGTAATTGTAATAAAAAATCATTGTACTAATCATAACCTTAGTCAAACAATACTAATCATTACCTTAATCAAACATAATTCAGTACGTAGTCATGATCGTAATAGAAGTAATAATTCATGGAATAATCATAATCGTAATCAACAAAATTGTTTCTGTGTAATCATATTCGGAATCCTAAAATTAGTATTCGACCACTAAATTTTTGTATATGTCCTTCTGTCTTGTGGATAAAGACTTTTTCGTGTTGGAACATTTTATTCTCTAACAAGAACACCCTTTCAGAGTAGAAAATTTCGAAAACTTAATTTTCTTAAAAAGGAATAGAATATAAATGGGAATCAAGTACTTGTTATGAATATTTTTGCAATCTGTGTATCTTGGTTTGGCTTTTGGTAACTCGGTAATGTTTTGTAATAGGAAAATCAATTTTGGCAAAACGATCTTTTCCACTATTCCCCGAAACCTGGTATATTATCTTATTCTATGCGACTACGGTGATACACAGTAGGCTTAAAAAGTATTACAGGTTGTAAAAATAGCAAAGCGATAAAATGGCAGAAGACTCAAACAAGAAGGCTCCAATTTTTATTATAGGGCGGAAAATATTTTACGATTAAGGCGATAAATGATGACATGCAGGCACGTAAGAATCTTAGACGCAGTTCATGCTGTGGGCACCGAACTTTCCAAGTCCGGCGTAGGTTACTTCCAGATGCCTGTGAGCCAATGGACATACAGATGGAGAACTAATGGGAGCCAATAGAGAGGTCACAGATTACCCCCGTGCAACAGATGAAAGAAAGTACAGTTGAATTTAGATTTTGAAGTCAGTGCAGTGCAGTGCAGTTCAATTCGAGAGTTTGAATGTAATGCAGTTTAAATGTATTGTGCAGTATGACGTCCTTGTATAAAATGTCATTCGGTTGCAGTGAAGTGCAATGTTAAAATTTCAGTTTGTCTGTACAACGAGTCTGTGCTTAATGATGTGTACAAACGATAAAAAGGTAACTGTATTGTTTTAACTTATCTGAGAAAGTATCATAAATTTGACTATAAGTCAGTAACACAAGTTACCACTGTATCACACCCGAAATATTTCAAACCATTCTCTGTAATTATTAGTAATTGGTAATTTGTAGATATCGAATAATAATGGTAAATTTAATCCTGCTATTATTGAACATGAATAATATTTTTAATAAAACTTTAGTTTGAGCAAATTCATGTCTCTTCATTGTGCTAATTATAAATGATTATGCTAATCAATTTATTTTCAGATAACACCTGATGACACATAATAATAGCGGGTTATCACAACGGTTGCATTATGTAATGAAATTGTAATCATATTCATAATCTAAAATTCCCCCTTTAAAGCAATCGTAATCATATGGCTGAAAAACTATCACAAACAAAAAATTACAGAAAGTTTTTATAACATATTTGGTTTAAGTAATTTGTGACTTTTGCTATAAAAAAGCTTAGAGTCAGATTGGTTAAGATGCTAAAAAAGAAAAAAAAATCCTTAATCACTTATTACTTTTTGCCCGGATATTAGTGGGGTTAAAAATATAAATTAGGAATATTCATTATTTATTTAGTTTGCCAAAGTGTAACAAAATCCATAAAGATTAAATTTGCATTTTGAAAATCAAAAATAAAAATCTGATGTCCGCAGCACATGACTTTCTCTGCAGACTTATATCCACGCTCTCTTTATTTTAATTAAATTTAATTCACTTTTAATTCAATTCTCGTTCTCATTTGGCAACTGGACTTATTTTCAAAGGTGGCGTAGAGAAAATACGAAAAAAGTAAAATACCTCGAGAACGGCTAGTCCTAGTGTAATGGGGTTGGTCTTATTATTTTCTTCATTCAAAATTACGTATGAAACAAGCATTTAATGGATATATTTAAGCACACATAGTTTTCATTTTAGATTTTGACGATTTTTGCGGACCATTTCGCAAAAAAAAGCAGGGTATTTTTTCCGAATCGTACCAAAATCTAATCAGAAACAGGGTGACCAACAAGCGACTTATCTACCGAATTTTGTGAAATTCGATCCATTAGTTTTTCATCTACAGTAGATACAGATAATTTTTGTTGGCCTTTTTGCAAAAATAGGCGGGTTTTTTTATCCCGAATCATATCCAAAATTAATATGCACTATATTCGCCCACAAGTGACTTACTTACCAAATTTTATGAAATTCGGTGCATTAGTTTTTTAGTTAGAGTGGATACATAATCTGCACAGACAGACACACAGACAGACACACACACAGACAGAAACACACACAGACGTCACGTTAAAAATGGTGTTTTCGTATCCTAGACGTCTCGAAATGTATAGATCCTCCGAAAACTCGAGTTGCGATTTTCGGCGTGATTCCAATACTTTCCCTATACATTACCATGTATTGCAGGGAAGTAAAAATAAGTTTTGCTGAGAGTATTAGCATTTGCATTCTTCGATATTTCAAAATCCTTGTTTTGGATTGTTTTTCACCTTATTTTGAAGTGTTTTTCATATCAGCTTTAGTTTACATCTATTTGTAGTTTACATCTAATAGTCTGGTATATAGGATGAATTTATATAAAGCAGAATTATTCGAATATGTTTATATTCTTCTTAGAGTTCAAGTTGATCAAGTTGTGCTCGATATGAAATTCTTTAAAACATAACTGACAATATTTTAAAAATGGAAATGATACGGCCAGAACTGAAATACAATATTCGCTTAATTTTTTACGCAGCCATAAGTTTCTCACACGCATAAGCAAATCGCACAATACTACTTGAGAATGAATATTTTCTATTGTGTTTACTTTATGCGAAGAAAATAAATTGTCCCGGACGGAATTGCTATTTATAAATGTTCAGGGAAAATTTTTCTACTTCCTTGAATAAAAATTCCATAAAGGAACTCACAGTGATGAACTACGAAATTGTTTTATCAAATATTGAATATTGTCACTCTCAAAATGAAATAAAGAAAAATGAAGTCGATATATAAATAATTTTTGCAATTCACTATACTTGTTCCGTCAAGGTAGAAATAATTTTCAATTGATACTCCGTGTAAATGATATGAAGATTATATATATATATATACATACATACATACATATATATATATATATATATATATATATATATATATATATATATATATATATATATATATATATATATATATATATATATATATATATATATATATATATATACATATATATATAAAATCTCAGAAATAAGGAAATTGATAGAGAAATACATTTTTATAAATGAACGGTATATTTTGATTGAATTACATTAGTTTCGGCCTTGTGATGTAAGTTTAGGGCCGTTATTGATATTTTCAAGTTCTTAAGTCCTCTGTTTTATTTTGCCAAATACATTTCAAATTCGTACCTTTTATTGTGTTTATACGATCACTGCAACAGGAATAAAATGTAATGGGTACGTCTTTTGATAACACTATAGTGACTTTATTTTGGTTCGTGTTCCCCAATCTTCATATTTTTTGTAAACATAGTGGGCTCTTGCTCTGCTCACTAAACTCGGCCCCTAATCGCTGGCGCTCGCTAGCGCTCGTTTCGTACACAGGCATAATACGCCTGTTGGGGATGTGTTCGGCCAACTACCGCCAGGAGTTCGCTTTTCACAAGCTCTTTTAACTTGGCCGGCGCGTGTGATGATTTTTGTGCTTTCGATTTTCTCGACCCATTCAATCTTTGTCCATACTGAAGAAAAATTTGCGTTTCAGAAGTGAATAAAAAATAGAATAAGCCACAAACTAAAACTGGATTTTAAAAAAGGGCTCCGTTTTGCAAAAATTCAACTATGTAGATGCATGCTTGCAAAAATTAGTTATTAATTCGCTATTGCCAGTCTGTTCATTTCGCGAATTTGTAGCTCAAATTATTTTCCTTTGACATCAAATATTTCTTTAAAACCGTTTAAATCAAAAAACGGTTTATTTCAACGTGTTTCCCTAATACTCGTATTTCTCTACAAATGTACCAAATTTCATATTTTTTTGTATGTTATAATAGCTTTTGTAGAGAAACTCGAGGGCCACGAACTTTGTCATACAGCGGCGATAGAATTTTTATTTTAATATAAAGAGATTGTTTGTAAGCGGGGCTAGGATATTTTACTTTGAAAATTTGAAGATTGTTTATAAGCGGGCTAGGATATTTTACTCTGAAAATTTGCCGTTGCAGATAGTTTTCTGTAGTGAGAACAGATATTATTTTAAGTTTTCTTCAAGGGAATCTGCAGACACTTTGACAGTAAGAGCTTGCAATGTCGTCCCAGTAGCTCAGTGGTAGAGCGTCGGCAGGCTAGTTCGAAGATCCAGGGGTCGATTCTAAGTTGGGGCAGCAAGGTTCTTTACAATGGAGCCCGAACAAATCAACCATGTAGGTTAGTGCAGAGATGTCGGAGGTCTAAAAGTGACCCTAGTACGACTAGCGTGGATTTAGTGGACCTGGGATATGAGGCGCCAATTTCAAAGTGAGAAGTTAGCAACCACACAAGAAACTAACTTGGAGGATAAAAACAGCATCAGGAGGTTAACCTGAGGCAAAAATAGCAGGAGGTGGTCAGTCAGATTGTCAGTTGCACGCCAATTGGCATTATAGAGTGGAGAATGCAGAGTCCATTCCGTCAATACGAACTTGTGATTTCGTCCCAGTAGAGTTTCGTCCCAGTAGAGTTTCGTCAACGGTAGAGTGTCGGCTGGCCAGATCAGATCCAAGGCTCAATTTCCAGTAAGTTTCTTTACAAATATATGTAATATATTTTGAAAAACAATATTATTAAGAATGAGACCATAATTTGCACATCTTTTAAATTACGTGCAACGACGGGCATATCTGCTATTATATATAATAAACTAGAAATTCATTTGTGTTAGAAAGTAGCAAGTGCCGTCATATCCTATGCAAATTTTCGATTGTTGCTCTGCTGAAAAGTAAATAAAATTATAATAAACCAAATGTATTTATTATATTTACCAGGTATAGCCCCATAATAATCTGATATAGACAGCTAATGATTTTGTATACACATCATATATTATGAAATTACTTTTTAACAACCGTATTACTTTTTATAGCAGTATTTTATATGTACTGTAGAACTTCATCGATCTTCCTCTCTCCGGGAAAGCGCCTCTTGTACTCTATGTTCCAAGTTTAAATTTCGAAATATTCCGTGAAACACCCCATCGCTCCCTACATATCGGAATAAACCGAAAAAAATAAATATATAAGTAAGTGTAAAGTAAGTCTTTTGTATATTTTGTTTCTTTCAGCAGAAAATTCCGAGTAAGCTTCTTTCTTACATATTTCGCATTTTTTCCGTTGCATTTGAGGTTGCAGATCAACGGAATTAAGTTGTTTTTCTTTCAGCAGAAAATATTCTGTAAGCGTCCCCTTGCCTCCCTTACGATTTTTGCGATTTTCCGTAGTATTTGATTCTTCAGTAGTATTTTTAGTAACGATTAAAGGACAGTTAAAGCGTGAGATAGATGTATGTAGTTACCTATAGATGAGTTTTTTGTGACGTCACGTTCGTGATTCCACTGCACAGCGGCCATGTTCTTTGTAACATCGGTCTATCGGTATACATAAAATGATAACGTTCATATTACTTAACAAATTTATTTCCTCATAATATATAACATAGAAACATACAGAATTAAAATGCACTTTACTTGTGAAATAGATAAAAGATAATAGCTAGGACAATTTAAGGTGATAAGAATATCAACACACCCAAACGAATATAAATTTTTATAGATTTTCAATGTTAAACATCAAATAGTTAGTCTTATTATCTACCAAATAAATAATATGAACTGATTATTTCGTAAATTAGTTAGTTTATTCAATTATAATGAATATATTAAGATTTACACACTATTGCATTAAAATAAATTAAATAAATAAGCATCAAAAGTATTTTGACTTCTTGTTTACTAACCTGACTTGGAGTAACTGTAAAATATAGCGTTACATCTCAGACCATTTGACGGATGGTATCAGAATAGGCGATTGAGAAAAACTTTTGTATTAGAAATAATATATGGATCGTCAGATAAACCCGTAATAATTAATTTTTCTTTATACCTCTGTTGGCTTTCTAAAGACAATTTCTCGACATAATCAGATAATTTCATATTGTAAACCTATCCATATTAAGAAAAAAATCGCTACACTATGTTAACAACTAACACTTTAACATTGAAAGAATACAGTGATGGCGGACGACGTCTACAAAGAGTCTGGAGGTGAATGTGATGTTGCAACTCATCTATACATTTTACTTTCCCTGCAATACATGGTAATGTATAGGGAAAGTATTGGAATCATGTCGAAAATCGAAACTCGAGTTTTCCACGGATCTACACGTTTCGAGACCTCTAGAATACGATAAAAATTTTTTTAGCGTGACGTCTGTGTGTGTGTCTGTGTGTCTGTCTGTGTGTCTGTCTGTCTATCTGTGCAGATTTTGTATCCACTCTAACTAAAAAACTAATTGACCGAATTTCATAAAATTTGGTAGGTAAGTCACTTGTGCACGAATCTGGTGCTGATTAGTTTTGGGTATGACTCGGGTTAAAAGAACCTGCGTTTTTTTTGCGAAATGGCCAGCAAAAGCTTGCATCCACTCTAACTGTAAAACTAATGGACCGAATTTCACAAAATTTGGTAGATAAGTCGCTTCTAGGCCACCCTGGTGCTGATTAGATTTTGGTATAATTCGAAAAAAAAACAACTTGCCTTTTTTTGCAAAATGGCCCGCAAAAATCATCAAAATCTACACTTAAGAACTACGTATGCTCAAATATAGCCATTAAATACTTGTTTAATACGTAATTTTTAGCGAAGAAAAGAATAAGACCAACCCCATTACACTAGGACTAGCCGTTCTCGAGATATTTTAGTTTTTCGTATTTTTCCTACACCATTTTTGAAAATAAGTCCAGTTTTCAAATGAGAACGAAAATTGCATTAAAAGTGAATTAAATTTAATTTAAATAAATAGAACGTGAATATAAGTCTGCAGGGAAAGTCATGTGCTGCCCACATCAAATTTTTATTTTATGCTTCCGTGCATGATACTTTTGCAAAAATTTAAATTATTAAAGTATTTTTCAAATTATTGAATGTAAACAAAACACTTGAAACCAAACAATTAAATATGTAATTTTATTTAAAGTGATTGAACATTTCCAAATTCGTTTTATATTATTGCATAATTTGAAACCATTGGTCTCAAGCAGAAGTTTCGTTTATCGTGTGGGATTATACTCACAAAGCAAACAATATATATTAATTAAAATCATGAAAGGATAGTAAAAATATAGACCCACTAAACAGTACTAATATCATAATCTTAGGCAAAGACATATAAATAAGTCTAAAACATAAGTCTAAGACATATAAATAAGTCATAAAACACTATCATTATTTTGTTCTAAATCGTCTTTGTCTCATCTTTGTTCTAATGTTTTATTTGAAGTCCAAACGATGAACACATACTATAAATGATGATACTAACGATATTCAATTGCTAACTAATAACTAATATCATTGACGCTATTGGACGCTATTGTGGGATAACTAATACCATTGACGCTATTGGACGCTATTGTGGGATAACTAATACCATTGACGCTATTGGACGCTATTGTGGGATAACTAATACCATTGACGCTATTGGATGCTATTGTGGGACAACTAATACCATTGACGCTATTGGACGCTATTGTGGGATAACTAATACCATTGACGCTATTGGACGCTATTGTGGGATAACTAATACCATTGAAGCTATTGGACGCTATTGTGGGATAACTAATACCATTGACGCTATTGGAGTGTGGGATAACTAATACCATTAAAGCAAAGTTAGAAAGTTACTGAGTTCGCCAGTAAAATTTTTAAATCTTGTCACTTGTTCTCCGAAACTCACTGTGGTTTTTAGCCTTTACACCAGTCTACTGAAGCAAGGTTAACATTTTATACATATTTTCTTTTCTTGTTTTCACTTTCCCTGCAATACATGGTAATGTATAGGGAAAGTATTGGAATCATGTCGAAAATCGCAACTCGAGTTTTCGACGGATCTACACGTTTCGAGAACTCTAGAATACGAAAAAACCATTTTTAGCGTGACGTTTGTGTGTGTGTCTGTGTGTCTGTCTGTCTGTGCAGATTTTGTATCCACTCTAACTAAAAAAACTAATGGACCGAATTTCAAAAAATTTGGTAGGTAAGTCACTTGTGAACGAATCTGGTGCTGATTAGTTTTGGGTATGAGTTGGGATAAAAGAACCTGCCTCTTTTTGCGAAATGGCCCGCAAAAGCTTGTATCCACTCTAGCTGAAAAACTAATGAACCGAATTTCACAAAACTTGGTAGATAAGTCGCTCGTAGGTTACTCTGGTGCTGATTAGATATTGGTACGCTTCGGAAAAAAGTAACCTGCCGTTTTTTGTGAACCTACCTTTTTTTGCGAAATTGTTTGCTGCCTTTTTTTGGGAATTTTTTGCCTTATTTGCCAGCAAAAATCGTCAAAATCTAAAGTAAAAACTACGTATGCTGAAATATATCTATTAAATGCTTGTTTTATATGTAATTTTTAATGAAAAAAATAATAAGACCAACCCCATTACAGTAGGACTAGCCGTTCTCGAGATATTTTAGTTTTTTCTTATTTTTTTTACGCCACCTTTGAAAATAAATCCAGTTACCAAACGAGAACGAAAATTGAATTAAAAGTGAGTTAAATTTAATTAAAATAAAGAGAACATGAATATAAGTCTGCAAGGAAAGTCATGTGTTGCCCACATCAGATGTTTTAATTTGAAATCTTGTAAACTTCTCCAACAGAGTGAGTGAACTGGATTTTAAACATGTAAGGGCTTGAGAAAATGCGAGTTTAGAAAAATTTCTTTTAAAACATATTTTTTAGTTTTCATTGGTACTTTTAGCTCGACCTGCAATAGTGATTGTGAATAAAATAATTCCTATAAAAATTGTAAAGATTTTTACACAATAAGTACGTTTGTAGGGATTCGAGTGAAAGTATTATTTCACTAACACATACAACTGTCATTTTTAGCTGCTGCACAATTAGTGATATGCGTATTCAACGAGAAAATAAGTAGCGATAACGGCAGTTTCATTGTTTTCATATCGAATTAAATTCAAACAAAATGGAATCTTCTGTTTTGAGGCAGCAAGAAATGAAACATTTTTGCCCTATTTAAGATATATTATTAAACATATTTTTGGTGTTTAAGTAGTGCTTTTGTGCTATACATAGCAGATATGTGACGATGCATCCTTTAAAATAGTGGGTGTATTCTCGGAGTACAAGAATGTGTCAGAATTTATGGATAATTAGTCCGAATTTAAAGCACCAATAAACACGAACCTGAATAATATACAACCAATAACTCTCTAGCTATTTCAGAAGGTTACAAAATGATCGCCAAGTACAACAAAACAGTAATTAAATGCTCAACTCACTTACAAGGCAGAATATTATACACTCTATAATAAAAAAATCGACGCACCAAGGAGTTGTCCGATTGTAATAAAAATTGGTGGATGTGAAAAACATACATAAAAAAAGAAACGATTAAAATTTCTGACCAATTTAATGATTTAGAGTTTCACCGTATACAAAGGGAGGAAGTCAATAAGGCATTGGTCCACCTCTGGCCTGGATGCAAGATGTCACCCGGCGTGGCATAGACTGGAAAAGTTCACGGATGGTGTCCTGCGGAAGGTCTTGCCAAATTGTCTACAACTGCCGGACTAAATCGTCAATATTCCGGGATGGTTGCAATCGCCGTTCCATAGCGTCCCAAATGTGCTCTATGGGAGAGAAATCAGGAGACCTAGCTGGCCAAGGAAGAGTTGGGCAAGCTTGAAGACAATTCATAGCAACACATTCCGTGTGCTGCTGGACATTATCTTCTTGAAAACTAAGTCCGGCGTGTCGCAAAAGGAACGGTCACATAATCGGTCGTAGAATTTTGTCTAAGTACCGCTGTGCTGTCAGTGTGCCAGAAATGACTACCAAAGCCGTAAGATATCCGCAGTCGAAATGCAAGAGAAATTTTGACCACAGATTCAGAATAGCTCCTTATAATACACCTACTGAATGCGCAGTTCCGATGCGCTGAAGCTCCCACTATTTATTCATTGGACACCAAATTTTATTCATTTGCATGTTCGCTCAAAATGTCTTTGCAAATTACGAAATTTCATTACAATCCGACAACTCCTTCTTGGTGCGTCGATTTTTTTGTTATAGAGAATATTTTCAAGATTCTGAGGTATTCACAATTCCCTATGACCCTTCCGCAATGGGAGCACGGAGGATGTATCTCGACCTCAGGCAAAATGATGTGGCAACTAGGAGATAAAGTCAACGAAAATAAGGAATTAGAATTCAAGAAGCGAGAGTGAGCGGTCATGAAATTCAAACAGCGATGTCATAAACAATAATTGTCCAGAAGCGGGAGAGAGCAGTCATGGAATTCAAGCAGTGTTGTTCATAAGCAGAATGATTATCCAAAAGTTCAGAGAGTAGTGTTTTCAAGTAGTGTAGTGGTTATTTTAAGTACTGAGAATCTGTTAGAAAAGATGACTCCAAATGTAAGAAAAAGAAACGGCAACTATTCCAAGCATGCTGAGCAACAGAACCGACAACAGAGGTATGTGACAGTCTGCGTATATATTGGGCCAATTGTTGATTTTGGAATAATATTAAGATCTGGTCTCACATGGTGCATTTTCTACCCCTTAAGTGTTGATTCATGTTCCTTTTTGTTTATTATAACAGCCACTGTTGAAATTCAAAAAATAAAAACAATCAAAGTTGGTTAATTAAATGTATTTAAAAAAAAAACGTATGGAATGGTGTTTTACTTACATAATATGGAATGGTGTTTTACATACATAATATAGAATGGTGGTTTACATACATAATATGGAATGGTGTTTTTTTATTGACGTGTTTTCCCATACAATTTTATTACACTGTTGAAATTTCTAGGAAAAGCGATATAACTTGAAAATTTTTAAACTAAATTACAAAATCCGAGAAGTTTCCCAACGTCGCCAATTTGGTCAAAAATTGCCAACATTTTACCAAATTTGTCGCCGAGGTCAAGCAATTCGACCTTCAAATAATATCGATAGTTGCCCTCGTCGTTTTGTCTTAGAGAAAAGTAAACGGATGTTGAAGACTCAGACCGTCCGACTCATCCTTAGGACTTAGAGCAGCAAAGTAAAAGGATGTTGTTGTTGTTGAGACCCAGACCGTCTGACCTACCAGAAAGGTGTAAGGTAACAGTTTGGACGGCCGGGAAGTGCCATCCAATTTAGACCGGAACCCAGTGGGGGCGGCATCCACAGGCACCGTACCCTCCTTCACCAACCTCTCGGAAGGAAAGTAAAAGGATGTTGTTGAGACCCAGACCGTCCAACCTACCAGAAAGGTGTAAGGTAACTGTTTGGACGGCCGGAACTAAAAGGATGTGAAATATTTTAAGCATTCTTAACAGTATTAAATACTTTTAGGTTTATTTGTATTACAATTAATACACTTGCAAAATCTGATATGAACAGTACACGACTTTCCCCTAAAGACAGGTTTTTATCTCTTTACGTACTTAATTTTAGTTTTATTGCATAAAAACTTACATCGAATTTACAGTTTTAAAATAATTTCCTTTTCATTTGACGATTAGCGTATTTTAAAATAACGCCAAGTCGCTAAGGTTTCAAAATATCTTAAATACATCGAGAACGGTTTATTCAACATAATGGGATTTGTTTTATTTGTTTTGTCATGAAAAATTTCTATATAAAAGATATTTAATAAATGAATATAAAAAACGTATTTATCCTTTTTTGACCTTTTGATATCTTTTTTTTCAGGGTAATTAGAAAATGTCCAGTTCTTAATTCTGCAATTGTACCAAATTTTAATCAGAACCTAACGTATACATAACTATACTATCAATGTTAACTTTCTCGTAGTATTGAGAAAGTATTGTTTCCACGAAACTTTTCGATTTCGAAATTTTCATGCCAATATATGTTTTAAGACCTCCTGAACACGTTTTGATTATTTTTTGGAGTGATGCCTGTATGTCTGTAGTCGATTTCTTGTTTACGCGATAGCGGCCACAAATATTAATGAACTTTCTCGAAACTTTATGTCCGGCTTTGTTATAAAAAATATTTAGAACTAGATAGGATTTTTTTTTAAATTCCAGCGAAAATTTTGAAAGTTATTCGAAATTATATATATTTTAACTTTTCCTTATATACATAATGATGATCCTATGAAGATATAAGTAAAGTATTGTGACGGGGTCGAAAATTCGAATTCGAGTTTTCGACGGGAGAGCACGTTTTAAGCATCCCTAATCACGAATCGATCATTTTTAAGGTAATGTCTGTGTGTGTGTGTGTGTGTGTGTGTGTGTGTGTCAGTGAGTCTGTGGAGACGATATCTCACGAACGTATGGAGCGATTCGAATGAAATTTGGTACAAAAATCACAGTCTATGAATACTGTAAGCCTATTGTTTTAAAACACAATCGAATGTTCAGAACCCTCTTAAATTCTCGAGTGAAATTTTGAAAAAATCATCAAAAAATCAAAACCTTTAAAAATAAAGTTACGCAAATAGACATTTCTTATGCAATTTTTCCTTAGAAAACGATTGACATAAATTTTAGAGCGCTAGCGTGAACCGTTTTCGAGATATTGCACATTTGTCAAATAAATTTATCAAAAAATCCCATAAGTTAAAAAAAAAAATAACTGTTAAGAAACATGTTCACTTTTCATATGTACTATCATACGATAAATTGGGTGACATCATTCTCGTGGATCTAACTCATTCCATTCACGAGGAAAGATACTTTGAGTAATACTTCTGTATTTGAACTCCAATAGTCATTTATCCGCTATAAGAATAACTTATTTCTCCGTCCATAACGCTTGGCGAGATTTTGGCGACGAATTTAGCGGAATGTCGCCAACTTGGCGGCATTTTTAAATGTAGCCAAATTAACGAAAATATCGCCAAATGGATAAAAATGACGCTAAATCAATGAAAATGACGACTAATTGAGGAAAACTCAATATCTTGGAAAGAATATAAGTATCTACTATAAGAATAACATTTTTTTATCTGTAAAAGTAGTAAATTCATTGCATTATCTAAGGAAAGTCATGTGCTGCCCACATCAGATTTTTTTTAACATGACAGCATAGGACAAAATTTAACATTATCATAAATAAAGGGGTTTATTTCTGACTCAATGATCGTGAGGCTTAATAGTTTTAATCATTGTTGTTAAAGGTAGTCACAATAAATTTTTTTTGTTAGTGACGTCATTTAACCCCCACAGGGGGCAAGTTACCCCCTCCTGGGGTACATTGTTATGCATGGTATCAATCGAAAACATTTCTCAAGCCCTCTAAAGTGAAGTGCAATACGCTATAATTGCAATCTCTTGAACTCACACTATCAATTTTTAAAAGATATATCTTGTAAAATTTGGAAGGAAAAAAACCCATTTTGATATGAGAAATACGATTTGAGTCACACTTCAGTTAATTGAAATTGGGTCGGATAATTTTTGTAAAGTAGATATAAGCATTGCACAGACAGACATACAGAGACAACAATGTAATTGATTCGCATTTTAAAGTACCCTAACCGGGTAAATCCGCGCAAATTCTAATTTTTGATCCCATCTCAATTCTTCCTCTATCTATACAATTACAATTTACAGGAGGAAAAGTAGAAGTGGAAGTACCTGTATTCCCTATGTCTTCAGCGATTTGAGCTTTTGGAAACTTGTATTATCCTATCATACACTTCAAATGTTCAAGAAGCCTTAGAGTAAATCTAATTTCTGAAAAAGGATTTAGCTAATAAAAAAAATGGCAGAACATAATGGTTTTTCCTTGTGCGGTTCATAAGACCAATTGCGATCTAGAGTCTCACAAGATATTTGTTTTCGAAGCACGTTTATAAGTGTCTTCGTTCATGAAGAACATGTCATGCAGACCCAAATATCAGGTACAGAACAGAAAATAAATGGAATCATACTGTATAATATTTCATGTAATCTATATTTCCATGTTTGATCTACTTTCAATATAGAAGCAGCAAGGGTTTTTATAAAAGATAAATGGAATCATACTGTGTAATCTATATTTCCATGTTTGATCTACTTTCAATAAAGAAGCAGCAAGGGTTTTATAGAAGATACAGTACGCAATATAAGTTCTCAAGCTTCTATTTTTTGTGTCATGTTTTGAAAGAAAATATCCACGCAATGTTGTTGCGGATAAAACTTTCTCTGTCTGGAGGAAACCATGGATTTGATATTTCAGAAAATGAAATTTTTGGTTATTTTTCGGACGTGAATCAAATTCTTATGCTCTTTACTCACGTCTTTTTCGCAGAAAGATATATTTGTGTTGAATTTCATGATCCGTTTTCCAGGGTTACATCAAAGCGATATCCTGGAAGTGATGATATACTGGGAACTTGCGTATTGATTATACCATTGGTAAGTGAATAAAACGTATGTGATATGCTGGGTAGTCATAATTAAAGAAACAGCGCAACTTCAAAATATTGAACAAGTTTAGCATACTGCATTATCTAATTTTAACATTCTAGATAGATTGGTACCATAAATACTATATCACACATTTAGTTTATTGTGAGATATTCAAATATGTGCTGATATATAATAGTCATTTAAAATGGATTTCAACATTATATAGAAATTTAAGAAATATAAACACCACTATAATTAATTAATTTTTAAGTATATGAATACTAATATTTTACCAGTGTTGCCAGATTCTACTCAAAGAATGCCCTGTTTTAATATACTGATACATACCAGAGGTTAAATCATTTAAAGTTAGGAACTCCTCTCAAATCAAATCGTTACCAGAATACCTGGAAAGGCCAGGTGTATAGGTTTTTCCCTATGGGTAGGGACTTTTGAGTTCACAGCTTCATTATTGTATGGATAAAGGAATTTTTTTACCAAAAATCTTATAAATGTAATGATATTTAGATTTTGACATTTTAAAATGGCTGAATTCGAGGATTTTTGAGATACTAAAATGAAATGGCACGTTTATTATTTTCAATATTTATTTTCAAAGATTTTTTTTTAAGTTAAATTATATAAATCATAAAAGTAATAAGCAGAGATTGAGTTAAAATTTTTCCAGAGGAGTAAAAATACTCCCTGACTTAATTTAAAGCAGTATTTTTTCCAGAGGAGTATATTTTAACAAATGTACAATTACCCTCAAATTTCCAGGTATTTATTAAATTTATTGTATTTTGTATAAGAAAAAATTACAGGGTTAACGTACAACAGAATATAAATTTCTGACCTTTTTACGTTAAAAAAAGTAATATTTAAGAAATGCACTGTACTCTTTATTTGTGTTAATAAGAAAAATATATTGTATATTTGATAGGATTGCAAAAGTAATATGCCTTATAAACTTTATGAAATGAGTTTTAAAATGTTTACTAACTTTTGGACTTATAGGATCAAATTTTTTTAATTTCCTGTCAATTTTTCAAGTAGCGTAGCAATCTTGAATTATAAATTCGTCATAGTATAATTAGCAATGTATTTTATTTCATAAAAATAACTACTTATATAATTCATGATGAAATATCTTAAAATTGTTAAACTTTTGGCTTAGTTTTTCCATATGGTTGTAAACAAACAAGAAGAGGAAAATAAAATAAAAAACCTATTAAGTAAAATAATTTTTTTTCCTTTTAAAATTCCAACCTTCTTTGCTTTTGGCTTTTTAATAAATGAACAGCTTTCTCAAAATTAAATTTATATGCAACATTTTTTCTCATTTTTTTTTCTCGGACCTTGCCTCACGAGTCAAACTTGAAATCAACTCCACTGGGAGAAAGACCCCCGTGCATGAGTGGTACGATTGTCACCGTCCTGGTGCTGCTTTGATGACTCCGCAGCGGCCATCTTCATGCTCTTCGACATGTGTTGGGTTCTAATGTTCATCCCCTTTGCCCGAAGTGAAATTTGGCTCAGGTCTCACCTACTCATGCCTTGACATGCATTGGATGCTAGAGGAGTCAGCTGTACTCCAGTCCTGGAGAAGTTCTTCATCTTTTGAAGACTCATGGGTTCATGGACTTGATATGGTGCTGCTGTCGGTCAAGTGGGATAAGAAACAACAACAACACATGCAACATTTCCATTGTTTTCACAAAAGTTTGGGCCCAGTTGTGAAAAAAAAGTTAAAACATTCACATTTTTCTCACTCAGTCTGCTTTGTTTTTGAGTTCTGATTTATTTTGTGTTGAAAATACTCTCTCGCTCATAGCTATTGAAAGAGAAACAAGAAAGATCAATCATGCTTAAAGCATTGATTATGAAACACTTTCCAACTTCAATGCAATTTTATTTAAAAAAGTCGAAAATGCAATACATTCCTCGGTAATATTTTAAAACTTATCACAATACTACATTGATTTATTATATTTGAAAACTTAAACCTTCATTGAAAAAAATGAACTTCATTCAAATGACGGCATTGAAATATAAATTGCCTGGTTTAAATATCTCTGAAATGCAACACATTCCATATTTTTAAAACTATCATAATACTACGATAATTTATTATATTTGAAAACTTCATCGAAAACAACTGAAATAAATTCAAATGACGTCATAGAAAAAATAACACGCCTGGATCTCTCTATAAGAGCAGGATTTCATTCATAACTTTCTCCCATTCATATCATTCATCACAATACTATAATAATTTATTTTATTTAAAAATTAAGACCATGGAGCTACAATTCATAAACTCAATGCTTAAAACTTCATCGAAAAAAATCGTCCTTCTGTTTATAAAATCAATTAATATTTCATTCATATCAGCCATGCAGACTCCATGGACTGAATTATTTTGTGTTAAAGAAATACAGTAATTCTAATACAACTCATTCTATATATTTTGCTGCTTACATTTTACATAGGTGAAAAATAGGCTTAGTTGTAGAAATAATCAAATTTGAATGAGAATTTAAACTCAAATATATTGTCATTGTGCTGTTTTAGTATGTAGATGCACAGAATTTAAGCAAAAATAAAGTAGTTTTAGGACGGATACAACACTCAATATGAATTAAAAAGAACTTAATAAATCACGATTTTGAAACAAGATGGATGCCATATATCATTTTGAAGTGGGTCATGTGATCGTTTCGTATCATGGTCACGTGATCGTATCATATAAGATGTGTAATTATTATTTAAATTTTTATTTAAAAATCTACTGAATATATTTCGCTGAAATTTTTTTATATATTTTATGGAACAATTTGACTATTACCTAAAATTTTCGAAGCAATTTGTGAATTTTAAATCCGCTTAAAAAATGTTTGAAAAATTAGGTCCCATAGGGCTCAATGTATTTCATTTTTTCAACCCGGGTTCAATCCAAAACTAATTGGGTGATATTATTCATTTATATTCCCATAGGTCCTATAGACCGTCTGAACAACATACTAAAATTTCATTTTGATTAAGTCATTTTTACGGCAGTTATCGTGCTAACGGACAGACAGACAGACAGACAGAATGAACAAAGTCATAAACACTTTTCAACTTTGTTGTAAAGTGTTAATAACCAATGCCATTTGAACAAGTGCTGAATACATTGACATATCATCCACTTTGGAGGACGAAATCAATTTGCAGAACTCATTTAATTTCAAGCTAGGATTTTTACACTAAAAAGACTGCAATTAAAAAAATTCTTCTCATAATTCTTCAAACATCAAATCATGTAACAGAATTATTTTCAAGATAAATCTGTTTAATTTGCGATTCTAAAAGGGGATTTTTGTTTACAAAATCTATGCATTGCTTAATTTATAAAGCGTATTTGCTTATTTTATATCGTGAAATACGCGTATAGAAGCGTTACCTGGATCTCTGGAATAAGTACGTAGTGTCGTACAAGACAGAGCACCAGGCGCGAAGCGCCTTTAATCTCCAGTTTCAATATGTGGTTCTTATCGTCAAACTGTGACATTAATTCAGTGACCCTAATTGGAGGTTCGAGGTTTTTATTTACTACTTTTTATTATTTATCCTAGCTCCTAGTGTGGCAGTTTGTTGCACATTTAGAGTTTAAGCAGTTTGGGGGGTTGATGCAGATCTAAGGGTTACCTAGCGTTTTGGCAGTTTAGTGTTTAGAATATATTTTTTTTTTTTTTATAAAATAATAGTCGCGAGTTTTATTTTAAAATCAGATGTTTGAGGTGGGATCATTTAATTCCGATTATCGATGTTTAGAACAGCGCGGGGTCTCTTTCGAGATTTGGCCTTGCGATGATCATAGTCATGCAGATTGAATAACAGTTCGTTTGGAACGGATGGCAAATTTCTGTAAAATTTAAGCGCTAGCTTTTTAATTTGGGCTCTAACAGTTTTTATTTTGAAGTCATTCCTAATTACCGAGTTTCTTAAGTACCTGGGAGCTTTCCTGATAATCCGTAGGATTTTGTTTTGTTTTGTCTCTAGGAGGTCTATTGTAGTTTTACAGGCATATCCCCATACGGGTGCTGCATACAGCATTCCCGGGCGGATGACCGATTTATAAATTAGGAGTTTATTTTGATAACTTAGATTTCCGTTTCCTATCATTGGGTATAAGGCTCCTGTGGCCATATACGCTTTTTTGATTAAGTTCGTTACGTGCTGTTTCCAGGTTAGGTGGGAATCTATCGTTACACCTAGGTATTTAGTAGATTTTTCCGCTTTTAGGGCATGGTTGTTTATGTACATCTGGAATAAGTGTTACAAATTAAAAATTTATGTTCTAAATATTTGAAAGTAAAAGGTGGTAGATAAATGAAAGAAGCGATAAATTATATTTCTAATTTCCAAAATCAAAATTCATAGCATATTTATTTTCAAAACTGTTTTCATCGAGAATAATGAATTAATTTTTGTCGAAAAGAATTAAGTTAGATTTAAATTTCACATCAGATCTCATAACCCAGTAGGGCAGCATTTGAAATATATTTAATATGGAAAATGATTTTCTTTTTGTCGAGATTTTAAGGATTCAAAGTTTTTGACTTAAATTTGACTTTATAAACATATAACTTCATAAACATTATATAAACTTTATAATCTTAATACTAACTATGAAAAGTACAAATTTATCTGACTTTATTTAGATATTAAATAATATCTTGTTTGCATTCACTCAGTTCCTAAAACAACTAGATGACAAAATGAATTTATAAATTGAGCAAATCCACAGTAATTAATTACAAAAAAGGCAAGCGTTAACTTCAATCATACATATGGATTCTGCATACTTAATACTAGAAACTAAATTTGAAGTTAATCACTATTTTAATTTGACTGAAGACGAAAAAATGCATCTATGTTATTACATTCCCAGCATACAGTTCACTATTTAAAATATGTTTAACAATAAGTCATTATCGTTGCAAATCACATTTATAAAATTAAGGTAATTATCAAATCTCTTCTGCGTTTTAGAGCAGGGATCGATTTTAGAATTGTTTCATTATTATGCAAAATGAATATGATGAAGACGGAGGAAATAAATAAATTTGGTACATAATTTGGTATATATTTTGTATATAATTTCTGTAAATTTGTAAATAAAATGTATTTAACAAGGAACCAATTTGATTTCTTTTTTTGAGGTGGCGAAATGTAATTTATTTCTTTTTACAGTCTCTTGAAAAGTGTACAAACACTGCGTTACTGTAAATGGTTAATCAATAGAAAATTATTTGGAAGCTAATAGTCAGTATTTTAAACCTTCTATTTAAAAAATAATATAAGATTAATTTTTTGGCCTTATTATGATTTTCAAATTTGAAAGCATAAATATTTCCTTGAAACAACTGAAGGTAATTGAAAATTTAAATTTTTTCGATCATTGATTTTGGTGTAAAACATCTTAGGGCGCGGGGTACAGAGTAAACATGAAAAAAAAATGTGAGGCGAATGAAACGGAAGCACTATGTAACGGAAGTGACATCATATAAATAAGTAACAGGAAACCATTGTTGTAATTTGAAGGTCTAGGTCTTTAGACCTAGACCTTCAAATACCTAGTCGCCTAGGTATTTAGACCTAGCCGACAAATTTGATTACCTTGGTTACGAATCTGGCGAAGAAACGCCAACTTGGGCAATTTCAGAAACTTCTCGAATTTTGTCGATTGGCTATTAACTTCACAAGCTACGTGCTTTTTTTAGAACTTTCCACGGAAGATTTATAAAATCGTCATTATTCTTTTGTGTTGTTCACGTGATACCAGCAAAAGAAATTGGAAAATAAATCTCACCCCCCCCCCCCCCACTCCCTGAAAATAAGTATCTAAACTTTTCCTTTTATGCCAGCGTCACACACAGCACACATTAACATTTTTCCATTCGAAATATGCGATAAAAATGATGTTGTTTCACACCAATCTATAACGAGTAACAGAGTTACTCACAATGTTTTGAAATATAAAAGTAGTAAGAATGCATTTTTACTTACAAAGCCCGCTTTTAGGAGGAGCTTTTAAAGTTAGGGTCGTATTCCAATTTTAGGTCACAGGATCTACAAACCGATTTCGCAATTTTCCGCTCGAAACAGAGGTTCAAAAAATTGTAATACATAGCAATTTTTCTTACTGTCTTTTCAGGTATCTACTGTTCTGCACTCTTAAATGACCGGCCATCCATTAAGTTGCTCTATGTCCTCGGATGAGTCGGGTGATCTGGGCTTTCGACACTCTTAAATGAGTAATAAGCTGGAGCCGGTCCGTGGATGTTGCCATCGGCAATGGGGACACAGTTGTGAAAATTGTTGACCCTTTTACGTATATGTACTTACATTGTAGCGAAGTACTATACCTTATATTACCTAATATTTTTTACATTTTTACTTTCCCTGCAATACATGGTAATGTATAGGGAAAGTATTGGAATCATGCCGAAAATCGCAACTCGAGTTTTCGACGGATCTACACGTTTCGAGACCTCTAGAATACGAAAAAACTACTTTTAGCGTGATGTCTGTGTGTGTGTCTGCTTGTGTGTCTGTCTGTCTGTCTGTGTGTCTGTTTGTGTGTCTGTCTGTCTGTGTGTCTGTGCAATGTATGCATCCACTCTAACTCAAAAACTTACGGACCGAATTTCATAAAATTTGGTAGGTAAGTCACTTGGGTATGACCCTGGTGCTGATTAGTTTTTGGTACGATTCGCAAAAACAGAACCCGCCTTTTTTTGCGAAATGGCCCTTAAAAATTTCATGTATCCACTCTAGCTAAAATCCTAATTGACCAAATTTCACATTTGGTAGATAAGTTACTTGTACGATACTCTGGTGCTGATTAGATTTTGGTATTAATCGGAAAAGAACAACCTGCCTTTTTTTACAAAATGGCCCGCAAAAATGTCATGTATCCACTCTAGCTAAAATACTAATTGACCAAATTTCAAAAAATTTGGTAGATAAATCATTTGTGGGATACTCTGCTGCTGATTAAATTTTGGTATTATTCTGAGAACAAACCTACCTTTTTTATGAAATGGCCCTCAAAAATCGCCAAAACCTAAAAAAAAGCTACGTATGTTCAAATATATCAATTACATGCTTGTTTGATCCGTAATTTTTGATGAGGAAAAGAATAAGAACAACTCTATTACTCTAAGACTAACCGTTCTCGAGATATTTGAGATTTTTTGCATTTAGTTATGCCACTTTTGGAAAAATGTCCAATTACCAAATAAAAACAGAAATTGAATTAAAAATGCAAATTTAGTGTTATTTGGTGCAATTAATCTCAATTTATTGAATTATCAAAGAAATAAAGAAATATGAATCTAAGTCTGCAGGGAAAGTCATGTGCTTGCCCACATCAGATATTTTTTGTTTCACTCCAAATATTGCAAATTACTTCCATATAACACAGAAATCTTTTAATCTCTATGATAAGCCGTCATGTGTTGCTCACAGATTATACCATACAGATGGAATGAGACTGGCTGTTTAAAGGATGGATTACATAGCCCAAACTGCTGAAGGTGGAAACGAAACACGTGGGACCTATGCTTTAAGTAATGAGGAAAATCTAGAATTCTTGGAATTTTGTGCCAAAACTTTACAAATAGAGGATTTTTTGGTACAGAAGGTGGAGCCAAAACTTTGGACACCTTTCAGTTATAACTCGAGAAGGATTAACAAGAAAGATCAATCATACATGAAGCATTGATTATGAAACTCTTTTCAACTGCAATTCAATTTTATTTAAACATCTCTAATAATATGATACATTTAGCGGTGATATTTTTAAAATTATCATATTACTACAATGACTTATTATATTTGAAAACTTATAATTTCATCGAAAAAAAACGAACTTTATTCAAATGACTTCATCGAAATATAAATCCGTTGGCTCTCTCTGTAAAAGCTGTGAATGCTTCATTCATACACTTTTATTCCATTCCTTTTATTCAGCGGTGATATTTTTAAAATTATCACAATACTACAATAATTTATTTTACTTAAAACTTAAAACCATGGAGGTAAAAGTACTTCCTAAATCCATGCTTAAGACTTTATCGAAAAAGGCAATGCTATAAAATCGTCTGCTTCTCTATGTGAAATCAATGAATATTTCTTTCATATCAGCTAAATTCCAGACTCCAGAGCTTAATAATTTTGCGTTAAAATTCAGCAATTCCTATATAACTCATCTTACAGCTTGGTGTGTTTACATTCTGCATACGTTAACTTTGGGCTTCGTTGTAGAAATAATCAAAGTTTGTTGATCATTTAAATTCAAAAATATTATTATTGCGTTGACGCAGATTATAGATGCACAGAAATTACGTAAAAATAAAGCGATTTCAGGACGAATACGACACTAAATATAAATTCAAAAAAACTTTAAAAGTTACGATTTTGACACTTGGTAAAAAGATGGATGCCATATTTTATTTTGAAGTGCGTCACGTGATCTCTTCATATAATATGGGTGCAATTATTATTTTAATTTTTATTTAAAAAACTACCGAAAATATTTTGCTGATATTTTTTTAACACTTTACAACAAAGTTGAAAAGTGTTTATGACTTTGTTCATTCATTCATTCATTCTGTCTGTCTGTCTGTCTGTCTGTTAGCACGATAACTGCCGTAAAAATGACTTAATCAAAATTAAATTTTAGTATGTTGTTCAGACGGTCTGTTGGACCTATGGGAATATAAATTAATAATATCACCTAATTAGTTTTGGATTGAAACCGGGTTGAAAAAATGAAATACATTGAAGCCTATGGGACATAATTTTTCAAATAATTTTTAAGCGGATTTAAAATTCCCAAATTGCTTTGAAAATGTTAGGTACTATTCAAATTATTCCATAAAATATATAAAAAAAATTTCAGCAAAATATATTCAGTAGTTTTTAACCCTTTACAACAAAGTTGAAAAGTGTTTATGACTTTGTTCATTCTGTCTGTATGTCTGTCTGCTGTCTGTCCGTTAGCACGATAACTGCCGTAAAAATGACATAATCAAAATTAAATTTTAGTATGTTGTTCAGACGGTCTGTAGGACCTATGGGAATATAAATGAATAATATCACCTAATTAGTTTTGGATTGAACCCGGGTTGAAAAGATGAAATACATTGAACCCTATCTGACCTAATTTTTCAAACATTTTTTAAGCGGATTTAAAATTCACAAATTGCTTCGAAAATTTTAGGTAATATTCAAATTATCCCATAAAATATATAAAAAAAATTTCAGCAAAATATATTCAGTAGTTTTTTAAATAAAAATTAAAATAATTATTACAACTCTTATATGAAGGGATCACGTGATAATTATATGAAGAGATCACATGACCCACCTCATAATGAAATATGGCATCCATTTTGTCTCAAAATCGTGATTTTTAAAATTTTTTTTCATTCATATTGAGTGATGTATCCGTCCTAAAACCGCTTTATTTTTGCTTAAATTCTGTGCATCTATATACTGAAACAACGCAATTACAATATATTTGAGTTTAAATGATCATCCAAATTTGATTATTTCTACAACGAAGCTTATTTTTCACTTATGTAAAATATAAACAGCAAAATATGTAGAATGAGTTGTATAAGAATTGCTGTACTTCTTTAACGCAAAATTATTTAGCTCATGGAGTCTGCATAGCTGATGTGAATGAAATATTCATTGATTTTACAGAGAGAAGGACGATTTTTTTTTATGAAGTTTTAAGCATAGAGTTTAATTACTTGTAACTCCATGGTCTTAGGTTCTTAAATAAAATAAATTATTATAGTATTGTGATGAATGAAATGATTGGGAAAATGTTTATGAATGCTTTTTTGGAGAGAGCCAGGTGTGTTATATTTCGATGGCGTCATTTGAATAAATTTCACTTGTTTTTGATAAAGGTTTCAAATATAATAAATTATTGTGGTATTTTTATTTTATTTTATTTTTTTTATTCAATTTAAGTGGCAACTACAGATGAAATCCAGTTACAGTAGCCACACAAGAAATTAAAAAAGTGCAGAACATAAGATACAGTAATACTAAGTAATAAACACGTCAATCACATTGAAATAGGCTTTTTTAAAACAGGCAGGGGTCAAGCTAAATATATCAATATCAGCACAATAGGTATTATATAGATCACCAAATTTATAGATAGAATAGCATTTAATGTAGTTGTGTTTAACAGTAGTATTGTGAAATACAGTTTTTTTCCTAGTATTATTGACAGGTATATGAAATTCCAGGCAAGAAAGTAAAATAGAACAATCAATAGTATTATTTAAAACCTTATAATAAAACAACAGATTAACAGATTAACCACCTATAGGCACCAAAACTTGTAAATTGGGCTCGACCGGGATTTGAACCCGGGACCTCTCGCAATGATATAATAAAACAAGAGGCAGGACCAGCTTCTTCTGTTTAAAAGACATTAAATTATATTTCTGTGTGAGTTCCCTCGTATGCATATCATAAGGATAATAGCCAGTCAATCTGTAATCAATAGTGCGTAATAATTTATTTTGCACGATTTCTATCCGTTGAGAATGCAGATTGTAAACAGGGTCTCAAATCATTGCACAATATTCCAAAATTGGTTTAACAAGGGTATTATAAATACATATAATCGTATAATGATAATGTTAAAAACATTACCGAGGAGCCAGGCGATTTATATTTAATTGACGTCATTTGAATGAAGTTCATTTTTTTCGATGAACTTTTAAGTTTTCAAATATAATAAATTAATATAGTATTGTGATAATTTTTAAAATATTACCGAGGAATGTATCGCATTTTAGAGATGTTTAAATGAAATTGCATTGCAGTTGGAAAGTGTTTCATAATCAATGCCTTATACATGATTGATCTTTCTTGTTTTTTCTAATCTAACTATTGATAATACTTTTATTACCGATTGATTTTGTAATTAAAATGTTTGAAAATGCCGAAAATAAGGCAATTTTAGAAACTACAATTATACTTTTGCATCTATGAAATATCTTATCAAAATTTCACATCTAATTTCACATCATTCCACACTAAATTAATGATATAATGTTAAAAGTCAGAACTTTCATTTTATTGATTGCAGAAAGCGTTGGTTTTCAAACATAAGTATGAAATGTTCTTTCATTAAACCTAACATTTATCAGGGTCTTGTAGAATTTTCGGATAAATCCGCTTATGCTGCGTTTCTTTCATAAGCTTCTTTCACTAAACCACCCGAAGCCAAGAGGGAAAAGTTTGTGAAATGGAAACGTTTGGAAGTTTCCCATGTGGCTTTGAAAATGAGTCATTTTTTTTTCAGAATAGCGAATTCCGAAATTCTCACTCATGATTCAATTCTAATTCATATCAGGGTACAGCATTCTAATTTTGAAAGAAATTCAGACCAACATTTCTAGATTTCTGATTTTTCATATGCGGGTCTTGAGAAGTTTTATTTTAATTAGATCAGACAGAAGGAAATATTAACAGCTTCACTAATGAGAAACAGAAGATATACGGCACAAAATATCGTCTGATTTTTACAAAAGAATATGTTCCATGAACTAAGTTCAAGTTTGATAAGATATTTTTAAAAGTGAATGTTTCGGAACAAGACAATTAACGGAAATATATTTGGGCTTGCTATTTCGAGAGTAACAACAAGTTTTCCAAATTAAATAATTGAGTTTATCTTACTAACTTTAGCATTAATATTTGCCGCCCAGGTGGTGTAGTGGATAGCGTGTTCGGCTGATGTGTGGAGGGCTCGGGTTCGAATCCCGAATAAGGCATGGAGGCTTGTGTGGCTACTGTAACTGGATTTCGATCTGTTGTTGCCACGTTAATTGAATTAAAAAAAAAAAAAAAAAAAAAAAAAAAAAAAAAAAAAAAAAAAAAAAAAAAATTATTTATTATAAAAAATATCCGGGCTAGAAAATATCTCCACTCAATTCACCAATATTTCATTTGTATCGTAATCGGTTCGGTATCAATTTAAGATAGAACATGATTTTTTTATGAAGCGAAGGTTATTCTTTTGAAATTGAAGTTTTATTTGAAAGTTCTCAAAAAGTTTCTTTTATTAAGTTGGCAACAGCGTAGTGACTCTGATGAATTGATTGCTTTCGGCGGGTTTTCTATGAAGGTTCTTAAGCATTCCACTTTGTAAGGACAGTTCCCCCCCCAAGGGTGTACACTTTGGTCAATCTATGGTAAAGTAACCCTATGTTTAATGGTAAAGTAAGCAATATGGTAAAGTAGTAAGTAAGTAGGTAAAGTAGTAGTAAATAAAAATAATTTCAGCGCCTGTAGCGGATAACTTAAAAAAGTTAGAATAAATTACTTGGCAATAAAGCGAGATAGACGAGAAAACCAATTATAAAACTGTGAAATATTGCCTAATTAATAGGAATCGATACAAGATACGAAAGAAATAGATATAGGAAAGCAATAAATCCCTGCCAAAAAGTTGTATCACCAGGGTCTCTAACACGTTGATACCTGTAATGTTTGTCAAAGTGCGCGGTGATATTTTTTCTAGAATTTAAATGTGCATTGTCAATGACAGATTAACGGACAGCCCCCGTAACAACCTTAAGGTTTATGCCAACTACGAGGGGGGGGGGTCCCAGGCTAGCTATGCACCAACCAGCGAGAACGCAGCAAGAGGAGCGAGGTGTTAGAGAAATCATCCATCGGACGAGGTCCGAAGACAATCCGGAAGAGCCCCGACTCTAGTCGCCGACGGGTCTCAGGCACAAAGACACATTTCCTCTCTGCTACCTGGAAGAGTCTGCTTCACGAGTTACAGGGACTCGCTCGGGTCGATCCACAGATTATTTTACCACTTAGGTGAGGTGGGTCAAAGACTATAAGAAGCCAGGCCCTCTCAGATATACTGTCTCACACCGAGTGGGAGGTCCTTGTCAATGACAGGGGGCACTTTGAACAGGTTCAACACTACGTTTCTGTTCATGCAAGTGTCGTTTATTATATCATCTCTGAATAGGCAACCACTCGCTAATAAGTCTATTGTGTGAAATAAACTTCTTCTTGCACAGTTTTATTGTCGATTCATACTTATTAGACAATGCTTTCTAGCTTTGTAATTAGCTTTCTCTATCATTCTCTGTTGCCGAATTTGCCATCCTAATATTTCAATTATCCACAGGGATGTTATAATTCCCTTTTATTAGATAGAGCTTGGTTACTTTACAATAGATATACCTAATCTGTTCAGTCATGGACATTACCTAACAAAGTTACTAGAGTGCTTATAGACTTTTTCACAAACCTTGTTGTTGTTGTTGAGACCCAGACCGTCCGACCTACCTGAAATTCACGAACCTTGTGTATTATGCACTGCTGGGAAGGTAAAAGTTATTGGTTTCTAATCAGGGATTTCCAAAGCGGGCAAACCGCCCCAATATTTTAATTTTGCATATACTATGAAAAAACAGATAAAAAGATATAGAGAAAGTGTGTAGAGAAAATAAAAAAAAATCTGATGTGAGTAGTACACGACTTTACCTGCAAACTTAAACTCATTGCCTCTTTATTTCATTAAAAATTCATTAAATTTAGTTTAATTGCACTAAGTAACACGCGTAATTGAACACACTGTTGTGAACGTGTAATAATCTGTCACTGGCGTCCCCCGTCTTGTCTTTCGTTTCGATGGCACACCAAGCGGTGCCATCAGTTTGTTTTCTCCAGAAAACAGCGGTACGAACGTTCATTCCCTGATATCACTCTATGGTTTCTAGAATTTCAAGTCAAAAGAAAGGCTTCCAGATTTGACGATTTATCGCCAATTTGGCGACATTTGGCGACTTCCAGTATATTCCAGAAACTTCACGAAATAACGATTCGTCTAGGAGATATTAGATAATTCTGGAAATTTCTACAGAGAGATTTCCAGAAGTTTCTACAGAGAGACTATAAAAAGGACTCGTCACTCCGTTGGAGTTCAGTTGGGAGTTGACGAAAGGACGTGACACGAGCTACATTGGATTGTGATTTTTGTTAATGTTTTGAGAATAGTAGCTGTTGTTTTGTGATATTACTTTCGTCAACGTTTTGAGAATAATATCGCTTATTCTGTGAAATTAATGGAGCATTTAAGTGTTGTTTTTCTGTGTCCTGTTCCTGTTTACTTTGTGCTTGGGAATAAACGCAAGTTATCCCGAAATTTGGAGTCGTTCCTGTATCCTGCGTATACATCCACTATTCTAGAGGATAATTTTTCGTAACAAATTGGTGTCAGGAGTGGGGTTTCTGGAAACTTGACAAGCGTATAATGGTAGTAACTAGAAAAACGATGGAGGAACAGTTGAGAGAGATGATGGCGAAATCATGGCTGAGATTGATGCCGGACAAAACGAGATGAAAGCCGCATAAGCCGAGATGATGGCTTTGATGAAAGCCTGATAAGATGAAATGATGGTTTTGATGAAAGCCGGACGTGATGAGATGAAAACTGGAAGAGACGCAATGAAAACAAGACAAGACGAGACGAATGCAGGACAAAACAAGATGAAAGCCGGACAAGACGGAAAGAGGTTATGAAAGTCGAACAAGACGATATGAAAGAGGCTATGAAAGTCGAACAAGACGATATGAAAGAGGCTATGAAAGTCGAACAAGACGATATGAAAGAGGCTATGAAAGTCGAACAAGACGATATGAAAGAGGCTATGAAAATCGAACAAGACGAGATGGAAGTCGTACAAGAAACGTCGAAAGACGAGATGAAAGACATACATGCCAGCCCCACTGGAGGACATTTTGGACTCAGCAAGACGCTGAACAAAGTTCGTGAATGCTTTTTCTGGTGCGATATGATGAGATCCGACATTGAGCGCTGGTGCAAGGAATGCACGAAATGCGGCACTTGGAAGGGACCAAAGAAGGAAAAACGTGGGCTTCTCCAGTGTTACAATGTCGGAACTCTTTTCGAGAGAATTGCACTTGACGTTTTGGGGCCATTACCGCGAACGGCAGACTGTAATAAGTACAACCTAATAGTGATAGACTACTTCACAAAGTGGCCAGAAGCTTACTCAATCCCCAACCAAGAGTCTACAACTATCAGTGGAGTTCTAACTCGGAACTGGATATGTTGTTACAGGGTACCCTCTCTCAGTGGCGAATCGTGGGAGAGTGTTGTTGTTGTTGAGACCCAGACCGTCCGACCTACCAGAAAGGTGTAAGGTAACTGTTTGGACGGCCGGGAAGTGCCACCCAATTTAGACCGGATTCCAGTGGGGGAGGCATCCACAGGGACCGTACCCTCCTTCCCCTACCACCAACCTCTCGGAAGGACTTACGGACCCACATGTTTAAAGTGATCGTACTCCGCATGAACACGGCGGCAGTTGTGGTAGCGTGCAAATACAGCGCGCAAACCACCGGGCTACCGCGGCCGAAATGTGCCAACAGCACGCGGTGGTCACCCATCCAAGTACCAGGTGGTCACCCATCCAAGTACTAACCGCTCCTGATGCTGCTTGACTTCGGTGATCTAACGAGAACCGGTGTTTTCAGCACGGTAGGGCCGTTGGCTCGTGGGAGAGTGTGGCCCACGATGATCTTTTCCGAAGAGGCCCCCACCCCTAAATCCAGTTTAGAAAAATAGAAAAGTACTTAAAAATAAACACGTTGAATCTTGCTCTATACAATTCTTGCTATGCATTTTCTTCATCCAATAAACATACTTGAAATATTTGCACCCAAAAGTTTGAACAGAAATTAAATTAAAATGAAAATAGTAATATTTTATGAAAATATTGAACGATGCACGTTTTTAAGTATTATACAATTTTATTTGTTAAACTGTGCGATAAATATTGATATTACAGCACAATACTAAGGAAAGAACTAAAACTTCTTCGGGTACTGTAAAGTGGACGCTTTCTGGCTTTTTCTGTAGCAAAAGTACCAATAACATCTATAAAATCTAACGTTTTAACAAGCTCGTCGTTCTCCATGCTAAGAATTGACAGATGATATAGCCTCTTTTCAGTCACTACGCTTCTTAAGTTGTTTTTGATTAGTTTTAATTTAGAAAATGACCTTTCCCCAGTAGCGTTGGAGAGCATCAAACACAGATAAGTACGAAGTACTATTTCAACATTTGGAAACGTTTGAATTAAGTTTTCTCCACATAAATACGAATACAAACACTTTAAATCCACTTTTTGGGATTCATTTCCGAGTTCGTCCTTATTTCCTTCTTCACTATTAAAAATCTTTTAAGAACATTTTTTTTTTCTTAAATATTTTTTCCTTTTATTTTTCGTTCAAAATGAGGCCCCTCTCTGAAGCGAAGCCTCCGGCATGTTAATTCGCCACTTCCCTCTCTCATCTTTTCTGACCAGAAAAAGAACTTTAGCTCTGGTATATTCATGGGACTGTGCAAACTACTCTATATGGACAAAACTCGAACTAATCCTCTTCATCCTCAATCGGACGACAAGGTAGAGAAATTTAACAGAACGGAACTTAATCATCTCGCTATATTCATATCCAGAAACCAGTAAGACTGGCATCGTCACCTATCTTTGTTCTAGCTGGCTTACAGAAGTGCTGTACACGAATTGACCGGTCATTCTCTATCGAATATGTTCTTTGGCCGGGACCTACGACTGCCATGTGACCTAACGTTTGGAAGACCATGTGATGCTCCTTCATCACTTGATGAATTTGTGCAAGATCTGCAGGCACGGTTGTAGGAGGTTCATCGTTTTGCTCGTTAGAGAATCACCATTGCTACCGATAGAATGAAAACCCGGTATTATGCTGAGACAAATGGAGTACGATTCCAGAAAGGGGACAAAGTGTGGCTGTTCAACCCTCGGCGACGACCAGGATTTTCGCCAAAACTACGGTACAAAGGGGAAGGACCCTACGTCATCATGAAAATAATAAACAATGTCGTTCATCAAATCCAGAAATCGTCTTCAATCAAGCCCAAAGTCGTCCATATCTACAGATTGGCACCATTTTTCGACCACAGTAGACTGATGCTGCCCGAGACGTGCAGTCTTAAGAAGGGGCAGTGTTACGCACGTGTAATAATTTCTCACTGTCCCTTTGTCTTGTCTTTCATTTCGATCGCAGATCAAGCTGTGCCGGTCAACCTGTTTGTTTTCTCTAGAAGACAGTGGTACGAACATTCTTTACCTGACGACACTCTATGGTTTCTAGAATTTCAAGTCAGAAGAAGGGTTGCTAGATTTGGCGATTTATCGCCAATTTGGCGACATTTGACCACTTCCGGAATGTTCCAGAAACTTCAAGAAATAACGATTAGTCAAGGAGATATTAGATAATTCTGGAAATTTCTACAGAGAGATTTCCAGAAGTTTCTATAGATAGGTTATAAAAATGAATCATCACTATGTTGGAGTTCAGTTGGGAGTAGACGAATGAGCCTGACACGAGCTACATTGGATTGTGATTTTTGTCAATGTTTTGAAAATAGTAGCTGTTGCTTTGTTGTTGTTGAGACCCAGACCGTCCGACCTACCAGAAAGGTGTAAGGTAACCGCTTGGACGGCCGGGAAGTGCCACCTAATTTAGACCGGAACCCAGTGGGGGAGGCATCCACAGGGATCGTACCCTCCTTCCCCTACCACCAACCTCTCGGAGGGACTTACGGACCCACATGTTTAACGTGATCGTACTCCGCGTGAACAAGGCGGCAGTTGTGGCAGCGTGCAAATAGCTGTTGCTTTGTAAAATTACTTTCGTCAACGTTTTGAGAATAATATCGCTTATTCTGTGAAATAAGTGGAGCATTTAAGTTCTGTTTTTCTGTGTACTGTTCCTGTTAACTTTGTGCTTGGGAATAAACGTAAGTTTTCCAGAAACTTGGACTCGTTCCTGTATCCTGCGTATACACTCACAATTCTAGAGGATACGTTTTCGTAACAATACACCGAATTTATGCTTTTAATTCATCTTGCGTTTTCATTTGTTAAATGGACTTATTCACAGAACCGGCGTAACAAAAATTCGCAAAAACTGAAATATCTTACGAAAGGCTAGTCCTAGAGTAATGGGGTTCATCTTAGTCTTTCCATTGCCAAATATTGTATATAACACTAGCATTTAATTGATGCGTTTGAGCATACGTAGTCTTTTATTTTAGATTTTGACAATTTTAGCGAAACATTACGCAAAAAAGCAAGTTCCCCTTTTCCGAATCGTATCAAAATCTAATCAGCATCAGAATAACCATCAAGTGACTTAGCAACCAAATTTTATGAAATTTGGTTTATTAGTTTTTGAGTTAGAGTGGATATATATTTTTCACACACACGCACAAATACACTTACACACACTGACGTCACGTTAAAAATAGTGTTTTTCGTGTTCTTGATGTCCCGAAACGTATAGATCCGTCGAAAACTCGAGTTGCGACTTTCGACATGACTTTTCCTATACATTACAATGTATTGCAGTGAAAGTTAAATGCAGGTGAATTAAATGTTCTATGTGAAATTTTGTTATATTCCACGAATATTAAATTGACAAAACCACGAGAGTTGTTTCTCTGTACACGTATTCAAACATTAGAAATTTTAAATCTCTAGAAAAAAAAACA
Organism: Amaurobius ferox; assembly: GCA_951213105.1. Taxonomy (NCBI): domain Eukaryota; kingdom Metazoa; phylum Arthropoda; class Arachnida; order Araneae; family Amaurobiidae; genus Amaurobius; species Amaurobius ferox. Next base: position 131,979,467 of record OX578136.1, read on the forward strand.
GAAACAAAATAAATCGTAATGTGGGAAATAATTGAAGTTTCAAAGTACTGCAGCAATATCCTTACGCAGAAAAAAATGTTTTGTTTGGGAAAAAAAATGAAATAATTAGAATATACCGGAACTTAATTTTCAAGGAAAGTACTTTTAAAATGTTCTAAAAGGTTATTTAAAGTGCCATACTTTTTATTTATTCGCATTAATTTAGTCTAGAATTCAGTTACTTTCGAATGTTTGTTTATGTTTATGCCGGAGCAATAGAACTAGTTTTTTTTTCTAAAACTCAACTGATTTGAGAAAAAAGTATTTGTTGGAGATATTAAAATTCTAAACCATTTAAATTTTCAGAAGAATTTTAAAATTAAATAAACACGTGATATATTTTAAAACCCTATTTTTTATAAAACATACATTAAATTTTATTTGTTATAAAAACTAAGGTATATATTTTACTTTTCTTACTATAGTTATTTCAAGATGTAGTCCTACCAAAGAGATTTTTATCCTTCAAACTAATCCAGGATTTTGCTCTGTTTTTCTTATATAGACTTTATTATCTAAGAATTTTTTGCAATAAACGTTCGCTCCTCAACGGTATATTGAGCCAGTGAACCGCATATCAACACCGGATAGAAATACTACTCTCGGTCTTCTGGAGGATTGATGTCACAATGAGTCATCGGGTTATTAGGAAAATAACTACCGTAAATTTTCAAGGATAAAGGTCACTTGTAAATCAAACGTCATGTTTCTATATAGAGTGGGAAGAAAATTATAGTTGGTTCCTTGCGGGGACTACCTAGTGAAACACTTTGTGGTATAAAATATTGTTTTCCTGAAAATCTTCAAATTTGAGATCTTGGTAAAAACTTTGAAAAAAGATGTCCTTCTGTGTGTGTATGTGTTTATGAGCGTGTGTATGTACCTGTACGCATATGTGTGAACAAATGCATGTGCATGTGCAAAACTAAATTTAAAAAAAAATTAAGTGAAACTTAAAAGAAAACTTTTGTAACAAATGCTGTTAAAAAGATAGAATTTTTTATTTTCTAATACTATTATATAGGAAAAGTACTGTCTTCCTGATAATTACTTTAATTTAGGGTTTATGGAAAAAATACGTCCTAAGATCTCATGAACACATTTTGAAATACTTTGGAAAGATATCCGTCTCTGTGTACGTGCTTATAAGCACGTTTTTCTACGTATGAGAATTTTGCATGTGTATGTGGGGTGATGTGCGTAGGACTATGATCTGTCAACACGATGACACAAGCCCGTATAGATGTGAAATTTTATACGTAAATACATTGTGCAGAAAACTGTAGTTAGATAGACATATTTAAATTCACATGATTAGAACGCTGACTATTGGCCATTTTAGACTTTCATAACATTATATTCTGTCAAGAAATATAGATACCTTCAAGAACAATAACAACGGTGTTGTCCATAAGGTAATTTGCAAATGATAGTTTAAACTACGTTAAAAGTACGGTAATATTTTAAATTATCATTTTACTAACAATAAAACAATACTTTAACTTCTTAGCTGTCACTCCCGGTTCTGAGAACCAACCCCCTGGCTGTCACACGGACAGACATTTTGATTATATTTCGTCGTGCGCGTGTATTTTCAGAGCTACACGCTACAAAGCTTTTGTAAAGCATAGCGGTACCTATGACGAATGCTGTAGTACCCGGCATATGAAGCAAGAAATTGTGAAAGAAAGGGAAACTTTCTCATTTTTATCACTGTCATGCGCTACAAATATTTTAAACTCAATAAAAAAAAAATCTGATGTGGGCAACACATGACTTTCCTTATATAATGTAATGAATTTACTACTTTTACAGTAAAAAAATAGGTTTTTCTTATAGTAGATACTAATATTCTTTCCAAGATGTTGAATTTTCGACAAATAGTCGTCAATTTCATTGATTTAGCGTCATTTTTATCCATTTGGCGAGATTTTCGTTAATTTGGCAGCATTTCAAAAAGTCGCCAAGTTGGCGACATTCTGCCAAATTCGTCGCCAAAATCTCGCCAAGCTTTACTGACGGAGAAATAAGTTATTCTTATAACAGATAAATGACTATTAGCGTTCAAATACAAAAGTATTACTCGAAGTATCTTTTCTCATGAATGGAACGAGTTAGATCCACGAGAATGATGTCACCCAATTTATCGCATGGTATTACATATGAAAAGTGAACATGTTTTGCAATAGGAAATATATTTTTTTTAATTTTATATGACTTTTTGATAATTTTTTTGAAAAATGTAAAATATCTCGAGAACTGTTCATGTTAGCGTTCTAAATTTTATGTTAATCGTTTTCTAATGAAAAATTACATAAGAAATGTCTATTTGCGTAACTTTATTAGCGGTTTTGATTTTTTGACGATTTTTTCAAAATTTCACTCGAAAATTTAGGGGGGTTTTCTAAACATTCGATTACGTTTAAAAACAATAGGCTTCCAGTGTTTACGGATTGTGATTTTTGTACCAAATTTGATTCCAATCGGTTCATTCGTTCGTCAGTTATCGTCTCCACAGGCCCACTGACACACACACACACACACACACACCCACACATTACTTCAAAAATGTTTGATTCGTGATCAGGGATGCTTGAAACGTGCTCTCCCGTCGTAAACTCGAACTCAAATTTTCGACCCCCTCACAATACTTTCCTTATACATTATGTACATAAGGAAAGTAATATGTTGTTAAAGTTATAATAGGATTTAAAATTCTCATTCAATTTTGAATAAGACAATAAAAAAATACGACGATTATAGAGCTAAACTACACTATGAATGTAAAATGTATTAAAATATTATATAATAACACAAATGAGCCGAATGTGTTTATCACGGTAACTGACATGTTGCCAATTTGAGAAGTGAAACTTTGAGAGGGTTTTTATGGAAACATTTAAAATTATAGCGTGTTAATGAACGTTTAGAATAAGGTACAATTAATTTCATTCTGTTGTCGATAAAGACACAATTGGATCCTAGAATATGGAATATGAATACATGAGAAGCAAAAGTGCGGTCTCAAAATAAATGTAATTAATGTATAAATTTGGATCTATTAAAGAAATTATGTTAGAATTATAAAAAATCCCAGCGTTTTTGAACAATTTCAATTATGCAGTTTTCACAACAAAACACATATTTTAATTAGTATCTTTATTAATTACCTTTTCCATAGGAAAGATTTGGTTACAGCATTTATAGTACTATGTTTGGAGACAGAGAGGCAAGGTTCACTTTATGATATCTTTAAAACTGATGGCTATTTTAAGGTACAGGTGAAAATTGTTACAAGTACTCCGTAGAAAATTTTAATTTAACAGTAAATTTTTAAAATTTTGTGGCTTCATTTCAATGCCATATTTCTGAATGGAAAGCATTTTAATTAATTCACTGAACGGTAATTATGGATACACAAACTTAATTTCACTAATATTTCCCTTTTTGAACTTGAACTATTCCTCTCCAGTTATTACTTTCCTTATATACATCATGTTAATGTATAAGAAAAGTATTGTAACGGGGTCGAAAATTCAAATTCGAGTTTTCGACGGGAGAGCACGTTTCAAGCATCCCTGATCACGAATAAAACATTTTTGAAGTGATGTCTGTGTGTGCGTGTGTCAGTGAGTCTGTGGAGACGATATCTGACGAACGAATGGACCGATTCGAACGAAATTTGGTACAAAAATCGCAATCCGTAAACACTGGAAGCCTATTGTTTTTATACGTAATCGAATGTTCAACCCCCCCCCCTAAATTTTCGCGTGAAATTTTGAAAAAATCGTCAAAAAATCAAAACCGCTAATAGAGTTACGCAAATAGACATTTCTTATGTAATTTTTCATTACAAAACGATTGATATAAGTTTTAGAACGCTAACATGAACTGTCCTCGAGATATTGCACATTAAAAAAAAAATATCAAAAAGTTATATAAAATAAAAAAAAAATTCCTGTTGAGAAACATGTTCACTTTTCATATGTAATACCGTGCGATAAATTTGGTGAAATCATTCTCGTGGATCTAGCTCGTTCCATTCATGAAAAAAGATACTTTGAGTAATACTTTTGTATTTGAACGCCAATAGTCATTTACCTGCTGTAAGAATAACTTATTTCTCCGTCCATAACGCTTGGCGAGATTTTGGGGACGAATTTGGTGGAATGTCGCCAACTTGGCGACATTTTTAATTGTTTCCAAATTAACAAAAATCTCGCCAAATTGATAAAAATGACGCTAAATCAATGAAAATGACGACTAATTGAAGAAAATTCAATATCTTGGAAAGAATATAAGTATCTACTATAAGAATAACATTTTTTTTAACTGTAAAAGTAGTAAATTCATTGCATTATATAAGGAAAGTCATGTGTTGCCTACATCAGACTTTTTAGTATCCAGAGCAGCGTCTATAAACATTTATTGTATGAATATATCATAATAAATAGAGTTGAGCTTCCGTAAAAAGCCCGCGATTGACGGAAATCTCTTCTCGATGGAATTGTTACTTTTTCTGGAAAACGCACATTTTTTTACTAAGTTCAGTTTAACAATTAACGATCCAAATAACGATACATAACAATGAAAATGCAAGTTTATATTTGCGAACTGACTCTAACTAGGGCTAAATTCTAAAGCTCTGAACTGAATTCATGAGATGTGATATCATAATTATGATTAATTCGATATTCGATTAAAAATAATGATAATTCGGCCAAAAAGGATTTTAGAAAATCATTTGCCCAATCAGGATGATATTATCGGCTTCTCTGTAACTGTAGTCAAGTGCAAAAGGTTTCTTTTCAAGACAACAGAACATGATGCCGAATCAGTAAGTAGGAGAATTTGATGCTCTGATTTGTCTAGAAAGTCCTTCATTCTAGCGCAAATTTTGCTCTTTTGCTTTAAGTATTTCGTTTCAAGGAATCACGAATAGAACCACAAAAGATCAGATTTCTCGTCATTATAAATGTTAATCATCTTACAATCATGAAGCAATAATAGATCCCATTACAGCTTACATTCAATATTCCTTTCGAGTCTTCATCAAACAAATAGGGTTAAAGAGATTAATTACGATATCCAACTGAAACAAAGTTTTATTTTCGTGTAAGGCTAATTTAACGACAAAGAGGTATGAGGAAATTTGTGACTATCTGCTGAAAATATAGTACACGTCTTAACGCGATTCCTATTTTTAAACTAACATTTCGCTGCATAACCTCCTGAGACCAAGGAGAAAACACTACACATTTTATTTCCGGTGCTGGGTATCTTTAATCCAAATGTTGTATGATATTAAAATTAAAAGTAAAATATCCAATTTTTGAGTATACCAGGTATCACCAGTAGAGCACGGCACATAAAAATACATATACAGAAGTATAAATAGCGTTTCCATGAACCCCCTTTAAAAAATTCTGAAGATTTTGATTTTTAAAATTTAGAAGAAAATATAATGATTTTGAAAGAAAAAAAGTAATTCGCTATATACTTTCATATGAATGTTGGATCTCCAAATAAAATGGATGAGAACTTCAAATAAGTATATTAAATAAGTATAATAAATAAGTTTAAATTCAAAATTATACTGATATTTAGTGTTTCAATAAAATGAATGCTCAATTGATAATAAAAATAGAAATCTGTTACCACTTTGTTAATGTATTGGGCTTGGTTGAGCTTATGAGAACAGAACTCAATAAAACGACATGCAGTTCCTACGAATTATTTATTGTGACTAAAAGTGAAAATTTCTTATTTTGCTTCATTTACACCAACGTTTGAAATTCGAGTCATAAAACTAAAATTTGGCGGCGCTAACGACCTTGTTGGCAAAAAATTCACGTATTATTACTTACGCAAAATCCTTTCATGTAAAATTCGCATCAAAATATTACTAATATTTATTTAATAATGCATGAAACGTGAAATATTGTAAATACAGCAACAAAACGCACCACATACGCATTTTCACATACCATTATTATTGACATTATTATTATCATTATAATCATTTGCATGCCCCAATCGTATTTACCTATTTAGAAATTTTCAAGCTAATACCACCAGTCTTCCACAGTGTTGCAATTTTCACAAACAGAAGTGTAATGAAGAAGGTCTAAGGAAATTCTTTACAGTGTTAAACAATTATAAATGTTCGCGGAAATTTCATACGATTGGCATGTAAAGGATGTAGAAAAGTTTGTGGTGATCTGGATTTTATTTTGCATTGTAAATGAAGTAGAAAAAGCAAATGGTGCCGACAACTGCAGTACGTATATTCAAAACCCACTTTTTATTTTCCTTTGAATGATGTCGATTCATGATTTTGAAATATGCATTCGAGTTTATTTTGAGTCTGCTACCAACTTTATTTTCCATTAAGACAGATCCTGGAACAAATGGAAAACTGATTTGAATTCATTGTTTTGGAAGGAATGTTTCGATGCAGAATATTCTTCAGCATGATATAGGAAGCAGAATGCTACTATGATATACACAAAGGATCGATTTAATAAAGTTGCTGCATTGTAGAAAAATGCATGAATAGTAAAATTTTTAGTTTTTATTGAATCTGGACAAGCAAGATTTTTGAAGCACGAATATGATTCTGAAGGGAAATTTTGATGCTTTCAACATATGACATTTTGTACAAAATAACATTTTTGTTTTCTCATACTATTATATAGAATGTATTGTTTCTAAAAAAAAATTTGAATTCAAGATTTGGTGGATGAGCACATTTTAAGACCTTCTTTCAAACCCCCTTTTGAATACTTTTGGAAATATGTCTTTGCCAGTGAGGTTATAACACAAGAATGAATTTATTTATGGCTACAAAATATTAGGTGTGCTTACATTATGTGAAAAAATAGACTTAGAATTTTTATTAATTCTCATATTATTTAGAACTCGAATTATTTTAATTTCGCTTTTCGTAGCATTTTTTTATACGGAAAAGAATAATTCCGAAAACAATAATGGGATCATATAGAATTTGGTGGAAATTGACGATTTGCACTACAAAATGGATGCTAAATAGTATAAAAACTTTATAACGCCGATAAGCCAAAGGCATACATCAATATCACTAAGTTGTTGCCATCTTGAAAAAAAAAATCTTAAAAAATTTCTGTGAAATTGTTTAGAATAACTGGGTACGAAATCTTAATAAATCTTCATTTTGATCATTATTGTTATACAAGAAGAACTAAATAATATGAAATATGTATGGATGTATGAGAAAGTTGAAGAAGAGCTCACATACATATATTTTTTTATTTTGAAGGAAAACTATAATAAATATTGGAATTTTCTGAAGATTCAGTCTTTCTTTCATGGCAAATAAAGATTCTTCAACTGTTACAATTACAGCGAATTTCATCTCAAACATTCAAATGTCTGGATATAATTCACTTTCCTTCTGAGGAAAGCAATATTGCCAATATCTCTAAAACACTTTATGATAAACCCGAAGAAGTGGGGTTTTAAAATGAGATTGAAATTACATTTAAAACAGGGTTTTATTTCTAAATTAGAAATAGTATTTAATTTTTACGATTTTTATAATTTTAGATGAAAAACGAGAAATATCAGGAAAACATTGCAAATTAGCATATTTTAAACATTCTCATTTGTTGTTAAATTAAATAATATTCATACAAAATGGCTTACCTTTCATTATTTTACATAATACACTGTCTTCTAAAAGTTCATTACGAGGCAGTAAATTTGACATAACTTAAAAAGTTCGGCTTCATATTTCACAAATAGGTAGCCATTTGAGTAATATATTTAGAAGTATAATAATAAAATTAAAAACAACTATATTTAAATATATTTTTTACATTTTAAGTCTTTATTTCACATTTAGAACTTATGAAAAAAGTTTTGCATGCTATACGAAACTAACCAGACAAACCTTAATACGGATGAGATCTCTTTTGACTTTAACACAAGCTTTATCCACAGTCGAATTTGATCCCTTCAATCAGGTAATCTAGCTCCGCAGAGAACAAACAATAACTGCCATTCGTGTAGAAGGACACTTTTCAACTCTTGGAGAATACTTAAAGTGGGTGGAAGGGTAGAGACAGTTCTTTCAAGGCTATCCAAAAGATGTTATATAGGATTGAGGTCTGATAATTCGCTGGCCACTGTGTACTAGTAATACCATCGCTCTCCAGGAAATCAAAAGAAAATATGGACCCATTGTTGCAGCGTAGTCTTGCAAAGTGTTCAAGGACTTGATTCCGATATCTTTCCGTCGTCACAGTATTCACGGCGAGCATGTGCAGGTTGGTGCGATATTCTAAAGGCAATCCAGCCCATACTATCAAACGACCATGAATACAGACATGGTCTTCAACTATGTTATTGGGATTGTTGCGCGTTCCTTATTCTTTCCAAACACTTGCATGTTTAATGTCTGAATCTAGGGCGAATCGCTACTTATTTGTGAAGAGTAAATTGGACCTTTGCGCTTCGATCCAAGTCGCATGCTGACGACATACCTTTAATCGCACTTCTTTGCCCTTAGCGCTCAAAGGGACACACAATAGTGGCATCCGGGGATAGAATCTTTTATTATGTAATTTTTGCCTCACTGTACTGGAAGATATCGACTTTCTTATTGTTGTATTCATTGATCGGAGAGCAAGTAAGGTCGCTCAATGAATACACTTGCCCAGTCATGCAATGTACTGGTGATCAGATAATATTGCATCCCTAGGGAGTCCTGTAACGGATCGCCGTATAATTGCCCCACATATTTGGAATTGTTTTAATAAACGAGAAATGGCAGAATGGTCCACAGAAAAGAAATTGACGACATCCTTAATGGACTGTTTTGCCTCAAGCCTCCCAACAGCACGCCAACGTTGAGAATTTTCCAAATGTATTTTTTGTCTCATGATAAAGCAAATCTAATCCACAAATAATTTCTAATATTCTTCGAAAAATTTCAGCATTGAAATTCTTAGGTGCAAATAAGTCGTTTTAGCCTACAGCTCATTTTTATATTGTTTGAGAAGTAAATCGCTATGCGACACATAAGTTGATTGTTGCATATCCTCATCCATGACCGCAATAAGTTTCACCCAAGAATTCCACAGATGCTTTCGTTATTTGAGAATTTGCATCGCGCGCGTAACTTTGGGAAGGTTTTTAAATATAATTATTTTCACTAATCGAAGAGACATCCTTTGGTCTGATCTTGCTGACATTGAATACATCTGATTAAAATATTAGTACCAAATTTCATTCGAATCGCCTAATTATATTAAAATATTTTTTCCCTACCCTATACAAACGGACACACAAACATCATTAAAAATGTTAATTTCTGCTCAGTATGAGACCAACGACCATAGATATCAATAAATTGACACATTAAAACGAGAGAGATGAAGCTAACTGAATAATCGACCAGACGGAACGGCGTCTACATTAACAATAAATCGAACATTGGTTTATAACCAATAAATATACGTATTAAGAATGAAATACAGTCAGTGACAGGAGACATAATGACGAGATCGAATCTCGGAGTTACAGGGAGCAATCCCACACACCAATCAAGTTTAACCTCTAACTTGCATCAATGATGGGATGGTAGAGCCTACAATCAATAAGAAACACACAAATTCTAGAAAGCGGATTTTCCAAATGTTTAAAATTTTCCGATGTTTGAAATTTTTTGCGTAACTAAAAAATGTAAGACTTGTAGACGATGTTGAAAGCTGGAGACAGCAGTTCGAATCGATCATGAATAGTGAGATGGTGTTAAAAAGTTCGAAATGACGCGGAGATAAGTGCAAAAAGTTAGAATATTTGTGTGACTTAAAAGACCAAGCCAATGCTCTGGCGGTACGGCAATTAAGAAGTATTAAATAAGTCCTATGTAGTTGGAGGTATGTACCAGCAGTAAAGTTGAGTTTTAGAAGTATTTTATGTATGGCAAAACGAGGTCGATCACCACTCTGGTCTAATAATGCTACGATTCTAGGTCTCCCGTTGCTACTAGTTAATGCATGAAATTATGCTGTAATTGATAACGGTAATGGTGTAACTAATAACTTAAATTTCAATATATTTAAATAAATAATACATTTTAAAAACTACTAAAGCTTTTTGAATGACAAATTTCAATATGTTTAAATAAGTAATACATTTTAAAACCTATTAAAGCGTTTTGAATGACAATATCAGTAGTAGTATTTTACCTTGCAGTAAAAGTAAGTAATCTTTCACTGAAGAAAATTGAAAGTTTTTACGGTTTTTCACTATTCAATGTCCAATGATCCACTATACGTAAGGTGTGCCCAACATTATTTTAACGCCACATTTTGGTCCCTTTGACTAGTAGTTAGTATTTTATCACAACACCCAGGAAGGGCCAAAACATGTGAATCATCAAATATGCAAATTTGAATTCGAAAAAGAATATTACGGCGTACTTTGATAAGCATTGCAGGTGTCACCATGACTGGTGATACGACGACGGGTATTTATTGCTTTTCATATATACGTTTTGTGCGTTTCTGATGTCAATCCCTACTAATTAGACAATCGTTTACACCTTTATAATTCAGATTTTTTTCTATCACGCTTTATTGCAGATTTCGTGCATTTCTAACTTTGTAAAGATCTTTGCTGCCCCAACCGGGAATAGAACCCTGAATCTCCGAACGGGTCAACCGACGCTCTACCGTTAAACTGTTCATATGAAATTGCAAGCTCTTATCATCGAAGTTGACTCTGCAACTTCTTTATTTACTACGGGCGCTGCAATCACTTCTATCCATATAAATTTTCGTATAAATTAACTACTTTGTAAAACAATAACTATGTGAAAACAATATCAAATATTGTAGTTTTCCAATGATTTGGTTTCTTTATTGTCCTAAAAGTCACTAGAATTGCTGTAATTCCTAACTGTTATAGTCTCAATGCTAATCCTAATTTATTTTAAGCGGTTCATTTTTACTACAAGAAAGTAATATTTCCAATTTCAGAAGAACGTTTTGTGATAAGTTCTAAGCAATCAAGGAATAAATAAATCGCTGTAAAGTAATTGTAAAACACCAACTTACTTAATAACAGAGGGAATATAATTTTTTTTCAATTTTGATCATTTTAAATCGAAAACTTGAACGCTATATGCGAGTACATTATAAACGATGCCATTTGCTTTTTGAATGAAATGACATAGACAAAGTAAGTATTACTTTAACATTATTTTACATAATTATATGTAATATGATTTTATATTTGAAAAGAAATGCTCAAAACAATAATAGCCTCACTTTGGTTCAATTGCACTCAAATTTAACAGGACGGATCAAAATATTCGTACCCATTTCTTTTTTCAAGTCGCTCAGTTAAAAGACTACATTTTTATCCATACTTTAAGCAGCGAAATGGCTAGTGGTCATTAAATGGGACATTTATGTGTTCTATAAGTTCTAAATATAAAAAACAGTTTCAAATTTTAACATAAAAATAGCGCTCATATTATTGTTTTGTTAATAGTGAAATTGCGGTGCGCATAAAACAGAATTTCGTCTTTGATACCTGCATGTTACCTTATTTTCACTGTTTTCAGACATTTTTATTACAAAATCAATCAGTAGTAAAAATGTTTTCAATACGGATCGGACGAAAAACCAGCAGACGATTTATGAATTTGAAGCAATTTGTTACTATGGCTAAAAATGGAATTAAAAACTGTATAAAAATTGAATTAGAAAATAGAATTAAAAATTGTCTGCTATATGTACATTAAAGAAATTCTCAAAAATTGTTGGTTGAACACAGAGTTAACTAAGAAAATTTAGAATAATTTTTTCCGCGCATCATGGTATAAAAGCAAATTTTTGGGTTTCTAGCTATTCTAAACATCAACAAAACAGGTTTATTTTTGATCAAGATGGCTGAAAATGTGTAAATTCATCAAAATTCCAGATTGCAATTTTTGATATTACGTACTTATTACATACTATGGTTTCTGTTGCATACATTTGAAGCAAAAGAATCTACTGTATATATTTGAAATTAAGGTCACTTCATCTTTGATGAATGTAGAAGCATGATTTTGAGATACATTGGAATGTATTTATTTTTTTATCACCAACCATTTTTTATTATGAGAGATCGTGGAACAAATGGAAGAACTCTGATTTTGAATGAATATAAAATATATCCATGTTTTAGAAAGAACATTTCGGTAGATAAAACTTTGTGGAATGGGATAGAAATATATTAATAAAGTTATATTTTGAAGAAATAGAAAGCTGAATGTAAATACTGTATGCAAAGAGAGTTGGATTTAATAAAGTTGCTGCATTGCAGGAAAAGACACGTAAAACTTTAAGTTTTATTCCAATCAATCTATCAACAAGTAAGATTTTTAATGGATGAATATGACTTGCAGAAGGTTGCACATTGTGTTAAAAGGAAAACTTTTGATATTTGCAAAACATGGCTTACCATACATTTAAGTTTTTGGGAAAGATATACAAAATATATTGCGAGTGAAACTTTCTGAGAGCCGCTTTGTTTGTTTAATGAAGTAGAAAAATTAGCTACTATGAAATTGTAATGCAGTAGAAAACTGTCTGGAAACTTGACTGGTGAGTGTTTGGTAAAGCGATAAAATATAATGTAAGTGACCCAAATATGGGCACCCCTAAGCATTTTAATTATTATAATGTTTGTTTTAGCAGATAAAAATTTGAAAATTGGTGGATGTATTCTCCCTGCAGGGGGTAACAGGGAAAAAATGATAATTGAGTTAAAAACATCAGATAGGTGCTAATAATGGACAGTGCCCATGTTGAGAACCTATGCCCATATGTGGAACCTTTTCACCTAAAATAGGCACCCTTAAAAACTAATTATGCTAAAAAAACCTTAAATCAACGTAAAACTTTAATTAGAGTCTGCACAAGATGGACTTACAAAAATATAAAATTTTTCCTTACTTGTAAGACCACAACATTCTTCATGTACCCAAACACGGCACGTATTACACTGTATCATGTCTAATTGTTTTTTCTTGACGACGCAGTACGTAATAGGAGTCTTTTAAGCTGGATACACCACTGCAGGACGGCTGAGCTGCAACAGTTGATATTACATTTGTCTTGGGTTTAGGCTTGGGTGCTGGTTTCGGCTTAGCTGCTCTTTTGGACTTGCCAGCTGCTTTATGCTTGGGTACCTTTTTTACTGGAAAAAGTGATTTCACCAGTCTTACAGCTCGATAATTTAAAGCCTTTTTTCTGTTGGTCTTTTTAAAATATCGGAGATAGATAATTGATGAATATCTGTGTCTTTTTACAGCAGTGCCCATATTAGGTGTAGTGCTCAAATTAGGTGTAGGGCCCATATTTGGGTCACTTACCTCAGATTGTATGTGAGGTTTGTTGAGAATCGTTTTGTTTGAAGTTGAAAAATAGGGTGTTGAAAAATAGGGTGTTATAAAATTTTAGTGAAGAAGAAATTTCAGCGACTGCATGGAAACGTAACAGGTGATTTTTTGGTAGAACAAGAAAATATATATTGCGTGTGAGGCTCAATGAGAACTGCTTTGGTTATTTAATGTAGAAAAATAAGATACTATAGTGAAGGAGAGATGTCAATAGCTGCATGGGAACTTAAATGGCGATGATTTAGTAAAGCAATAAAAATATACTGCGTGTGAGACTTGTTAAGAACAGATTTGGTTACTTAATGAAGTAGAGAAATAATGTACTGTAAATTTTAGTGAAGAAAAAAGTTCAATAGCTGCATGCAAATCTAACTGGTGATTTTTTTTGGTATAATAAAATATATATTGCGTGTGAGACTTGTTTAAAACTACTTTGGTAACACAATGAAATAGAAAAATCTGGTACTATAAAATTGCAGCGAAAAGAAAAGTCAATGGCTGCATGGAAAGTTAACTGGTTATTTTTGGGGCAAGCAATAAATGATATACAGGGTTATCAGGGAAGAATCATCCGATTACAAAATTAAATATTTTCCATAATTACAAACAGAAAATTATAATTAATATGTCATTGTAAAGGAAAAATATTAAATTTTTAGTTTGGATGGTTTTAGTTTTGTCTGGATGCCTGTGTAAAGGCAAAAGTCCAGGGCAACCAGGGGATGTAAGGGACTCCCCAAAAGTAAACGTCTTTAGTGCAGTATCTTCATCAAAGGTTTACGGATCGTTCTTTTTTGCCGAAAAAATAGTGAGTAGTATTACCTACCTCGATATGTTGGAAATTTAGCTTTTCCCTCAGTTGAAGGAACATATGCAAAATTTCATTTTTCAACAAGATGGTGCATCGCCCCCATTGGTATTTGGAGTTTCGTAAATTTCTAAACAGAGAACTACCACACCATTGGATTGGTCGTAGTGTAGTGATGATTTGGTCCTACACAGCTACCCTTCTAGGTTACCTGACTTAACCCCATGAGACTTCTTCCTTTGGGGATATGTCAAAGATCTTGTGTTCATACCACCTTTGTTTATAAGTTTACCCGAACTTAAACAACGTATTTGTGATGCTTTACAAACAGCTAATAGTGAAACATTACAACGTGTTTAGCAAGAAATAGCATATCGCAATGATATTATACGGGTGACTAAAGTCATATCGAACACTTGTAAAAATTGTGGAAATATTAAATTTTTGTAAATTTTTCCTTTACAATGACATATTAATTATAATTTTCTGTTTGTAATTATGGAAAATATTAAATTTTGTAATCGGATGATTCTTTCCTGATAACCCTGTACTGCAAATGAGATTTGTTGAGAACAGCTTTGGTTACTTAATGGAGTAGAAAGTATGGTACTATAAAATTATAGTGAAGAAGAAAGGTTTCATAGAAAGTTAACTGGTGATTTTAATTGTATTTGAGTAGAAAAAAGTAGAAACCACAAATACAGATACATCAGAGACTTTCATGAAGAGAAGTAAACATAAACTATCCAGTATACACAAATGCATTAAAGAATTTTTTTATGTTTCAACTAAGAAGTATTGAAGTTAACTAAGGTAAGTCAATAATGTTAATAAAATTGAGTTATTTTTTATGGGAATTCGGAACGTTTTAAATCTGTGTACGACAGATTTTAAAATCATTTCCAAAATTGGACTATGCGATGCGTCAGAAAGAATATTTACACAAGAATCGGCGTAATAGCATAACTCGAAGGGATTTGAGATGCAGTGTTAAGAAAGAAAAGTAGGATTGGCTAAAATTCGTGAGGAAATTTAATTTAGTTAGAAAATAACAATAGGTTTGATTCAGAAATAAGTCTTGAATATTTTTTGGAAATGAAACTGTCTCAAAATGGGGTTATTGTTTACCAATGTATCCAGAGTTAATAGGAGAAAATAACTAAATAGAGCAAACAAGATATGACTGAGCAATATTATTTGGCATAGATTTAAAATTAAATGAATTTTTCATTGTTCATGAAAACAAAAGCGTGTGCTTTCAAAGTGTGGGATTGAATTTGCATAAACAGCCTTGGACTTTTTCACTTTTCTACTTTTATAAATTCCTAAAATCCAGCTGTATTGAAACAGTATCATAATTCAAACACATTTTTAACGAGCGTGACGTTCACAAGATATTATGTTTAAAATTTAAGTGAACAAACTTTAGACATTTCTTTTGTCGCCAGTACGTCAGGCACCCCGATTAATTTATTTTATTTGGCTGGTTTGTGTTAATTTCTCGCTAGATATTGTAATGTCGAGATTCGAACTAGTATTACTTTTGTGTAAAATGTATAAATTCATATAATGTATTTCTGATCATCTAATTTTATATACAGCTTTTTAACTATTTTAATTCTGCTTTGAACTCCCCTCTTGTCATTTTATGTAATTGGTATTTTAGAATATTTACACATCTTAAATCGCAATCTGAATCCTTTTTAAAGTATTATTTCTAATGTGCGAGCACTCTGAAAGTTACTTTTTCCGTTAAATTCGAGGTTACCGTTTTGGTTGATGCAA
Organism: Amaurobius ferox; assembly: GCA_951213105.1. Lineage (NCBI taxonomy): Eukaryota > Metazoa > Arthropoda > Arachnida > Araneae > Amaurobiidae > Amaurobius > Amaurobius ferox. Next base: position 131,995,537 of record OX578136.1, read on the forward strand.
CAGGAAACTGAAAGTTCATTTCATATACGATATATGTTTCTGCAGTGAAGAATGTGTAGATGTTGTTTTCGTCGCGACGGGAAAAGGGAAATTCCTTTTTTGTGTCTGGACTGAGAGGCATCTGGTGTTGATGCGTGGGAAATATTTTTGTCGGAAAGATTCGTTTGGAAGCTCTCTTGACGGTCCGTGTGGCTTGAGAATAAAAGCTGGCCAAGCCATTTTGCTGGGCGCAATTCCTTTTCTCGCAGCCGAACACCACGCTGCTGTCCGGGTCGTCCTTGTCCCGGTCAATTGCTCCGTCTATCTCGGATCCCGGGAATTTGCCTTAATCAGCCGGTTCTTTGGGGTTCGCGGATGGATGTTTTCCGTCGATTGGGAAGTGTTGCCTAATTAATTGCAGCAAAATGTCAAAGTTGAGCTACAAACCACTGAAAATTTATAGTTAATGTCAGGTGTGGCTCGCGTTGGGGTCCGATCCTTGGACCACTTGGTTTGCAGAGAGCCCTCTGGTTCTTTTATTTTAATGGAGCGGATAAAAAATGAGTGTCGCTTCGAAAACCAATGGTGTGAAGCAAATTTGGACAGCCTTTTTTATTGCGCTTGGGAAACAGTGAATGGGAATTGAGGGATTTCCTCCCTTTTTTTGTCGTTTCCCTCGTCTTAAAATTTCTGGAAGTTTTTTAGTAAGATATAAAAAACATTCAGATGCTTTTCTGAACTCGAGAGAATAGCACTCCAAGTGCGTGGCACTTGTGTTTTTGTGAAGCCCGATCCAGCATGCACTTTAATGCATTTCAGGCACGGTATCCGTGGCCCCTATCTAGGGCGGCCAATGCTTTCTGCTAGGATCCGAGGTCGTGTGTCCGCTGATGTATGGCGACTCGTAGCCAAAACGAGCCAGAGCCTAATTCAGCGCGAGGGTGCAATTCTTCGGGCGGTGGCGACCAGCGAAGTAAAGAAAGTCGTCATTTCTTTGGGGTGTCGCAGTGCAACACACCTCTGCCTCTGAACAGCGTGGTGTGGGACCTTTGCTCCCTTAGCTACATTCAAGCCGTGGCAACTGTGACACTGCAAGGACGGAGTCTTTGCGGAGCATCAATCCCTGGCTCCTATGCAGCAGATATGCAGTAATATTTAGTGTATTTATGTGTTCTATATTTTGTATTTATATGTAAAATTCACCTCACCACATTGCCTGGAGACGTCCTGGATGATCCGAGGCCCATCGGATCGATAACTAAATCGTCACTCCTGTGGGGATGACCTGAGGCCTATGTCGGGTCCGATTCCGTCCGATTCCGTGCCTGTCGGAGCGCTGAAATGACGCTGAGTGCTCAGGCCGGGCCATGTCTAGCGCAGCCTAGTAACATGAGTGTGCCGACCTTTCTTCACAGAAAACGGGAAACAACTCCGTTTGGGTACTCCGCTGATGTCCTTATTTCTTCGTGGCTCAAGGTAAGACTTTGATTTCTGTTTTCGAAATCAACCCTGGCGTCTCAGACTATTTTTGTATCACGTGAAGTTGACTCCTGAACGAACTGCGAGCCGAGCATGATTGGCAACCCTTGCTGGTTCGACGAAATAAGCCTGCTCTTATATCTTCTTAAAATAATATTGAATTCTAATCTATTTATTTATATTTGAAATCCGCGAATCCTATTTTTAATGCTCTTCGAGTGCTTGCCCTTGTGTTTTGACCATACCATACGTATTTGTGAAATTTATTATTTATCATTGAGGTTTGCCACTGATTTATTGATGGAAAACGGGAAATAACTCCGTTTGGGTACTCCGCTGATGTCCTTATTTCTTCGTGGCTCAAGGTAAGACTTTGATTTCTGTTTTCGAAATCAACCCTGGCGTCTCAGACTATGTTTGTATCACGTGAAATTGAGTCCTGAAAGAACTGCGAGCCGAGCATGATTGGCAACCCTTGCTGGTTCGACGAAATAAGCCTGCTCTTATATCTTCTTAAAATAATATTGAATTCTAATCTATTTATTTATATTTGAAATCCGCGAATCCTATTTTTAATGCTCTTCGAGTGCTTGCCCCTGTGTTTTGACCATACCATACGTATTTGTGAAATTTATTATTTATTATTGAGGTTTGCCACTGATTTATTGATGGAAAACGGGAAATAACTCCGTTTGGGTACTCCGCTGATGTCCTTATTTCTTCGTGGCTCAAGGTAAGACTTTGATTTCTGTTTTCGAAATCAACCCTGGCGTCTCAGACTATTTTTGTATCACGTGAAGTTGACTCCTGAAAGAACTGCGAGCCGAGCATGATTGGCAACCCTTGCTGGTTCGACGAAATAAGCCTGCTCTTATATCTTCTTAAAATAATATTGAATTCTAATCTATTTATTTATATTTGAAATCCGCGAATCCTATTTTTAATGCTCTTCGAGTGCTTGCCCCTGTGTTTTGACCATACCATACGTATTTGTGAAATTTATTATTTATTATTGAGGTTTGCCACTGATTTATTGATGGAAAACGGGAAATAACTCCGTTTGGGTACTCCGCTGATGTCCTTATTTCTTCGTGGCTCAAGGTAAGACTTTGATTTCTGTTTTCGAAATCAACCCTGGCGTTTCAGACTATTTTTGTATCACGTGAAGTTGACTCCTGAAAGAACTGCGAGCCGAGCATGATTGGCAACCCTTGCTGGTTCGACGATATAAGCCTGCTCTTATATCTTCTTAAAATAATATTGAATTCTAATCTATTTATTTATATTTGAAATCCGCGAATCCTATTTTTAATGCTCTTCGAGTGCTTGCCCCTGTGTTTTGACCATACCATACGTATTTGTGAAATTTATTATTTATTATTGAGGTTTGCCACTGATTTATTGCATTTTGATTATTATGACTTTGAAGCCTGTGGCACTTTAAAGATGGTCCGTACCTGAGTCCAGTTGTATTGTTGCTGATAAGGATCCAGCTTATGTTTTTAATACTCCATAAATTTTACGTCTGTAATAAATATTTACTTTCTTTTAACCTCAAAATTTTGGTGTGTTTATTTGTTTATTGAATTGTTTTTATTTAGCATTTTTCCTGGTGAAGAAGACGTTCTTTAAAGGTAAGGGTTTAAGTTAATATTTTGGTTATTCTGTCTTATTCTCGTCAGGTCATTTTGGAGATTTACTTCTACAGGTAGATGGTGAACCTTTGCGGTTATTTGCGGCTTTTTCGATCACGGGTTTGTAAGTGGTGATGGTGCTTGTGTGTCTTCTAAATTCCAAATTATGGAAGTCACGTTCGCGCTTTTGCAATATTAATTCCGCGTAAGGCGAGGTGGAAAAAGTTATGTAAAAGATTCTCGCCTATCTTCTCGTTTTCAGCTTTTAACCTCCTAATATACCGGAGACGCGGTCCTCCAACAAAACACAAACTCTACGGGTCGCTTTAGAAAATAGCTCCTGTCCTGCGGGAAGTGAAACTAGTTGTTGTTTTGAATCAAGAATTTAAAAATACCACTTACCATTACGCGACAAGGAAATAAAGGGAAAAAATATGGTAACAGAAACTAACTGCAGGCGTGTTCCTTAAAAATTGGAAATTCTCAAATTAAATTAAATTTTCAGAGGTATTGAATTATTGCCAAATTGACGAAATATCCAAAAAATTCCCAAGTTGGCGATATTCTGCCAAATTTATTTGTTTCAAATTTAACCACATGAGACAGATAGACAGATATAATGGCTTTTCTTATGTATGTTTTAGTATGATTTAGAATTTATTTAAGAGAAAAAGAAAACTATAATTTTTCCGTATACACTGCATTACAATAACAGTTCTGGGGGTGTGACAGCCCAGTGGTTAGCACGCGGGGATTGAACTTGGATGACCCGAGTTCGATTCCCGGCTTTTCCCAAACTGTTCACGCAGAGTACGGGTACGTTAAATATGTGGGTCCTTAAGGGGACGGTGGACGTTGAAATTTTTTTTATTTATTTATTGACATAGACACGTGAAAATTTCTGTGAAAATGTGAATCCTTAAGACATTACGAGAGGCTCGTGGTAGGGGAAAGAGGGCTCGGTCCCTGTGGATGCCCCCCCCACGGGGTTCCAATCTAAATTGGTTGGCACCTCCCGGCTGTCCAAACAGATACCTTATACTTTCGGGTAGGTCGGACGGTCTGGGTCGAAGAAGAAGAATCACAGTCCTGTGAAGTGAGTTTCTTCTCAGGAAATTGTAGAATCTAGAATTGCAACTAATTCATTTTAAAACTATACAAATTCTCAACTTATGCAATGCAACTATATTTATTTTTTTTTGCTTTTGTTAATGTGGATAAATGCACATGACTAACCATTTTCTAAATTTTGAAATTTCATGGCTCAGTCATTCAGCAATATATATGTGATACAATTATATGTATGTGATACAATAGTAATACAATAGTAATATATATGTGATACAATTTTAAAATGTGTATTGAAATGTATACAATTTGGGGATTTCTACCTTAAAAATACTGCTATGGAAACAATTTAGTGAAACGGAAGGGGCTGTACATTTTATTCATTAAATCGAGAGGTATGAAAATATTTGAAATTAATTGCGACCCTGCAACTATGCCATCAAACTGCTGATTTCGGTGAAAAGGTTTCGTTATGAAAATATGGCATGAAAATAGTTTATATTAACACATATAATCCAAATGTATCTATCAGAGTCATTAAGTTGTTAATTTCTACATAATTTAAAAGAATAATTTATATGCTAAATCCGAGAAGTATATATAATTTTTTTCTTCTGATAATGACCGTGGTGCACGTTTAAATATACGCTATGTAATAGAATGTATATAGTCGAGTGAATATATACATATAGTTGAAATATACATTATGTAATAGAATGTATATAGTTATATACTAAATCCAAAACATATATATCATGTTTCCTTCTGATAATGACTGTGGTACACGTTAAAATATACACTATGTAATATAAGGTATATAGGCGAAGGGAAAATTACACTCCAGTAATTCTTATTTGAAATCTGGCCGCTAGAGATTAAAATGCATATAATTTGTTCCACCGAGCCAAATTCGTTGATTATGTCAGCCTTTGAGTGCTGATATAATTACCATAGTTAATAATTCAAAATTCTTAAGTTATAATAATCTTATAAACGTCAGATCATTAGTGAATAAAATGCGTCCATTTTGAGGAGGACTTTTCAAATAGTTTGTAGTGCCACAACAAGTTCGCTATCGAAGAATTTTGCATCGGATATTAATCCCACTGCTCTTAAATTGTTTTCATTCAACGGTTCATTAAAAGGAAATGCGAAATGGCATTTCGTGACGAATTGGCGAAATAAATTTTTCATTTCTAACTCGCTTAACTACGGCATTCGAAGGTGAATAGTCGGAATCTTCATAATTGGTCTAATTGAGAATTGAATGGAATCCGATGTTTCTGAACGTATAATATTGTTTCGGGATATTCGTTATGCAAATAAGAAAAAGAGCGATATAAGAATGTATTATTAATTGCAATGGAATACACTAAGAATAAGGTGCACTTTAACTTTTAAAACACATTAACACATTTTGAGATAAAAATATAATATTTTCACAAATTAAACAACATAAATGAATGAAATTGTGAAAACAATAGCTGAACGTGCTGTCTGAAATTATCTCAAATTAAATTACTCCGTTAATAACAGCATAAACAGCAATTTAAAGCAACATAAATGAATGAAATTATGAAAACAATCGCTGAAAGTGCTGTCTGAAGTTGTCTGAAATTAAAGTACTCCGTTAATAACAGCATAAAGAACAACTTTAAACAACATAAATGAATGAAATTATGAAAACAATCGCTGAAAGTGCTATCTGAAGTTGTCTGAAATTAAAATACTCCGTTAATAACAGCATAAACAACAATTTAAAACAACATAAATGAATAAAATTATGAAAATAATTGCTGAAAGTGCTGTATGAAGTTGTCTTAACTTAAATTACTCCGTTAATAACAGCATAAAGAACAATTTAAAACAACATAAATGAATGAAATTATGAAAACAATAGCTGAAAGTGCTGTCTGAAATTAAAATACTCCGTTAATAACAGCACAAACAGTTTATAAAAAATATCAGTTCGTTTTAAGAAAAAATCTGATGTGGGCAACACATGACTTTTGTCATGTGTTGCGACTTTCATCACTTAATGCGACTCTATTTCTTTAACAGAGTAACACTGGTGCACAAGATTTACAGCACAATATTTTCGGTATGAAATTAACGCCACGTCAATTGAAATTGGGCTCTGTAGCAACTTAAAAGTCTGGACAGAATGGTTTATTTATGCTCACATGCAAAATCTTCCTCAAAATTCAACAGATAATTAATGTCTCGTGAAATAAACGCAATGTCCAGTGAAAAATGGCAACACATAACTTCACCACATAATGCCGTGATTTTACTTCTTTTACAGTGCAATATTGGTGTACAAGATTCACCGTATAATGTTTTCTGCATTGAATTAACACCACGTCGATTGAAATTGGGCGCTTTTGGCAAAGTATGAGTCCATATGGAATGATTTATTCATACTCGTATGCAGCATCTACGTCAAAATTAAACAGACAATCAATGTCTCGTGAAATAAACGACTACTGGTGAATTCATGGCATCAAAATACAGATATATCACAAAAATTATCGGCTCTCGTGAATGGAATATCTAGACCCACGAAAATGATGTTAACTGATTTATCGCATAACATTGCATAGAGAAAGTGAGCATAATTAATGATACTTGTGACTTTTTTAATTTTATGTAATTTTTTTGTTAAATTTTTGTGAAAATTGAACAATATGTCGAAAAATGTTTATGCTACTGTTCTAAAGTTTGTGTCATTCGGTTTCTAATGACAAACTAACGTATGCAATTATTTATGCAACAGCATTAAAGATTTAGATTTTTGATGATTTTTTTTAAATCATTCGAAATCCGTACAACATCTCAAAAATGATTCATGCTAGCGTTTTAAAGTTTATATTAATCTTTTTCTAATGATAAATTACGTTTGATATGACTATATCATTATTGAAGGTTCTGATATTTTCTAATGATTTTTTAAAAATTCATTAGAAAATTCGAGGGGGGGGGGTTGGTCTCAGAACATGTGATTTCGAAAATTAATATGGTTTCAGTACTCAGTGATTGGAGTAATCGTATCGAATTATTTTTGAAACGCTCTTTTTTTGAGGGGGTGGAGGCAGTTATTGTGTACGAAAGAAATCGACCACAGACAGAGGGACATCACTTTAAGAATAGTTGAAACATGTTCAGGATGCCCTAAAGCATATATTGGCACCGAAATTTCGAAATTGAAAATTTTCTTGAATACAATACATTCTCTACACTTATAGTACGAGAAAGTAAAAATCGAATGTGAGTCTGTGAAGAAAGAAAGTCGTGTTCTGACTATAGTATTTAAGAAACTAAAGGATCAGAGTAATTCTTAAACTTTCCAAGTGCAGCAAGTGTGCATTCGATCTCTGAACTATACATTTTAAAAACACCTTTCCTGCATTCACATCTACACAACATACTTACCTAAATTGGGTCTAAATCGTTTGGGTCCAAACCGGATTTTAAGATTACGCAGGGTCACGGATTTTGACGAAACCTTGTTTTATAACATTTTTTGGATTTTTTTTTCTGCGTTTAAACGTAGGCAATATACCCAGTATACCAACCAAATTGCGCCTAATTTGATTTAGCGGTTTTCAAGATTACGAAGGGCCACGGATTTGACGCAATCACCCATTCAATTACTACTCAAGCACCCACAGAAAAATAGAAGTTATTTCTAGTTTTTAGGGACACGCTGATGTATTTGGTGTGACAACTCAACTTGTGAATAAATCACAATCACCATACATATTTTAGACAGCATCGGATAAATTAAAGAGATTCTCAATCTACGATTAAAAACAAATCTTTCAAGAACAGTGGTACAAGTCACGATCATTATTACCATACTTTCCTCCAACTCAGTGCGAGGAAACTGAAATGTTGATGAAGAATATCAAGTGGAAGCACAGTACAGCTGTATTGACTCTCCTTGGAACGAACAAAATGCGATTAGAAGAAAGTTTATTTGATTATTAGAATGGACAGGATTGGATGATTAGTTAAAGGACTGTAGGATCTGAGGTGAAAACGTAATAGAATTATCTATCCTGTCTTTTCAGAACAAATAAAATGCCATTTGAATAAAGAGTACATTATTAGGTAAAGGTTGTAGAATTTTTAATTCTGTTTGGGTTTCAGAGGTAGAGTTTTTTACCTTAGTGTATCAATGCTAAACTCTATTGGAATTCACTTTAAATTGTAGCACTTTATAATGCATGAAAAGAACAAAATGGCGTAAATATTCTAATGCAGCCCAATCCTGGAACTCATAATAAAATCAAAGGAAGTTAAATTTTTTACGCAATAAGGAAATTTACTACTGACACATAGCTGGATTTTAGTTCCTAAAGGGCAGAATCTTACTTTCTCATACTATATTCCATAGTATAGAGAAGGTATTGTTTTAACGAAAATTTTGATGCTAATATATGTTTTAGGACCTCTTGAATACGTTTTGACTATTTTTAGAGTCATGTCCATCTGTCTGCCTGTGGTCGATTTGTTGTGTACAAGACAGCTGCTACAAATATTAATGCATTTTCACGAAGCTTTGTATTCGGCTTTGTTAACGTAACATCTAGAACTTGATAGCATTGTTTTGAAATTCGAGCTAAAACTTCGAAATTTATTCGAAAGTGTATATATTACTTTCCTTATATACATAATGTATAAGCAAAGTATCGTGACGAGGTCGAAAATTCGAATTCGAGTTTTCGACGGGAGAGCACGTTTCAAGCATCCCTGATCACGAATCAAACACTTTTGAAGTGATGTCTGTGTGTGTGTGTGTGTGTGTGTGTGTGTGTGTGTGTGTGAAAGTATGTGTGTGTGTGTGTCAGTGGGTCTGTGGAGACGATAACTGACGAACGAATGGACCGATTCGAACCAAATTTGGTACAAAAATCACAATCTGTAAACACTAGAAGCTTATTGTTTTTATACGCAATCGAATGTTCAGAACCCCCCTAAATTTTCGAATGAAATTTTGAAAAAATCGTCAAAAAATCAAAACCAATAATAAATTTACGTAAATAGATATTTCTTATGTAATTTTTCATTAGAAAACTATTGACATAAATTTTAGAACGCTAACATGAACCGTTCTCGAGATATTGCACATTTTTCAAAAAAATTATCAAAAAGTCATATAAAATAGAAAAAAAAATTCCTATTGAGAAACATGTTCACTTTTCATATATAATATCATGCGATAAATTGGGTGACATCATTCTCGTGGATCTAGCTCGTTCCATTCATGAAAAAAGATGCTTTGAGTAATACTTTTGCATTTGAACGCCAATTTATCTGCTGTAAGAATAACTTATTTTTTCGTCCATAACGCTTGGCGAGATTTTGGCGACGAAAAAAATCACAATCCGTGAATCCTGGAAGCCTATTGTTTTTAATCGCAATCGAATGTTCAGAACCCCCTAAATTTTCGAGTGAAATTTTGAAAAAATCATCAAAAATCAAAACCGCTGGTAAAGTTACGCAAATAGATATTTCTTATGTAATTTTTCAATAGAAAACGATTGACATAAATTTTAGAACGCTAACATGAACCGTTCTCGAGATATTGCACATTTTTCAAAAAAATTATCAAAAAGTTATATATAAAAAAAAAAAAATTTCCTATTGAGAAACATGTTCACTTTTCATATGTAATCCCATGCGACAAATTGAGTGACATCATTCTCGTGGATCTAGCTCGTTCCATTCATGAAACAGGATACTTTGTGTAATACTTTTGTATTTAAACGCCAACACTAATTTATCTGCTGTAAGAATAACTTATTTCTCCGTCCATAACGCTTGGAGAGATTTTGGCGACGACTTTAGCGGAATGTCGCCAACTTGGCGACATTTTTAATTGTTGCCAAATTTACAAAAATCTCGCCAAATTGATAAAAATGACGCTAAATCAATGAAAATGACGACCAATTGAAGAAAATTCAATCTCTTGGAAAGAATATAAGTATCTACTATAAGAATAACATTTTTTTTAACTGTAAAAGTAGTAAATTCATTGCATTATATAAGGAAAGTCATGTGTTGTCCACATCAGATTTTTTTCTTAACATGGCAGCGTAGAATAAAATTTGACATAATCATGCATGAAAGAAGCTATTTATGTCTCACTGACCACGAAACTGAATAGTTTAAATCACTGCAGTAAGTAGCTGTGATATAATTTTTGTGTTCTTGACGTCTTTAGCCCTTCTTAGGGATGGAGGGGGGGGGGGGCAAAGTTATTCTCCTAGGGGGTGCATTGTAAAACTTGGTATCAGTTGAAAGTTTTTTTTCCAAGCCCTTGAAAATGAAGGGTAACATGCTGTAATTGTGAACATTTGGACCAAACGTACAGATTTTTCAATTTTTTTCTTACAAAATTTGCAAAATTTGTAAAAAAATAAAAAAAAATTGTAAGCAATTTAAAAATGGATTCTGGTATGAGCAATCCAAGTTGAGCCAGACTACAGTTAATTTAAAGTCCAATATGCTTTGGGTTTCAAGGAGCTCAAATGATTGACATTCAATTGCCTTCGTTAACTGTTTCAAATTCCAGAAGAATGTTTAATTGAGGACAGGTGGTTCATTAGCGGATGCGAGCAAGTGTATTTTCAGTAGAGCACTTTAAATAGTTTACATACCAGGATGAGATTTATTATCGATGTATTTCGCTTCTGATATTAAACACACTGTTTTAAAATGAACTTCAATGAATGGGTTCATTAAGTTCCCGAAGGCGAAACAAAATTTTCACCCTTAATTCGACGGAGAGCGTTTTAGGTGCATATCACATAATTGATGTAATTGAAAAGAGAATTCCATTCTCCATGTATGAAGTGCATTGTGCTCCAAATTTCTTAGCAATATGAAGCTAGCTTTTCTGTAATCCAGTGTTTCTCTAGGATATAGAATACAATTTTTTTAAATCTTACATAATAGAATATGCCTCTATGTGTGACTTTCTATGTGTGTACATGTCGTCTGTAGCGAGGAATCCAAGCGTCGGACAACGACGAAGTTTAATACAGAGCTACTTCACGATTTGGGACGATGCGATTCGGTGAGATTCATTTTTAAAAATTCGAATAAGTTATTTTATGGTCAAGCGTGATTTTGAGCGATTTTCACACAAATCGGTTCCTTAGCGACTGAAAGTATTATGTTTGAATCGCATCTGTAGGACAATTCATTTATATTTATGTTTTAAATATATCGAAATTTGTATTTTTCAGGTTATCTGACACTTGTTTGTGTTGTTGCCTCTGTGTGTGTAATCTGTAGCGGGAAATCTAGGCATCGTACTGCTATAAAATTTGGTGCACATGTATTTCAGGACCCAGATAGGTGCTCTTTGGTGTTATTTTTTTTTAAATTTCGAATAAGGTTTTTTAGTTATTTTACGTTTTAGCCCGATTTACAATGATTTTGGGCGATATTTACACAAATCTATACTTTAGTGACCTAAGTATACCATTTTGGCACCATCGAAATTTTCACCGCTTTCCATTTTCATCACTTTCTATTTTGTCACCATCGAAATTTTCATCATTTTCCATCTTCATCACTTTCCAATTTTCATCACTTTCCATTTTGGTACCATCAAAAATATTAAAAAAAATATCTTAAACTTTGAACAGAATCCATACGATTAATAGAAGAATTTTCTTGAATTAAAAAAATATACTAACATAAGAAATGAATTTTTGTGTAACGTGTTTAAAGGTTCTGATTTTTTAAATTATTTTTCCAAAGCTTCAGTCGAAAATTTTGGGGTCTCCCGAACGTTCATTTACGTTAAAAATCTATAAAGTTTGAGCATTTACCGATTCTAAAAATCAGATGTGAGCAGAACATGACTTTCCCAGCAGATTCAAATTCATCTTGTAAATTTTTATTTCATTATGAATTAAATTTAATTTAATTTCAGAAAATGACATGGATACTTTTCTGGTATTGCCTTTTAATTACCTTTTAAGTGCATCTTCGCTTCAGTTGGAAACTTAATTCACTTTAAATTCTTCAAATCCTCAAAATTCCAAACAAACTAAAATATCTTAAGAACGATTTATTCTACAGTCATGGGGTCAGTCTTATTGGCTTAGTTGTCAAAATTTTCCTAAAGAACAAGTACTTGATTAATATATTTCAACAATTTTAGTCATTTATTTCAGATTTTCACTACCTTTGAGGGCCATTTTGCAAAAAAAGAGTTCGTTATAATTTTCCCAATCATATTAAAATCTAATCAGTATCAGGATAACAATTAGTGGACTTAACTACTTAGTTTTAAGAAATTTTATTAAATAGATTTTTAAATACAGAGAAAATCATCTTCATTTCCTCAAAATGAGAATTTAGATTCCTCGAGAATGGTTCATTTCAGAGAAATGGGGGTGGGGGGGGTGGTGGATCTTATTCCTTTTGTAGTTGTTGTTGTTGAAACCCAGACCGTCCGACCTACCAGAAAGGTGTAAGGTAACTGTTTGGACGGCCGGGAAGTGCCACCCAATTTAGACCGGAACCCAGTGGGGGAGGCATCCACAGGGACCGTACCCTCCTTCCCCTACCACCAACCTCTCGGAAAGACTTTCGGACCCACATGTTTAACGTGATCGTACTCCGCATGAACACGGCGGCAGTTTTGGCAGTGGCTGGAATCGAACCCGGGCCTACCGAGTGCAACTCCAGCGCGCTAACCAATGGGCTACCGCGCCCCTATTCCTTTTGTAGTAAAAAATTACGTATATCAAGGTATCCTTTTTTATCAAGGATTAAATTTATACAATTGGGAATATGCAGTACTTTATTTTAGATCGGATATTATAGATTTGCTGGCTATTTCTCAAAATGCGTTTCTTTTTTTCCGAATCGTACCAAAATCTAATAAGAACTACAATATCTCACAGGCGACTTATCTATCAAATTTTGTTTAATTTGGTCGATTAGTTTGTCAGAGAGTGAGGATATATGAGATTTTTGTAGGCCATTCCTCAAAAGAAAGGGTGGTTCTTTTTTCCCGAATCTAACTAAAAGCTTATCAACACCAGGGTCACACACAGGTGGCTTATCTACCGGAATTTATGAAATTTGGTCCATTAGTTTTTGAGTTAGAGTGGATAAATACATTGTACACACAGACATACTAAAAACTAATCAACACCAGGGTCACATACAAGTGACTTATCTACCGATTTTATGAAATTTGATCCATTACATTTTGAGTTAGAGTGGATAAATACATTGCACAGACAGACATACTAAACACTGATTAACACAAGAGTCACATACAAGTGACTTACCTACCGGATATTATGAAATTTGGTCCATTAGTTTTTGAGTTAGAGTGGATAAATACATTACACGGACAGACATACTAAAATTAATCAACACAGGGATCACATACAAGTGACTTACCTACCGGATTTTATGAAATTATTTGGTCCATTAGGCTTTGAGTTAGTGTGGATAAATATATTGCACAGACAGACATACTAAAAAATTAATCAATACCAGGATCACATACAAGTGCCTTACCTACATGATATTATGAAATTTGGTCCATTAGTTTTTGAGTTACAGTGGATAAATGCATTGCACAGTCAACAAATTGTAAAGCAGTGTAAAAATCGAGGTTATTGCATTTCAAAGAAATATATTTTTAATATATTAAATTTGAAAGGGAAAACACGTTCAGCTGAAAGTGAAAATGACAAAATGGCCGTAAAATCGATCGCATCCTAAGACTGTTCGAACACGGGTAAATATCAAGAAAGTGAAGTCTCTGATTCTAAAAGAAAATCCACCGAGTCAAAGATCCATTGCATCGAAACTGGGAATGTCTTCTGGCACTGTAAGTAAAATCATTCATAAAGATTTGAAGTTAAAAAAGATGTTTAAATCTGAAGTTCATCTGCTTTTGCCAAAGCATACTGTGGAAAGTAAAACAAATTGTAGAAAATTATATGAAAAACATCCAGCTGCTGATAAATGGAAATTTGTGGTAACACTCGATGAGGCATGGGTGTATATAAGTGACTGTAATAAAAAAAGAGCAAGTTTCTATTGCTCAACTGACGAAAATGAACGTACGAAATGGCTTTGTCAATGTACAGAAAAGTTCCCAAAGGGATTCATGATAGTTGCAGGATTTCGTTACAAAGGTAAATTAAAACTAAAAAAAGTCTCAAGTAAAGCTAAAAATAATTCACTCTACTACAGCAGAATATTTTAGAACCAATTTTTGAAGAAGAAATTCCAACCTTATATGGAATGGGCATCAATAAAGTTGAGCTTCATAGGGACAAAGCCTCTAGTCACAAGTCTGAGTCAACTGCAGCATATCTAGCAAAGAAAGAATCAGAAACAGGAATAAAATGTATCCCATTTAATGAAATGCCTGTAAAATCACCTGACGCTTCTCTTATGGACTTTTGCGCTTTCGGTTTGTTAAAACGAGCCTTAGGAAAACGGCACCCAAGAACACTGAATGGATTTTGGAAAACGACCCAAGAGGAGTGGGATAAAATTGACATGACGGTGCTAAGAAAAAGTTTACTTTCATGGAAAATTCGATCTAGAGCTATAGTCAAGAATCAAGGCTATCAGATAGAAGCAAATCGCAGCAAGAAATACGCTCTTTAAGCATAAAAATTAATTATCAAAATCGTTTCCATAATGTGCAAACGACCTTCTGTATTCAACTCATTAAAATAACCCGTATCAAATTAGGAAATTAATTTTTCATTCCTATTGTGATGATAACGATATTTTCACTCATATTATTCATGGAATCATTCAGAATATAATGGAAATGGTATATATGAAGATGGACACTGCATGTTTAGAATATCTGAGGAATAATGTTACTGTTACAGCCTATTTTGCAGTCATCAGCATACTATTGAGAATAACTCGGGTAAATACACAGATGCCGGTAAATTTTCGTTAATTAACAAAATTCACTTTTTTATTTCCGTTAACTAACAGAATTCAGTTTTTCTTTCCGTTAATTAAGAAAATTCAGTTTTTATTTCCGTTAATTAACAGAATTCCGTTTTTTGTTTTTTTCCTTTATTTAGTTTTTCAACAGAATGTTTTTGTTTAACATAATTTTTTTTTCTTTTTTCGTTTATTAGCGGTATGTTCTCCGATATTAACGTAGTACACTTTTTGTTATTAACAGGATTTCTGTTGCTTGTTTTTTTTAGCTAAATTCCATTTTCTTTTTTTACCCTTCATGAAAAGTGTGTTCTTTGGTTCGGAAAATAATTAAGCTTTTTCACTTTAAAATAACATGATTTCTTCTTCTTTTGATTCAGATTAAAATCTATAAATTTTCCTGCTTTCTTATGAATTCTAGTTTTTACGCATAAAACGAAATTTCATTAAAAGACAGGAGAATTACTTTACTTTTATCCTAATGACTAGCACTACGCCACTTCGAAAGGAAAAATACCAAAATTTAAAAGTGAAAAAGCTTAATTATATTCAGAACTGTGGATTATATCTTTTTTTAAACGTGAAAACGAAAAGGAACTTCAGGTAAAAAATTATAAAATTCTTGCTAACAACAAAATTGAATTAGGTTAATTTATATTTTTACACACGTTTAACTTACTTGTTTTTTTTTTTACTTTCTTCTGGAAGGAGCTGGAGAAAAGTATTGTGATAGTAATTGTGACTTATATCATTTTCCCCCCACACATATGCTTTAACAGTATATTAAGTAAACTTTTTGTTTTAACTAATGTAGCTTAAGCATGGTAATCGTGATGTTATCATAAGTCAAGTTTGTACCGTAAGTACATTGAGATGTGTGTACGTGCGTGTGTGTGTGTGTGGGGGGGGGGTCAACAAGTGATATGATTTTCACTCACAATAGGCCTTGGATGAGTAAACTTTAAAAAAATAATATAAACAAAGTTATTTTTTAAAAAGTACTTCTCTAGATTTTGAATCTTCCATGGAAATATTATTACAAAAGAAGCTGGGGGTGAATTTAGAACAATCTAGGCTAAAAAAGCTCTTGTACTGCTTCGAATAATTTTTCTTTTTATGCCGTAGTTTTCCGTAGCTAATGAAAAACGAGTTTTGACTATCTAAATATCCATAATTCCTGAGACGCCATAAAAACTGAATATTAGAAGGCAAAGAAAAAGTTTTTCGTCGCTGCCAAAATTTAATTTACGGGTTCTTAGAGCTTTTGATAAAATATTTCCTGAACAGGAAGGATAAAACAAGTTTTTGTATAACATGGTTTTATAGTTTATTTAGCTATGCTATATAGTTTATTTAGACATGCTAGAACATTGAAATACATTGACGACATGCAAATTAATATTTAAAATATCACTATAAAAGACACAGTCATTTATGTATCGTCAATCGAAAAATATTTTTGGAAATATTGAAGGAAGGTAGTTGGTTCTGAAATGTAAAGTTTTATTATTTTCCTTATATACAATAATGTATAAGGAAAGTATTGTGACGGGGTCGAACATTCGAATTCGAGTTTTCGACGGGAGAGCACGTTTTAAGCATCCCTGATCACGAATCGAACATTTTTGAAGTGATGTCTCTGTGTGTGTGTGTGCGTCTGTGAAAGTGTGTGTATGTGTGTGTATGTGTCAGTGAGTCTGTGGAGATGATAACTGATGAACGAATGGTTCGATTCGAACGAAATTTGGTGCAAAATTACAATCCATAAGCATAGGAAGCTTATTGTTTTTATGCGCAATCGAATGTTCAGAACCCTCCTAAATTTTCGAGTGAAATTTTGAAAAAATCGTCAAACAATCAAAACCTTTAAAAAAATTACGCAAATAGACATTTCTTATGTAATTTTTCATTAGAAAACGATTGACATAAATTTTAGAACGCTAACATGAACCGTTCTCGAGATATTGCACATTTTTAAAAGAAATTATCAAGAAGTCATATAAAATAAAAAAAATTCCTATTGAGAAACATGTTAACTTTTCATATCTAATACCATGTGATAAATTGGGTGACATCATTCTCGTGGATCTAGCTCGTTCCATTCATGAAAAAAGATACTTTGAGTAATACTTTTGTATTTAAAGGCCAATAGTCATTTATCTACTGTAAGAATGACTTATTTCGCCGTCCATAACGCTTGGCGAGATTTTGGCGACGTATTTGGTGGAATGCCGCCAACTTGGCGACTTTTTTAAATGTTGCCAAATTAACGATGAACTCGCCAAATGGATAAAAATGACGCTAAATCAATGAAAATGACGACTCATTGAAGAAAATTTAATATCTTGGAAAGAATATAAATATCTACTATAAAAATAATCTATTTTTTTTTTTACTGTAAAAGTAATAAATTCATTGCATTATATAAGGAAAGTCATGTGCTGCCTACATCAGATTTTTTCTTAAATGTTAATTCAGAGATTCACAGAGTGAAATATATGGAATCAGTTGTAATTTCTCATTTGTAATTTGTAAATTTCTTCGGCCGTAATCGATTATAATAAAACTCCTGAATTGTGGCTAGCCAATGCAAGCACACAAAGCAATTAAATTAAGCAATTAAGTTGAAATAAAGTATGCATTTTGTAAAGAATTAATGCCTCAAGGCAGAATCAAACCACTGATCTTTGCTTGGTTCAAAGACGTGTAAAGAACTTTGCTGCCCCAACCGGGAATCGAATCCCGGATCTTCGAGTGAAAATAATGAAATTAAATTTTGGAGAGTATTTATTATAGACATTTCTGGTTTAAATCCTTATGAATTAAAACTCTCAAAGTGTTTTAATGTTAATAATATCTACGGTTGGGCGAAAACCGGAGCGTTACGAAACATGTAAACACTTTGGTTGCTTATATCTCCGAACTTGATAAAAATGTAAATAATTTTTTATTTTGTCAGAAATATGGTCAAGATTATGAATATATAAATATAATTTCAATATTTTAATATTTTTGATCTTTTTTTAAAAAAAAACCTTAATAAAGTAGTTCTCAGAAGTAGCAATTTTCTCATTTTTCTAACTTTCACGAGAAATATATAGTAAACTATAAAATATAGATATAAATGGTAAACGACAAAAATATGTGTTTGGAAATTTAGTATTGAAATCTGTATTTATTATTTAAAAAAAACTCTTATTGTGTCCGAGAAATCATTTTGTGAAGTTGTTGTTGTTGAGACCCAGACCGTCCGACCTACCAGAAAGGTGTACATTTTGTGAAGTTGAAGAACATTGAAAATTTTCCGTTTTTTCAAGGTTTTAATACTTATATCATAAAAACTAAAAGCGCTAGTTTTGAATAATAAGCTATAATTTATAGCTCTTTTAAAGTTCTACAAGAGTATATATTTGGTTTCTTGTTCGAGCTTTGGTTTTTTCGAAAAAAAAATTAAAAAAGTATCTGTCCGAAATTATTTTTTATTTTTTATTTTTCATATTTTCAATCGAAATATCTTCGAATCCATAAAAGACAGTGTGATGAAAATTTTTGATAGGTTAGATTTACGTGATTGTGGAATATTTGAAATTGAGTTGAAAAAACAGTTGGAAAAATACAAGAATAGCTCAAGTCAGTGATGTGAAGAAAACCATTTGAGAGAGACATAAGAGTGCAGTTATGAAGTGAATAAAACCTTCAGGAAGTTCACAGACATAAATTCACATAGATACGAGTCTAAGAGAGTTAAAAGTACAGTCAAAGGTGCAGAGTGGTTATAAATGAAGGTGAAGAGTGAAGAGTGGTTATGAAGGTGAAGAGTGAAGAGTGGTTATGATGTTTGACCATGTCTCCAGCAAGGCCATGTCTATCATGAATTCTTTCGTGAACGACATCTTTGAGAGAATTGCTGCAGAATCTTCTCGTCTGGCTCACTACAATAAGCGCAGTACTATTAGGTGAAGAGTGAAGAGTGGTTATGAAGGTGAAGAGTGAAGAGTGGTTAGGAAGGTGAAGAGTGGTTATGAAGGTGAAGAGTGGTTATGAAGGTGAAGAGTGAAGAGTGGTTATGAAGGTGAAGAGTGGTTAGGAAGGTGAAGAGTGGTTATGAAGGTGAAGAGTTAGAATGGTGCAATTTGGATGAACCAGCGTGCTGTTGGCGCGGTCAAAGATGCTTCTTCCAAATGACAGGGTAAGAAAAAGCAACAGGTACTTTCCTTTTAGTTTCCTTTAGTTACCTTTTAGTTTCCTTGAACACTCAACATTTTAATTAATAAATTGACTTTAAAAGTTACGTATCAACGTATTAAAATATATATCATCACATCCTGCTCCAAATTTAAATTGAAAACATAATGATGGATGAACCATAAATTGGTAATTGTAAATTTAATGAGTAGAATTGTAAAATAAAATTTTTAAAATGAAAAATAATAATAATAATAATAATGATTTTAATAAATATTTAAGTTTAACGAAACAAAGTGTTATCATTTAGTAGTTTTTACATCTTGATGTTTTGACTTTTAGGAATAATGTTTATTTGTAGGTTGATACCGGGCGCTGCAAAAAGGTGGGTTATATGTCGGACATGATGATGCACATATTACGAGGCGACACATATTACGATCTTTTTGCCATCACAGATAGATACAAATAATAAGCGATAAAAGTGTATGAGAAAATTTAGCTTTTAAATTTGTATTTATTTTTAAAAAACCTTGAGTCATTTTTAAAAAACTTTGAGCAATCATCTTGTCAAGCTGGATAAGAATGTAAATTTATAATTGGTCATATAGGATAGCTACGATTTTAGACCTCGGGAAGCCGCAACCAAAACAAGATTCCACTGTGCAGAGTCTGCAAAATGCCTTCCGCCATCTTTAAGGGAACGGTGGACGTTGAAATGAGCAAAAATCGACTAAAAAATGTTTTAATATATAACTTTTTTTTACACATTTAACATTTGCTTACGGGTGGGAGAGCGTCCATCCCAAACGAAGAACCTCCCAAAAAGACAGGTATTTGACATACCCTATCCCAAAGAGTTCAACCCCCATTGCAGGCATTGGCGTCCATGGGAATCGCTGACAGAAACATTGCACCTTCTTCAGTAGCAAATGTAAAAGAATTAGAACTATGCATGTGGATTAAAAACTTCCTGGAAATATTTTACTGAAAAAAAAAAGTTCGGAAATTTTAGAATATAAAAGAGACTTGAGATTATATTTTTAAAGTTTCATTTTTATTTATAAAATTTTCATTTTATGCAAACGAAAATTGAATTCTCCGAACGGAGATCTTATAAGGCAAATAATAATTTTAATACAAAGTATAACGGGCAAAAGTTGGAGGCAATAAAAGGAATAAGGAAAAAAATTATATTAAATTGTTAGAAATGATACATTTAGATGGGATTGTGTACTTTTAAATTATACAGCATATTATAAAAATATGCACCAAGCTCTCCGATAACCAGAGGACGGCAGCAGGCGGCCCGTGGGCCGTATTGAGCCCACCACTTTGTCTTTGGTGGCATGCGTCTTCTTCTCATTTTTACATTATTTGTGGTCCACAAACTTCAATAGCAATAAAAATTTCGATTTTAAAATAAAATTTTAAAATAAAGTTATAAAATTTTAAATAAAAATTTTATATTTATTATTATAATGATTATTATATTTATTATAAAATAGCATAAACACAACAAATCACAAATTTTTGTGTTTTTATAGCCAATAAGAATATTGCACAAATCAATTATAATGTTTTATAAAGTCGTATAATATTTTCCTCGCATAGAATGAGTGCCAATTGACTTCTATTGTTCGTATAATCTATGTTAGTGCCTAGATTGTTTTGATATACATCGGATAATCATTTCTAAATTTTGTAAATGAATTTCTGTATTTAAGTGTATAATTTGAGACTGTCAAGGAATCAATATTTGAAGATGTCAGCTTTCTGCTCGAACTGGCACAAGGCGTGTAGAAGAATTGGTCCAGGAAACCTATTTTAGCAACTTAAAGTCATTTGATTATTATACTTTAGTATTAGTATTATTGAATAATTTAATATTATTGAATAGTTGACTAATATGTGTAGTTTAAAAAGTACTACAACAGGAATATATATATTCGTTAAAAACACTCTTACTGCTTTGGGATTAAAATAGGATAAATTAGTAAGTGTAACTGCAGATGGTGGAAGGAATATGTTTGGTGACGATAATTAGTCTAGCAGCACTTCAGTTCCTACCATGACTCGTGATATTTTTTCATTTATATTTTTGATATAAGTGAAAAATTTTGATATAAGTGAAAATGATATTTTTTATTTGATATTTTTTCACTTATCTCCATGATATTTTTTCATTTATGAACTCTTATTTATTTCAAAATTTTTCATAATTTCGCATACCAGTCAATGACGAAATTCGTACTCTTATATGAACTTAGTACTTATAGGGTAACAAATCCAGTTTGAGATCTCTTGATCTCGTCAGCGGTGCAGAAAGAAAGCGATTCAGATTGTGAAATACCTTGGAAACTGGTATTGCAAATGACCCATTCATGCATTTCCCCGCATTTTAATTTCACTTATAAAGAACCTTGGTGCCGCGACAGGAAATCGAACCACGGATCTTCGGACTGGTCAGCCGAAGCTCTACCGTTGAGTTACTGGGACGGAATTGCAAGCTCTTATCGTCGAAATAGATTCTGCATTCTCCTTCCAATAATGTCAGATTGGCAATCTGACTAACCGCTTTCTGCTATTTTTACCTCAAGTTAGCCTCCCGATGCTGCTTTTATTCCCATGTTTAACTTCCTTCATGGGGGTTATTCTCTCGGTTTGAAAACGGCTCTCCATATTTCAGAGTTCATGGAATCTGTGCTAGTTGTATCAGGGTTACTTTCAGACTTCCAACATCTTTATATCAACCTACAGGGTTGATTTGTTCGAGCGCTATTGTAAACAACTTTGCTGCTTAAACGAGAATCGAACCACGGATCTTCTTATTGCTCAGCCGATGCTCTACCGCTAAGCTACTGGGATAAAATTCCAATCGTTGAAGTAGACTTTGCACGCTTCAAAAAATTCATTAAACATTTTACGTTATGGAGCTATTTTGTTTCTTCCTACGTAAAATTTTAAAAATGTACGTTCTACATAGGTGTACAAGTAAAATTAACGGAATATTTTCCTGAGATTTAAATAAGAGTATCACCTAGAGGTGGTTAATGAACGAGGCTCAGCTTTTAATTCCATGCTTATTTTACGCTTCTATCAAATAGTTCGCAGTGTGAAGCTGAGTGAGAGCCATTAGCACCAAGCTCTGCAGTGGAAAATTTAATTAACGCATTTGGGACACCAAAAGTAGTTTGGAACGTAGAGTTTTAGCTTCATTGTTTCAAATACATGAAAGTATGTGTACTTTTGCAACACACTTCATATTATTTGCTGCGTAATGTATGTGTTCCTTGCAATGCATGTATGCATGCCCATTCGATGATTCAGTTGGCCAGCTCAGCTTGGAAATAGAGCGGTTACACTATTGTATTAAGGAAAAGCATCACATATTTATTACACTCGTATTAAACTATAGTAATTAAATTGATAGGGACGTTTGTTATGAAGTCTTTCAATAAAAGGCATGATGAATCATTCGTATTATAAAATTAACAAATGTGAGTACTCAAATACATCCATTAAATACCTCCGATCCAGGGGAAGAGAGTAGCCATAATAATCCCGAATGAATTTATCACTTGGCTTGCTCACAGAGAGTTTTCTAGTTATTAAAAAGTTTTTTAAACCGTTGATTTCACAAGGTCGCTAACAGCTGACACTCGAACCAGTGGCTCTCGATGTGCAGAGAAACTAATTAATCTCTTTAATTAAAATCCCACAGGTACCGTAGATCCTGTGGGATTTAAGATTTTTGAGCTGAGAATCGTACAGGAACAAGGGTCGCATTTCGCCTAGGCATCACGACGTCGACTCAAAACTCGAACACGCCAGGCAAAAATGACGATTCGAAGACCGGTTTTTCCAACCAAAACATGATCGCTTGGTATCAAATGCATTCCAGCTTAGGGGATAGAGAGTTAGGTATCATCTACGTTCTCGATACGCACAACGTGAAAATTCCGTATGCAGTGATTAAATTTGTCCACTTTGGAATAAAATCCAAGCAGAATCAGCTTCACATTCAAATCCGTCACTCAATTATCGCCAAAAACCTTTCTACCATTTCCAATTAAATTTGTATGAGTTTAGAAATTCAATTAGACCGAGCCTCCTTGCTACAACCTTTTACTTCCAGCGCCACAGGGTCATCTCGCCCCTTTACTTCAAGGCACTAGAACACGTCACACATCACTCAAACGTGATTGGCCAGACGATCTCTGCATTCTTAACATATCGTAATTAAAGTCGCAACAAGCGTCATGTATAGACGAAACACGGGCGGCAGGCAATCAGCGAGTGAAACAAAGCTGAGACAGAATTGCGTTGTCCCATGTGAATCTATGGCAGCAGAAAATCTTTCGATAAAATGGCTCTGAAATGTAGGAACATCAAAATGACGTTAAAAAGTCGATACGACACCGATCAACTATGTTTCCGTGATATCTGTGTGTATTCATGTGAATATATTTTTGTCTGTGTAATGTATGCAATTGCTCAAACTATTTGTCTACATTTTATGAAATTTAGTAGTCAAATACTACACTGCTCAAAACAATTGGGGGATGTTGTGAGTTTGGTATGAAACAGCCATAAAATTATCATGTTTACAAACTTCGGAATATGCAAATTTGGTCCATGGCGGGGAAAATTACGTGCTTTAGATAAGGAGTGAAAAGCGATCTGCAGCATTCTTTATGTAGGAAGAGATTAGAAACAATTGACATGTGTTGAATACTTCGTAGCAGTGAATACGATGTATCAACAACACGAATTAGCCGAATCGGTAGCCTGGAGGGCCATCGGTCGTTTAGAGGCGGGTCAAACGCAACCCGTTGTATCGGAAGCTCTTGGAGTGCCCCGAGGTGTCATTTCCAGACTCTGGAATCGGTTTTTGGAAACTGAAAATGTTAGTCAAAGACCAAGACAAGGTCGTAGGCATGCAAACGTACAAAATGAGGACCGGTAGTTAACACTAACAGCCAGAAGAAATCGCAGTATGAACTCCCTTCTTTTGCAACAGTACCTTCGGAGGGCTTCTAGCACCAGCGTTTCAAATCAAACTGTTTGAAACCAACTCTATTGTGTTGGTTTGTGTGCTCGCAGATCTATTGTTTGTGTTTCTTTAACTGTGGGCCCCCGTGCTGGCTGCAGAAAGTGGGCACAAGAGCATTTCAGATGGAGACGAAATGAATGAAGCGATGTTCTCTTCTCAGACGAGTCTCGCTTTAGTGTATAACATGCTAATAGGCGGATTATCATTTGGAGATAACATGGCACTCGGAATAATCCTGCATTTGTGAAAGTGTCCGATTTCGAGGAGACAGAGTGATGACATGGGTCGGTATCCCTATTAATGGTCGTACCGAAATATACATTATCAGAAATGGATCACTGGCAGAGATATAGCGATGAGGTCCTCAGACCTTTTGTGGCTCCTTACGCTGCAGCAATCGGAGGTTGAAGACCCAGGCCACCTGACTTACCCAAGGGTATGAACAGCAGGATAAGTGGCAGGGCAACAATCGGGAGTGAATTCATTCTCATGGATGATAACGCTATGCCAGATCGTGCTCGGTTAGTGGACGAATTCCTTTTCGATGAAGAGATCCTTCGAATGGATTGGCCAGCATGTTCTCCAGACCTGAACCCAATCGAACATGTTTGAGATACTTTAGGGTGAAAGGTCGCTGGTCGCTTATTATCCCCAGAATCAGTTCAGCAGCTGGAAGTCTTTCTTCTACAGTAATAAGAGAGAATATCCCAGTTCCCCCTTGTTAATCTCATTGATTCCATACCTCATAGGTATGCAACATCACACCTTTTTGTTCGTTTTTATAACATGCACAAAATGTCCATTTTTTGTTTTCAAGCAAAAAACAAGAATGAAATTTAATTATTCCTTTTTCCGTGCATAATTTTCTTTTCTAATAGCTTACAACACCTATGGATCATAAATCAGCCAACAAAATTTTTTCTCATCCGCAATTTATTTCCAAAATCATAATATCCCCTAATTGTTTTGAGCAATGTATAATACTGATTATATTTAAGAACACATTGTAAAAATAGGCTCATTGTATTAGAAATGGATTGCAAAATTATAGAGAATTGAATAAAACAATAAATATGTAGCTATTAAATGTTTGTTTACACGTAATTGGTGTTAATAAATTGAATGAATCACTACCATTTATGGTAAAACAAAATAATTACAATGTAAAGTATACTCTTTCAACATCGTTATTGTTTTACATTGTATTCTTCAAATTACAATGTAAAGTGTACTATTTCAACTTAGTATAGTTTGGATGACTACAAGTATGATTGAAAAAATAATTATTTTCAAAGTCATTGTTTATTTAGAACAGAATAGGATATTTAAGAGATTATGTTGTTGAAAGTTGGAAAATTTTTTTAAAACTAAGTGCAACATTGCATAAAATAGAAATACAAATTTATTTAGGTTCATAACAAGGAATTATACCAGAAGTAAAGTTAGATATAAAACATTTTGTTTTGAATGTAAAATTTTCTGAGTAATGTTGCATTCAAGATGTCATACCAATCCTTTGTTCGACAAATGGTTCATAGTTTAAAATTCTCTATAAAATATTTCTTTATATTATATTTAAAAGAATTACACATTAAAAGAAAATTGTCTCATCACCAGAAAACCCCTGATTTGTAATATTGTTGTGTCAAATTATTGTCTTTATATGGTATTTTTAAGTGCTATTTCAACAAAGTTCCTTTATGTTGTTTCTTACTTTTGGGCTTATTAACCGCTTTTTAATATAAGTCAATCAATAGCAAACTTACTCACTTTTTGGAAGTGTGTGTTAGAAGAAGAAAGATTATTCAAGAATTTGTTGTTTTAATGATGAGATTGGATGAAATTGGAACATTCAGTTCGGTCATCGTCTGACCTTATTTAGGCGGTGTACGTTATCTCTATCTTGCTACTCTCTATTCTTGTTTGTAATAAAGTGGTGAGATGAACAGGTGGCCGTGCAATTGGGTCTATGCCCCTTTTTTTGTGCTTGGTTCTCGCTTTCTCTTCGGGTCGCAAGCTGGTGCTGTTTCGGTAGCGCGGTCGCTTGGTTGGGCCGCAATCTGTTGTCCAGGGACCGCTATGGCAGCGATTGTAGAAGACCCAGACCGTCCGACTCGTCCAGGGGACTAAGAGCACCTATTTGGACGCTTGTGAATCTTTCCCGCATACCTACAAATGGATTGGGGGCAAATGTAGAGTTACCACCAGAAAGAAAAAGTGTGCTTTGAAATACATAAGATAACTTGTTGAATATGATGAATTTTTTTTCACAATTTTAGCATTTTAAAATAGTGATTTTAAGAGGTTGGTTAATGGTTTTTGAATATGCGTCTTGCGATATAAGTGCTGCAGCCAGTTTCTGGATAAAAATAAATACTGCCTGTGTCACAGTTTAAATATAATTTGTAAAGGCATATTCTAACCTCCATCTAAAGTTACACTGCTCACAACTAAAATCGCAACACCATGAAGAAATTGATGTATCCTTATAAAATTTACAGAATATAATTATAACATGGAGATGTGCAAATAATAAAAAAAATCATACCTGGAAAATGAAAGCATGGAACTTCATTGACATTAAATATATTTTAGAATAGGCCCACCGCGAGCGGCTATGCAGGATTGAATACGACCACGCATACTGTCAATGAGATGGTCAATGGTGTGCTGAGGGATGGCATTCTGCACAGCATGCAATTGGGCTTCTAATTGAACATGGTTTGCTGGAATTGGGTGTTTCTTAATCGGTGACCCATGATATCCCAGATATGCTCAATTGGCGACAAATCCGGAGATTATGCTTGTCAAGACTGGATATCAAAACCTTGTAGACTATTCATAGTTACTTGTGCAGTATGTGGCCTGGCATTATCCTGCTGAAAAATCAGTCCATGCATAGTCGACAAATTTGGTTGTACCACAGGTCTCACAATGTCAGAGATTTATCGTTTTGCCGTGATACTGCCAAAAACGTGGACCAAAAGTGTTCGTCCGCCAAATGTTATAACACCCCAAACCATGATACCACTTAGGAGGCCTGTGTGGTTACTGATAGAAAAAGCTTCCTGGTGGCGTTGTTGAAAGCGTCGCCATACGCGAGTACGGCCATCTGATATGCCGAAACAGAATCGTGTCGTGATTCATCCGTGAACATAACGTTTCGCCATTCAGTCGCCCAATTGCGTCTCATTTGACACCCCTGGAGGCGACGTTACCGCTAAAGACGTTGAAACGGTAGGTGTCGAAAATATCGTTTACCTCATAGTCCTGTGTCATGCAAACGGTTTCGAATTGTTTGCGTCGAAGACCACGTTACCTGTAGTATAGGATAAATGTCGTTGTACCACGGTTGCTGTTGTAAACAGCTCTCTCGCAACGTTCCTCAGAAGCATGCAATCTTCACATGGTGTGGTACATCTGGAAGCTCTATTAACTGATCTTCGAGTCGTTTAGTTGTCTGTCACGAAACGTAACACACACAGTTGAACTGTGCTCACATCACGACCCAATAGTTCAACGATCCTTCGAAGGCTTATTCCACCCTCACGTAAAACATGATTTATTGCTGTTCCTTTGACGACAACTGAACGTTTGCGGTACGTCGATGTACTTACTCTTGGCATACTGTGCTGATTTTTACAACCTGAAACCAATGACTCTACAATTTTGCTGTGATATCGCTCCTCCGTGAGTTGACGATTTTATGCTGCTCGGCAAGGTGTGTTATGTCACTATGCGTAACGAAACTGTGATCATTTGCATATCTCGCATTGCCGTTTCCAGTGCCTGATTTGCATAAAGCGACACCTACAACTTTATGGTGTTGCGATTTCAGTTGTGAACAGTGTATATTAAAGTTTGTAAAAAAAATCTTTTGAGGTAGTTTTATGATTAAATGTGAAATATATCAATAAATTTTGTAAGAAAAATATTTTTTAATATACACGGAGAGTTATTTAAATATAATTGAAATATGTAAATATGTCCATAATACAATAGCTTGCAAAATTTTACCATTCTGGTTCACATAGTTTTGACGCTATGATACACTCAAGGTTGAAAATAATAGTTATAAGACAAATGATGTTAAAGGTGGTTTTGTGCATGCATTGATTTACCAATTTTATTGTAAACTGCATTACAATTTGAATATTTTGATAATTCTTTATATTGTATTCAATAAATACAAGCTAGGATCAAAAAGTTTGGAGACTGTTATGATATCTCCAACCCTGATTGGAGAAGAGGAGAACTGTTTCACAGTGGCGTAGAGGCACATGTAACTCGAGATGTAAAAAGAAAGAAGCAGGTCCACAGTGCAGGGTTTTTCCAGACACTGCGTGTCAGTGAACTGTAGTCGCTCGCGCTCGTCTAAAACGGAAATGGCGTTTGAAGAATAAATGTAATATCAAATTATGCCAGCGTTTGGGGCAGAATACGTGCTGCAGCAGGTGCCATGTTTCTGCCGGAGATTTCCCCAAACGCTGGCAGAATTTGATATTATTCTTCAAACGCCATTTCCGTTTTTATCGAACTCGAACGACTGCAATTCACTGACAAGCATTGTCTGGGAAAACATCTGCTTCTTACTTTTCACATCTCGTGTCACATGTGCCTCTACGCCGTGGTGAAATATTTCCTCTCTTCTCCAATCAGGGTTAGAGATATCAGCACAGTCTCCGAACTTTTTGATCCTACCTTGTAGAGCAAATAAAAAAAAATATATTTTTTCAGGGTGATGTCCCATCTTAAAAGGGGCATAAAATGTTAAAAGATAATAATTCCAAGAGTATTCTTGGAAGATCTGAAATAAATTACCCTTTTCTCAAATTTAAATGAGAAGTGTGCTAAATGAGAAGTGTTACAACTGTTTTATTTATACCTTAATTAGTCTAATCAGAAACAGTTCGTGACCATTTTCCACCGGTATCAACGAGTTCTTACAGAGGGAAATAAATGAAACCTTTTACGAATAAGTGCTGTTGGGGGAGAAGGGGGCTAATTAACTCATCGTGGGCGCCATAATTGAATGAGAATGCAGAGTTTTGGCTGGATTATTTCAAATTTCTGAAAGTGTGTGCCTTTTGGTAAAAAACTTTAAAATTAAAGTTGGAGTTTATTGTTTGCACTATGCCTTTCTTCAAGTAAGCTGCATGATCAGATCATTTAAGGAATTGAAACTTCATAGTGCTGATCGTCAAGTGAATTTGCACTAGGCATTGATATTCACCACGCTACTTTTCAATGTCTTAACTTACTTTTACATGTACAATGTTTGATGGGAATATTAAAACCCTCTAACATTGGTAGAAATTTTAATATTGTTACGAACTTTGTAAAATGCTTTGGAGTTCCTTCCCCTCCCCTCCCTCGCTCCTTACTTTCGTCTCTTTCGAAGACTAGACGGAGAAAACACCGTTACAAACATCCTTCCCCATGACGTGAATTTAGGGTTGCCACACACCGAAGTTCAAAGCAGGGGTGCCAGATATGGCAATTTATCGCTAATTTGGAGACTTCTCGAAGGTTTGATTCGAGAACGAACCTTCGAAATAACAATTACTCCACGAGATATGAGATACCTCGTAATAACGATTATTTCATGAGATATGAGATATTTCTAGTGGTTTCTACTGAGAGAGAGGTTATAAAAGGAGTCACCACTTAGTCGGAGAGCAGTTGATGCAATACGAGCTATATTAAACTGTGACTTTTGTCAATGTATTGAGAATAGTAGAAGTTGGTTTGTGAAATTACTTTTATCAAAGTTTTTGAGAATAGCATTGGTTATTTTGTGAAATTGCTGCAGAATTTATGTGCTGTTTAACTGTATATTGTTCCTGTTTGAATGAAAGACATGAAAGTGGGTGGCTCCAGGAGAGCCCAGCACATCGACAAGAGGTCTGTTGTACTACCCCAGAAGAGAGAAGGTCGCTAAGAAAAGAGACCAGTAGTCGAGGCAAAAATAAACAGGCACTTGACAGGAATGCCGTACAGCTCCCAGGATTCAATCACATGTCGACCCAAGTGTTCGAACCTATGGGCGGAGAACACCTCACAATAACAAAATTTGTGTGCGGCAGTTTCTTCACTATAATTGTAGCCTCTGCATAACGAATCCTTAGTGACACCCATAATATTTAGGTGTCTTTTAAGGGTTCAGTACCCAGTAAGGAGCCCAACAGCCCTTCTGATGCCAGTTCTACTGAGCTTGAATAATTCCTTTTGACGCATGTTAGGGCATTTACAGTTCCGTTCTTTCGCTTGCCCTCGGCCCTTAGTATTACGCCAGGTCTTGCACTGAAGCTTTCTGAAGATGTCATGGACAATTCTTCTAGTTAGTTCATTAGGAACATCCACAACCGGTTCGGGACCGACAAAAGGAGTTCTTGAATCTTTTCTAGCCAATTCATCAGCCATCTCACTTCCTGGAATTCCCGAATGTCCAGGCACCCAGTAAAGTATGACTTGATTGTTGCTAGCAATTTTACAAAGTGCATTATAGTACTCCCAGACAAGGGATGACGTCATAGTAGACTTCCCTAAAGGCATAAAAGCAGCCTGACTATCAATTGTTTCCTGTTTACGCTGTGCTTGTGAATAAACGTGTTAGTTATTCAGAAATTTAGACTCATTTTTGTATCCTGAGCTGTCACACACGATTTTAAGGAATGTGTCGTAACAATATCAAAACATTTCAGAACACGGAACATAGAAATACGGTAATCGAATGTAAAAGAATCACATGTAGTATGTTATATGCTGTTATTTAGTTTATAATCAGTAATATGCAAACAAATGGCGTAGAAGAAATGTTTGTTACTTAGGAGGACACTATTAAATAAGGTAACAAAACTTGTCACACGTGTGGAATTCGTTACTGGATAGATACATTCCGACAGTATAGACTACTTTGGTATCTGTTTGTTCTCCTTGCTACTAAAGAGCAGAACATATGAAGTACATTGTTTGACAAATATTTAAAACTGGTAAGACTTGTGTGAACGTGGTGAAATATTGAGATTTGTAGTGTGTTCAGATTTTTGTGGAAAAGAATGCTGTGACAAGTCATAATTTTGCTTCATGATAATGGCAGCTTCCACACTGCCAAATGTACGCGCTTCTATTAGGAGGTACTTAAACACCCACCTTTCAGCCCAAACTTCACACAGAGTGATATTCGCCTCTTCGAACTTTTGAAGAAGCATCTGGTGGGAAAGAGATATGTAACCAACAATCAACTTTAACAAGTTATAATTCCTTTACAGCAGGATCTTGAGACTGATTTCTTTAGGTCTCTAGGCCTTGGTGTGTCGATGGCACAAATGCCTGGACAAGTATGGGGATCACGTGGGAAAAAATATGTCCATGTGTAAGTTACTGGTTACCTTTAAATTGATATAAAAATGAATGTATTCATACTGCAGGTTTTGTTGCTTTATTTAATGAACCGCCCTCGTATTAGGAACGAAAATAAATAGTAATTATTTTGTAAAACTATTTAAAGCAGAGATTTGATAAGGTAAATGATTTTTATATACTTTACAATCTGAATGGGTTCGGATCTCATTAACGTGGAAGCGCTTAACATAAACTTTTCTATTCCATCTAAATTCATACAAATACCCAAATTAAACACTAGATAACATAGCATCCATAAACATACTATTTTAAATCTCTCAAGTTGATACCTAGGAAGACATTAATATGCTCATAGTAACAGCATATAAAGTTGATTAATAGTGTCAACAGGTGACCGAAGTAAAAGTAGGATCTTTCGTCAGAATAAAAATGTAACAGCAGAAATGGGACAGTCTTGCCTTTTTATTCTAACGAAGTAGGCTGCTTTCATAGTTTTTAGTGAGTGAAAGATATATATTTAAGGATAGCAAAACCTACTTAGTGGAATAAGGAAAAACCATTTAGGTAAACATTTGATATACCTATATTAGCCAAATAGAAAGTAGTGTTATAGAATAGTTTTAAAAGAGGTTTGCACTAAGAAGAAATCAAACTTTAAACTCCATAATATTTTAACAGTCATTTATTTGCTCTTCTTTTTGTATTTTTATTTACATATCTTTGTTTATTTGCTAATAAAAAGGGGAGGCCAGTTTTGGAGGATTTTGTAAGCAGTGTTTCTTTCTGGGCATTTTGGCCGGAAAGGGGGGCGAATGAAACTTGGGGGGGGGGTTCTATTTGCTTTATAAAAATATGTCTAAATGCTGTCACATAAATAGAAACGTGGTTAACATAAAATTTCTTCGCCTGGTGGGGTGGAGGTGCGAAGACCCCACGGATGTATGCCTGAAAGAAACACTGCTAGTTAGAATAACCATGTTATATTTACATTATATGTTAAAACTAAATGTAAAATCAATATGCACATCTTGTCTTAACCTCTTTGTACAGAGGCTCGAATACACTATCATCAATCTTACTTTTCATTATGCATAGGATCAGGGATTTCTCAATTATTCAACGTAAATAAAATAAAAAACTCATTAAAGGCTGTTCCTTGTGTTGAAACAGTTGTGAAAAGAAATGAAATGGATACATAGAAGTTAACATTTAAATGGAAAGCGATTTTAAGAGCATTACGGAAGGTGTCGATAAGAAACACTTTTTTACGAGTTGAAGCGTTAGGGATTATCCTTTTAAAATAATCTGAAAATTTCTTAAACATTTTCTGTGTCGGCATAAAATGCGGTCTGAAAACATACAAATTTACTCGAGAATTACGTATTCGAAATGGAAAGCATGACGTCCAAGATGTAAAAGTACGGCTTAAAGACGTCTTGCACATCGTCTGGTAAAAAACAGGAAATGACAAGTCACACATAAACAAATTTAACAACGATAACATTGGACAACGTTACAGCATTAAGCGTAATTATCCACAAGTAGATCAACACTGCATCAATGCGGATATAACACCAACAACAGCAAAATGCCGGACTTCGAATGGACTAGCGTATATGAAGTATGCGATCTGTGAAAGATTTCAAATTAAAATTTAATTTAACAAAAACTTGTGAAATTAGAAGTTAATTTCAATTAAGATTGATTTTTTTTTCCAAAAGTTAATTTCAATAGTTGAGAATCGTAATGCATATGAGCATAAGTGTTTTTAGATTTTGAATATAAAAATGAACAAATTAGCATACAAGAAAATGATGAAATCAAAGTAACACATTTAAATCACAGAAACATATTTAACATGTTCGAGGTCGAGCGATTTTGATGTACTTTCCGCTCAGTTGGCGAAGAGCACTCAATGGCTGTTTGACCTTTCAGAGTATAGACAGAATATAATGAGCTCAACGCAATATAGATTCTATTGCGTATTGAGATATACAGGGTAATTAAAAAAATATGGGCCAAACTTTACGAGGTGGTACTACACACCAAACCAAACGCTCCGGTCGTCCAAATAGTTGCTCTAAGTCCTCTGGATGAGTCGGACGGCCTGGGGTTTCCTCACCAAACCAAGCCCCGGCCACACATCTAGCTACCATAAACCTTCGGGTTGGTCGTGTGGTCTGGGTCTTTCACACCAAACCAAGCATTTTTCGTCATAGTTTACCGAGTCCGAAATGGAACGTAAAGGCGCCAGTGGGCGCTTAATGGTGATACCGATGAGGTGAGGTGAAAACACAAGAATGACTTAGAAGTTATAAAATAACATTTAATAAATAATAATTACAGCAATGACTCAAAAGAGTCACTGCCTACCTGAATGTATGTCTCATACTGGCGATGGAGGGATTGGCGAACTCTCTCGAACAGACCAGGCATGTCGAGCACTTCGACAGCAGCGGACGAAATTCCTGCGAAGAGTTCCTTTTTAGATTCAAGGGGAGTGTCATAGACGTGATTCTTGAGATATCCCTACAAAAATAAGTCATTTTCCCTATTTGTAAATTCCTCCATCGTTGCAAAAGTTGGAGCTGCGGATTACTGCTACAAACTGATAATGTTCAGTGTTACGAAAATTTTCATAAATATTCTTCTTCTTCTTCCCTGGATGAAATTTCATATATGGTTTTCTTCTTCAACCAGAAAATAACAACGATAATGACACTTTTAAGTTTCCGGAGCCGCCGCTTCCCAACGAGTAAGTGCCCTGTAACGCCTTTACGTTTCCTTACCGACCGGGTAAACTACTACAAAAATTGCTTGGTTTGGTGTGTACTACCACCTCGTAAAGTTTAGACCAACTTTTTTTAATCCCTCTGTATACACTGAAGAGGTATAAGTGTATTTTTCATGTTATATAAATTGCAATTTTGCAAGTATATTTTTAATGTTATATAAATTAAATTTTGTAAATGTACATTTCATATTTTATAAATTAAGCTGATTTATCAAGTTCGATATAGTCGGTCCACAGAATCCTACGCCGGCCAAATGGAAAATTCAGTGTCAGTCCTCGGAGCCCGACGCCGACAGAACGGAACGTTCGGTGTTAGAGACCAGGGACCGACACCGTTTCGAATGTGTTAATATACAAGAGCACGTTTAAATCCTAATGTATGCAAGTGCACATGATTTGCTTAGCTGTTTAAAAGTTGTTTACTAGTTATTTGAACGAAGCGTAGTGAGCATACGTGGTTTTAAAATGATCGTTTCACCCTGTTACAAATCGTTATAATTATTAAAATTGTGATTCTGCACATCTGTCTGCAGTTTATATTATGTAGGAAAATTTTCATCTTTCTAACTATTGTAGTTTTCGAGTAAAAGGGACAATAATATTAAAGGCAAATATTGATTTCGCTTAGTTAGATATGAAGAATTTCTGGCGATTGAGCGTCGCCTGCCCGAATTCGGGACCATGTGCTTACAAGACCAACATTATAACTATAAAGCAAAAGCTAGCTTCGACTCCGTTCTTGTAATTCGGGTACAGGTTCCAAGCATCTTTAATCAGATGTCTTTGCTGCCGCACACTCCCCTACCTGATGAGGAGCCCGGATCGAATTTCGGCTAGGAGGGGGGCCGCCTCGAACCCCCCCCCCCGCGTGTCCCCGTCCGAATTTTAGTCGAGGGCTGAAGACCGGAAGGCGTGTCTCCTCGGGCGTGACGTCAGTCGTGGTCAACCAGGAAGGGAGTGGCAAGGCCTCTGACTCCGCGTGGTGCTGCCATCTCGTGTTGAGAGGTGAGATCGTTGGCGTGAGAAGTTTGCGTGTTTCAAACGTCCAGTCATCATTGTGGAGATTGAGCGTTGCCGGTCCCCAGTCAGGGCCGAACTCGGGACCTACTGCTTACAAGACCGACATTATAATCATAGAGTTCCATTCTTATAATTCGGGTATAGGTTCCAAGCATCTTTGATCAGATGTCTTTGCTGTCTCAAATTAATTGATTTTGAACAATGAAAACATTCACTCGCCCATAAGAAATAACAATTACGGAAACATTAAAATGGGATTTCTAAATTATTAAAGCATTTTAGAATTTGCTGCAGTTAATTCTATATTAAATGTTATAAAATTGCAGGAAGTTGGTTCAGAGCAATAAAAAGAGTTATAGCTTCATTGGATCTTTTCTAACATTTGCTTTCTTTCGCAATATGTGGTAAAATTAAGAATTTTAATTAAAATGAACGTTAATAAAGCTTTTGGTACCTCCAAGCGTTCACCATTGTTGATCTGTCTACCTCTACCTTTTTCATAATATGTACAGGAAAATATACGAAACAAAAAAAAAATCTTGTAGGCAGTGTTTTTTCCTCTTTCGTATAGCAATTACTCCGAAAATTCGAGCGAAATTTTAATTAGAACTTTTTCGAGGGCGGGATTATTTTTAAAGTAACGTGAAGTTTCCGGAAAATTTATCTTCATCTGCATTTACATATCAAAATAATCATGTCTAGCAGTTTGATTTCAGGAAAATGTTTTATTTATTTTTTTTTCCTTCTTTTAAAAAAGAAGGAGGAAATAAACGAGACTTGAGATTTGGTGAATCTAAAACCTCATTAAACGCATTGTTCGTCTGAGAAAATTTCCAACAGCGCAAGACAGTAGTTTTACATTTTAATAACATTTCGCTTTTGAGGAAAGAATGTAAGGTGGCTTAAAGCTTTAATCAGTAGAAAGAGGGGTAAAAAGTTATTTATGTCGGGGAAGTATTGATAATTTTAGAGCTTACACACATGGTCTAACTTATTAAATTTTCTGAATAAATATGTAAATCAAGTAAATCAATATTCAAATAAATATCCAGATTTATGCAACTGATTTCTATAATGATAACAACCCAATGATACAATGAAAGCTACAGAACCCATTTATGCAACAGGATTGTGAATAATTGGTCACAACTGTAGTCTCATAATTATTAATTTTAACAACCAAGTCTCATAATTATTAATTTTAACAAAACTGTTACAAATATAATTATGTATGTCTAATTAGTATTTGTTACAGTTCGGAAGATAACTGAAAGCAACATGTGCTTCTGCACAAGACTTCATTTTCTCAAAGAAAATGAAATCAGTATTTACATTGACGAAAAAGGAAACAGTTCAGAAAAGTGGCTTGAGGCAGTAATTAATTAAAATGTTAATGTAAAATTTACATTGTAAAATGGGAGCGTTTAAAATTAAAAATAGTATGTTTTAATGCAATGTACGCCGACTGTTATGATTTAAAGATTATCTTTAGACGTCTTATCTAAGTTTAGATAAAACGTCAGACACCAAAATTCTGTAAAAATTGCAAAGAGCTCTTAGAGGGGTTTCTAACCATTATTTCACATTTATTACTCATTTTATAGCTAAACAATATATGCATTTTTCGGATTTTTATTTTGCGTTCACATTTACGGGATATATGAAATTTGCCATCAAAACAGTGGGTTTCAAGATTACGAAATGACAACTATTTAACACCCACCCACAGCCTGATGAAAGTCCTTTTAGTTATCTGGAGAGCTCACCGATTTTTGGTGAAATCTCGACTATGATTAAATCGCGATCACCATACTTTCTTGTAATACATTGGTTAAAGTAAAAATTTTCTTAATCTGCTGCTAAAATCATGTCTATCAAGAACTATCTATCAAAAGTGTATCTATCAGTGGTACAAGTCCCAATTACTATCACCATACTTTCTTCTACCTCTCCACTCGAGTAAAGTAAAACTATCTTTCATAGCAGCAATTTCAGCAATTTAGCATAGTCAGCAATTGCAGTAATTTAGCATAGTGAGCAATTGCAGCAATTTAGCATAGTCAGCATAGCAATTTCAGATCATTTTTCAAAATAAACTATCCATCATCTCCATTGTCTTAATTATTATTTTAGTTAAATAACATAACGGTTCCTTCATTGCGTTTTTGAGAAATTGTATTATAAGTTTTAACATTACAACAGGTACAGATGTTAAATTTGACTCTAAACATGGACAAAATATTTGCTCAAATAAAATACTTTTTTATTACACCAACCATTTGAGAAAAACTATATCAGTGTAAATTTAAATATCAAATTTTATCTTAAAACATGAAGTTCTGTAGAAGACTGTGGACACTTTCAGAAGTTTAAAACACTAAAACCCAAATTTTTCATTCCCTTCTTTGTTTTCATGATGAGTTAATTAAATTTTCCTTAACAACACTTGTTCGTAATAAGTCACACTTCGTCGTCATTCCGTGAACTCTGAGTAAGAGGAAAATAAACACATAATTATCTGCTTAGACGCATTTAATGAACAGCTGATGGTAATAAACATCCATTGAAGTACAATTGGCACTCGATATCTCGAACTCTGATAATTCGAATTTTTCGATATATTGAAAAAGCGTACTTTCCGTGCACGTTTACTAATTCAAATAATGTGAAAACGGTCTCTTTATGTCAAATTTCTTTTCTTGCTTACCCTCTGTAACTTGAAATTTTTTGGATGATTTCTGGCATCTTTGAAAATTGACTTGAGTTAGACTGTAAAATGACTCATCAAATACAAGATTGTTCTTTTCACCGACAAAGGCACTGCTCATTGTTGTGTGCCAAAATTGAAGTTGCCTCTGAACAACACAGTATAAAATTTTGCTCCATACCTTTGGTGCCTAGTAGCTTTGAATTTTCATTGCAGACAATACTGATAGACAGACAGGCAGACATTTGTTTTATAATTACAGAATCCGGAAGTAAAAGTTGCAATGAGCGCGGCTGACTGTCTTGTGTTTATCAGTGTTTATCGTCCTAATTAGAATATTCTACGCATTTTTTCGTCCTCATCACAAGTGCTAAGATTCTTTTTCAACACTTTACAACATAGTTGAAAAGTGTTTATGACTTTGTTCATTCTGTCTGTCTGTCCGTCTGTTAGTGCGATAACTGCCGTAAAAATGACTTTATCAAAATGAAATTTTACTATGTTGTTCAGATGGTCTGTGAGACCTATGGGAATATAAATGAATAATATCACCCAATTAGTTTTGAATTGAACCCGGGTTGAAAAAATGAAATACATTGAACCTTATGGGACTTAATTATTCAAACATTTTTTAATCAAATTTGTAATGCACAAATTGCTTCGAAAGTTTTAGGAAATATACAAATTATCCCATAAAACTATAAAAAAAAATTTCAGCAACACATATTCGGCAGTTTTTTAATAAAAATTAAAATAATAATTGCATCCATATCATATGAAGAGATCACGTTATCCACTTCAAAATAAAATATGGCATCCATCTTGTGTCAAAATCTTGATTTATAAAGTTCTATTGAATTTAGATTTAGTGTTGCATCCGTTTTAAAAACGCTTTATGTTTGATTTTTTTCTGTGCATCTATATACTGCGACAACGTAATTACAATATTTGTGAGTTTAAATG
Organism: Amaurobius ferox; assembly: GCA_951213105.1. NCBI lineage: Eukaryota > Metazoa > Arthropoda > Arachnida > Araneae > Amaurobiidae > Amaurobius > Amaurobius ferox. The sequence continues at coordinate 132,034,749 of OX578136.1, forward strand.
ATCATCAAACTTTGATAATTTCTACAACGAAACCTAATTTTCACTTATGGAGAATGTAAACAACATTAAGATGTAGGATGAGTTGTATAAAATTTGCTGAATTTCTTTCACGTAAAATTATTTAGTTCTGGAGTCTGCAATATCGCTGATATGAATGAAACATTCTTTGATTTTACAGACGATTTTATAGCAGACATTTTCGATGAAGTTCTACGTATAGAGTTAAATTACTTTTACCTCTAAGGTTTTAAGTTTTTATGTAAAATAAATTATTATAGTACTGTGATGAATGAAATAAAAATGTATGAATGAAATATTTATTGCTTTTACATGGAGAGCCAGGCGATTTATATTTCGATGACGTCATTTGAATAAAGTTCATTTTTTTCGGTGAAGTTTTAAGTCTTCAAATGTAATAAATTATTGTAGTATGTGATAATTTTAAAAATATTACCGCTGAATGTATCGCATTTTAGGTATTTAAATAAAATTGCATTGCAGTTGGAAAGAGTTTCATAGTCAATGTTTTATGTATTATTGATCTTTTTTGTTTTTTATTTCCCTTTAAATCTCTCCCTGGGAGCTTTCAACAGTTGATTCGGTATAACACTGGTTACAATATTTGTGAGTTTAAATGATCATCAAACTTTAATTATTTCTACAACGAAGCCAATTTTCACTTATGGAGAATGTAAACAACATCCTACATCTTAATCAAGAGTTACGAGAATTGAGTGCTTTTCTGGATACGACTCTGGAGACACTGACATAAGAAATGTGTTGTTGATTTGAATTTATTAAATAATATACACAACTCACCTATAGGAAACGTTCCCAAAGTTGTGATCTTCCTCTGCAGATAGCAGCATCTATGGATCGGTTTTGCGCTTTTGATGTGCCCGTCACCATATAATAGCCGATGCCTGCATGCAATGGCAGAAAAACTTGATATGTACCACTACTTTTCTAACCTTGATGGGGAACAAAAATTCTGTCCTACTATACCTCTGGCTTAAAATTTCTTAAAAATTGAGCTCAGACTGCACGAAGATTGAACTTGCCAATCCCGATAAGGGTTCGTAGAAGTGTAACACATAGCAAGTATTATGGCTCTCAGATATCGACCAATTCATTCCTGAAAACTGGTTTGTATTATAATGTTATGTACAACTGGAGCGCTGTCCTTACTGAATAAGGTTTATGAAAAACAAGTGGTGAAGTTATAGAAAAAATTTTAATACTTGAGACTGAGTCACGGCGATACATAGGGGAATGGGAAAATGTGCGGTTTTCTTCCAGAGATGTCTTTAACAAAGGGTCGTTAGCTTTATAGGCGGACCGTGCTTGCAAAATTGTCTCCTATCTAGAAATTAAACATAAAATGGAGTTTTCAAGAAGTTTACAATGTGGTTTTCTCTTCCATTAATAAAATCATTTTTTCCTGTTTTGAGTATCAAATTTCTTGTCAATGCGGACTATCGTATATTGGTCAAACTAAACGTGTCTTAAAGTATCGCTTAATAGAACAACAAAATTATATCCAAAATAAACAAATTATAAAATATTTAAACGATAATCACAAATGGAAGGTTAGTCATCGGTTTGATTTTTTTTTCTACCACTGTTATTCAAAAGTATTTTTCAGTTTTCGTTTTGCATTTATGTGAAGGTTTTCATACCAATAAAAATTCTAACAGTCTGGTTAATGATTTGTCTATAGCATCACATTTCTCGGAGTTGTGGTATATTACAAGGTTAGGTTGTTTTATAACTGATAGTTTTTCTGCACCGCACTTTACATTCATATCTTCTTCATTTTTTGTCGTTTTACTTCTCATCGTCACATTAAATAGTGCTACAACAGTAGGTGCTATTGTTACTAATCTCACTTGTCTGGATCTAGTAACAAGACTATCTTTACATAAGACCAAAGTTTGATGTATAGGGGGGGGGGAGATTGCACCTTCTCTTGGTCCGAAGATTCCAGACTAGATGTCTGATTTGCCCAATACCACTCAAGTTTGACTGAAATCCCGTAGGAGTGGAAAGTGTGAGGAGCTTTGCCTTCAAGGTACCTACCTGTTTATGCCGATGGTGAAAGGAGAGAAATTGCAGTTTCTGTTATTCCGAAGACTCTAGGCAGTCCACGGTGCCTAATACCACTCAATTTTGACCAAAACCCAGGGGGAGTTGCAGGTTTGAAGAAGGTTTCATTCAAGGAAGATTGCAGCTTTTGTTGGTCCAAAGACCCCAGACAATCCATGGTGGAAGTCTGATTTGCCTAATACCACTTAATTTTGACCGAAACCCAGTGGGAGTCGCAGGTTTGAAAAGGTTTTCCTTCAAGGCAACCTAGGGGTTTATGCCTATGACAAAAGGAGAGAGATTGCAACTTCTGTTCGTCTGAAGACCTCAGCAAGTATATGGTAGAAATCTGATTTGCTTATGGGCTAAGACGTTTTCTGCAAAGGCAACCTAGCAATTTATGCTGTTGGTGATGGGAAATATATTGCAGCTTCTGGTGGTCCTAAGACCCTAGGTAGTTCATGATAGAAGTCTGTTTTGCCTAATACCACTAAATTTTGGCCGCAACCGAATGGGAATGGAAGGTCTAAAGAGCTGTTCTTTCAAGACAACTTAGAGGTTTACGACGATAATAGGAGTACCTTATGTTCTAATCTCCTATTCCGTGCTCGGAGGAATCATTCACCAGGTAGGAGCATGGTAGCTACAGGGATCGTATCCTTTTTCTCCTGATTCATCACCTCTCGGAAGACCTTTCAAACCTACAGATTGAGCTTTAGGTTTCTTTGTACTGCAGGTTTCTTTGTACTGCAGAAGGAATTGCAAGTTTACCTGAAACGATCGCCTTTTCTTATCTTATTTGCGCAGCGATTTACGTTGTTTGCTTTATTTAAAAGTTCCCTACTTTTAAGCTTTGTACGCCTCACCATTTGACGAACTTAACAATTAGTTTGAAATAAAAAAAAATAATTTAGAATATGAAGCACTTTCCTAAAATGGAAACAATTAAGTCAAAACTTTATATTCCAATTTCCTTCTGGTGTCCATGAGAAATTAATTAAATTCCCTAACTGCTCTTGTTCCTAATGAGTTTCACCCAGTCCCCACTTTGCAAGGATTTGATACTGGAGGAAAATAACCTCGGACTTTTATGCAAAGGCTTATTTAATGAATTTATCTAAATAGCATACTTCTCACTTAAATATAAGCAATCTCAGTCGTTCTATCATTCATCTGTGCTCTTTTGTAACTCATTTTTCAATGTTTACCCAGTGAAAAATTAATCTACGGTAGCCCCCGTCCAATTGAGCCGAATTTGTTTTGCGTGCTTAACGTTGTTCAAAATAAGACTCCAATAAAGTTCAATAAGTTGATTCGTTGTTTACAGTTTCATTTGTGTCGTTTACAGCAGATAATATGGGCTTATAGGAATTAAAGTAAGTTACATAATTGAATCAACTTCATCTTTTTCAGTTATGAGCGAGTATCAAGTCTACATAAATTTTCTGGGAAGTAGAAAGTGGTTTTCTTCAAAAAGTCTTTCTAAACCATGCGGAAATTTCGGCATCTTAAAATACTGAATGTTTGCATAATTATTGTGAGACCAGAAAGTATTCTCACATTTGATGAGACAATTTTATGTGAGTATTTATGGTGGTCAGAACGGCAAACAAAGCGGTAGTCTGGCTGGCACCAAGGTTTATTAGGACTTGAACCTAAAGGTCAGAAGACTATAAATTTAGGGGTGCCATACCAGAGGGGCTGAGCTGGGCCGTACTAAATGTGCAATGCTGCCATTGGGTAAGGAGTAGTCAGTAAGCGCCAAAAAGAAGTAAAGGCGGAGATACTCCCCTCCCACACAGAGGAAACCACAGACATTGACGAAAAGAAAACGAGATCAGACATGGGAGAAGACAGTTGGATTTTGTCTTAGGAGACAAGAGCAGACCAGAAATAAGACAATCATGATTTTTGACTTAAAAATGAGATATACTAAAATGACTTAAGAAAGATGCTGGTGAACAGTTGTTCAGAGTTGACTGGTGCAGATATGTTATGATGACTTGCGGATAGAACCGCCTAATAGCATAAAATAAGTGGAGTGTTTGAGTTAGCAGTATTCAATGAAGTTACGAGTGGGCATTACACTTCGAATTGATGCGGTAACTACAGACGAGATTGACCAAGTGCTGTTAACAAGGCCCAGATTGAAGGTATGTGTTCATCAATCATCCACAGGTTAATAAATACGTTAGGTATATGGTTCAGGGTCTCACATGCTCCCCTCTCACATTCTATCTTAATAAATAATTAATAGGAAGAGTAATGTATTGGAATTGAATAGGTATTTTGTGTCTTTAATAAATGTTATTGTTAAGTTTAAATTGGTCTAATCTTTTTAATAATTAATAATATTCCTTTACAGGACTCACACGAAAGGTAAAATAATTGGAGGGTTAATAGCGGCACAACATAGCAATGTACATTAAATTAATTCCACTATATGAGAATAACGGCCATATTATCTTTAAAGAATTTATAATTAAAACTTTAAGCTTTTAAATTAATTTATTTTCGGTTGCCACAATTATCGTACCGACCACTAGATAGAAACTAATTACGACGGATTTTTGATTTCTCTCCAGGAACGGACTAAAGGGTGGGGGGTCTAAAAGTCATTGCAGCCCCTCCAGATGTACTTGGATAACCCCGAAGGCCAGCTACTTTTCGATTGTAAGGAATATTTTCTTCGCAAAGAGTACATTGTTAATCAAAATAAAATTTATTAAGCAAAAATTGCTAACTTAATTTTTTAAGAATTTTATAGTTTCCATGTATTTGACAGGTTTAAATACTAGTATTGCTACAAAAATCTTAAATGGAGAATAATTCGAGTATTAATCATAACAACCACTAAACATTATATTCAGTTTTGTTTTAAATACTGTATCTACATATAAAATTTTGCGATGGCATAAACGTATATGTATACACACCACGAATATATACACATGGACATTCTTTTTAAAAGTGTGAGAAATATATTGTGGTCTTAACCTTTTGCTTACGAGTGGGACAGCTTCCATCCCAAACGAAGAACCTCTCAAAAAGACAGATATTTGACATACCCTATCTCAAAAAGTTCGATCCCCCTTTGCAGGCATTGGTGTACATGGACGGTTGTCCATGGTTCTGTGATAAAAAAAATTCTCCGGAAAGGCGGCATGATTTTCGATTGATATAAAAAGATTTGTAATGATTATTTGACGTATTAAAAAAACAGGCTAAACCGTATTACTACAGGCTTAATCTTATACGGCAAACTTGCCTTCAAAAATATATCAGACGATATTCCTGATATATTTTTGAGCGCACCTAACTGAAAACTGTTCTATTATTTCCCTTTCTTGGAAGTATTATTTCAATTTCTTGTAGTATATATGATTTTAAAATTTAATGGGTGTGATTTTTTCAATTTCCCTTTTTAATACAAAATTTATATAGTCGCGAGTGATAAAGATACTAATTAATGAATATCGTTGAAATTGTAAGACTTTAAACTTTCTCTGCATTGAAACTAATTAGCATTCTTAATCAGAATAGTTAATACTTTTAAGTACAAATTCTGCATTATAATTGTATGTCTTTCAATTTCTAATGTATGATTTAAAAATAAGTATTTCTTCTGATACTAAAATGTTTAAAGTGTTTCGCTGTTTATGAATGTATTCAGCAATAGTATTTCGTAAAAATTAACATTTCTCAGTCAAGATAAAATAAATTTTATACGATTTCATAATGCAATTGCACTTTATATGTATAAATGCATTTATTCCACTCTAAAACTACTAAACTTTTATTCGAATTAATATTTCAGTGAAAATGCGCATTTTAATATATATTTTAATTATTTAGAAAATGTGTACTGCCAAAAATGTTTTTGTTGTATGTCTATGTCAGTGTTTAAAAAATCATATTGACTCAATGTCATAACTTACTACCAAACCTGATTTTTCACAATTCAATGTAGAAACCACGTCAACTTCACGCCAACTGCACGCCAACTGAGCGATGGCTCTTTTTATGCACTCTTCATAGAAACTTCCAGAAGGGTATCACCTAGAATATTCATTATTTCGAGAAAGATCTCGAACCATTGAAAAGTCGCCAAATTGGCAATAAATCTCTATATATGCCAACCATGCCACTATGTTCAAATATGGTAACCCTGCATTGACATAATAGGAATGGCTGCTTGTAAAGGTGTTTTTCTATCTTGGATTTCAAAAGAGCATACAATGGCGGCATTTTATATGTTTGCAACAGTATGAACTAACGAAACTGAGTCAAAAGGCTCCCGTATGAGTTAGAGAAAAAGAGCTAAAACTCGTATGGATGCTTGAAAAGGCTTTGACACTCTACCACTCATCAATTGCTGAGAGTGGTAGAGTACATTTCTTCTGGTTTTAATAATAAGACACCCACAGCTGCGATTTTTCTTGACATCCAAAAAGCCTTTGATAAAGTGTGGCACTGTGGATTAGCTTACAAATTGATCACTCTAAAAGCCCTGAAGCGCTTGTCAAACTTTTAATTTCATACCTAAATAACAGGCACTTTCAAGTCAGAGTAAAAAATAACTTATCTACACCCAAGCTCATTAAAAGTAGTGTACCGCAAGGATCCATCCTGGGCCCGACACTCTTTAACATATATCTAAATGACATTCCCAGGACCCCAGATACGGAGCTGGCACTCTATGCAGACGACAGCGCGATACTTGCAAAACACCCTTACGTCTCAGTAATGCACAGACAGCTACAACAACACTTAGACATACTCCAAACATGGCTGGAAAAATGGCGAATAAAATTAAATCCCAATAAATGTCATTGGATTTATTTCTCATGAAAACGTAAACCTCCGCCTCCTCTGTACATAAACAACCATGCCCTAAAAGCGGAAAAATCTACTAAATACCTAGGTGTAACGATAGACTCCCACCTAACTTGGAAACTGCACGTAACGAACATAATCAAAAAAGCGTATATAACCATAGGAGCCTTATACACAATGATAGGAAACGGAAATCTAAGTTACCAAAATAAACCCCTAATTTATAAATCGGTCATCCGCCCGGGAATGCTGTATGCAGCACCCGTATGGGGGTATGCCTGTAAAACTACCATAGACTTATTAGAGACAAGACAAAACAAAACCCTAAGAATTATAAGGAAAGCCCCTAGATACTTAAGAAACTCGGTAATTAGGAAAGACTTCAAAATAAAAACTGTTAGAGCCCAAATCAAAAAGCTAGCGCTTAAATTCTACAAAAATCTGCCATCTGTCCCAAATGAACTATTATTTAATCTGCATGACTATGATCATCGCAAGGCTAAATCTCGTAAGATACCCCGCTCGGTACTTAACTTTGATATTCGGTACTAGGAACGTCCCACCGTAATCAGTTGATATTCAGTTGAAGAAAACTTGCGATCTTTGCTTTCCTACAAAATGTTTAAAATCCTAAACTGCTAAAATGTTAGATTACCCTCAGATCTGCATCAACCCCCCAAACTGCTTAAACTCTTAATGTCCAACAAACTGCCACACTTGGAGCTAGGACAAATAATAAAAACAGTAAATCAAAAACCTCGAACCTCCAACTATGGACCAATGAAATAATGTCACAGTATGAAGATAAGAACCACACCTAGAGATTGGAGATTAAAGGCGCTTCGCGCCTGGTGCTCTGTTCTGGACGAAACTCCATGAAAAGTCTTTGAGAATTATATCTAGGTGCTGCTAGTGTTAGAAAAGCGCCCTTTGTTGTCATTTGACACAACAGGAAGGTATAATATTTTCGTATGATAAAACTGCTATGAATGAATATATTTGAAAATGTCATTAATGCTTTCAGAATTATATCAATGTGTTGATAGTGTTGGTGTAATTTTCATTTGACACAACGGGAAGGCGTATATTTGGTATATGTATTTTTGACTACTTTTAAATTAATCTTCACTAATTATGAGTATAATTAGTCCGTATTTTTTCATAGTCGTAAAACAGGGCACTGAATATATGAAGACAAAAATAAATTAAAAGGTAAAATAATGTTGGATACATAGTATTACTCTTTATTGTTTCAGTTTAAATTTGAATTGCGCTGACAATTTATTTTTACAAAATGGATAATTTAAATAAATATTTTAGGCCTTTCGCCATAGAACTGCATTCATTGCAGAGGGATTTATCTTATCGCAGCGCCACCTTAAGCATTGTTTCAAACGAAATTTGCGTTTTCTCAATACGAAGTGTTAACTTCTTCCTTTACCTCCATGAATATAACTGTGCGGTTTTTCGTAATCCTCCCGGAAAACTCATTATTTCGAGCAATCCGGTAACCCTATATTGACGTAATAAGAGTGACTGTCTGTAAAAGTGGTTTTACCTTTTGGTTCTGAAAAGGCCCTCAAGTAAAGGCATTTTACATGTTTGTAACAATAACGGCGTCAGCATGGTAAAGCCGATACTGGCAGCAAAAATTCTACTATTTGTTACAACTTTGCGAACCTCTGTGAAGACTGACAAATTTAATCTACTCTAGATCCGGCTTAAAATTTATTCAAAATACATTTCTTGCAGTACGAGCCTGTAACGGTATGTATTTCATGCTCACAAAATTGTTGGCAATTGGTTAACAATCGGCGTCGGTAGTCGAATTAATGAATTGGATGTATTAATGTGTTTTGTGTTTATGCATATTTCTTCAACAGACCAAAGTAGTTCAAAATAAATGGTTACGCGTTCTTAATTACAGAATTTCAGGTTATTATTAATATGAAATGACTACTGTTCAACTTTGACAAAAATTTAACTTAGTGTCTCTGAAAAGTAGAAGAAAATGGTTTCGTCTCTTGTTCTATGAAACATTATTAAATAATGCTATAGATTGTCTTATTTTTCTTTTTTACTTGGAGTTCCACATTCCTGCTACCAATGCTTGGCAAAAATATTTCGCAATTCTATTGTTAAGCGTATATATGCTAAAAGTTTTTCTGTATATAAATTTGTAATCCTTTTAATACTTACTGTATCAATATTGATGCTTTTGTTCTGTCACTAACGGATATTAAAAATGGCTGTTTTAATGTTCATGTGTATAGTTTAGTATGTTGGTATTTTATGTCCTACATGTTTGTACGTTTTGTATTTGATGGATATAGATGCTGTAATTTGATTATTAGATTATATCTGTTTTATCCACTAAGAATGTACACACACACACATGCACGCGAGTACACACACACATGCACGCGAGCATACACACATACACACTTGCACGCGAGCACAAACACTCACACATGCAAACATGACCTAAACATTTGATTCGTGTGCAGGGATGCTTAAAACGTGCTCTCCCGTCGTAAACTCGAATTCGAATTTTCTACCCCGTCACTATGCTTTCTTTATACATTATACTATGTATATAAGGAAAGTAATAAATTGAGAACAAACTTTTATCTCACCTAAAGAAATTTTCTGTGTTCATTAAAATTTCCACAGTGGTATTTTGCTGCATTGCCCCGTTTTGAGAGTCTTTAAAAATGCAAATAAAAAAAAATACGTTAAACATTTTCAATACAAGTTTTAGCCATTCTATTTCTGAGGATTTATAGCGCAAGTTAAAGAAACATATTTGAATATTGGTGCTCTCTTTATTAAGAACACATTATCAGATTTCTCTCAAAATGCAAGATTTTTAAATGGACTGTCATGAAAATATGTCAAATTATTTTGTTGATATATAACGTATTTTTGGTATGATATTTCTTGTAAAGTTGAAAGGTTTACCAAGGTTTTTTTCTGTTTATTTATAAGGTTGGTCTCTTGCAAGGTATTTTAAGGAAAAACAACGACTTGGTACCAGAAATTCCTAGTTAAGTTCAAAATTCGCGCAGCTCTTTTGAAATTCACTCAAAAATGCTTATGGAAAAGTATTTCACACTTCCCTCAAAATAATATTTTGTATTTTGAGAAAGACGTTTGCTATTTAATTTTATTGTCCAATTTGCTTTTTAAATTGCTTTTAATATTGGAATTTCTATTCTGAATAGGAATTGTACAAGAATTTTCCCATTTTAAGAACAATTATTTTCCTTAATAAATAATAATCGGACCATGATTTCATGATTATAATCCAGCTGGTTATGTTAATTTTTTTTAAATAGCTGTTTCATAGGAAGTATTTTATCCCCAAAGCGAATGACATTAGTCGCATGACGATATGTACTGTTTTCGAGATATGGAAATGACCCCAAAAATACATATTTTATACCTATTTTCAATCTTTTAAAAACGTATTTGTTGTTAACATTTTTCTTTATTATATTAATGTTTTAAATACAAATATGACATCGATTCGGCTAAATATTCGACTCAAAACAAATTTTATTTTCATTATTTTTACTTTGCCAATAATTAAATAAAAAGTTATTTCTATATTATTTAGATAATAAAATTTTTTTACTTCATGTAGAGGAAAAAAAATTGGAAAAGAAACAAGAAAGATCAATCATGCATAAAGCAATCATTATGAAACACTTTCCAACTGCAATGCAATTTTATTTAAACATCTCTAAAATGCGATACATTCAGCTGTAATATTTTTAAAATTATCACAATACTACACTAATTTATTATATTTAAAAACTTAAAACTTAATCGAAAAAAATGAACTTTATTCAAATGACGTCATTGAAATATAAATTGTCTGCTTTAAACATCTTCAAAATGCAATACATTCAGCGAAAATATTTTTAAAACTATCACAATATTACAATAATTTATTATATTTGAAAATTTAAAACTTCATCGAAAAACTGAACTGTATTAAAATGACGTCATTGAAATATAAATCGCCTGACTCTCTATGTAAAAGCTCTAAATATTTCATTCATACACTTTTATTCCATTCTTTTCATTTATCACAATACTACAATAATTTATTTTATTTAAAAACTTAAAACCATGGAGCTACAAGCAATTTAACTCTGTGTAAAATTTCATCGAAAAAATCGTCTACATCTCTGTGTAAAATCAATGAATATTTCATTCATATTAGATATTTTGAAGACGCCAAAGCTACATAATTTTGCGTTAAAGAAATTCAGCCATTCTTATACAACTAATCCTACATCTTTATTTATTTACATTCTCCATAATTCAAAATTAGGCTTCGTTGTAGAAATAATTAAAGTTTGATGATCATTTAAACTCAAATATATTCTAAATGCGTTGTTTCAGAATGTAGATGCACATCATTTAAGAAAAAATAAAGCGATTTTAGGACAGATACAACACTAAATATAAATTAAAAAGAACATTAAAGCTCACGATTTTGACACAAGATGGATGGCATTGATCATTTAAACTCAAATATATTGTAATTGCGTTGTTTCAAAATATAGATGTATAGAAATTAAGCAAAAATAAAGCGGTTTCAGGACGGATACAACACGAAATATAAACAAGAAAGATCAATCATGCATAAAGCATTGCTCATGAAACACTTTCCAACTTGAATGCAATTTTATTTAAACATCTCTAAAATGCGATATATTCCTCGGTAATATTTTTAAATATATCACAATATTACATTAATTTATTGTATTTGAAAACTTCATCGAAAACAAATGAACTTTATTCAAATGACGTCATCGAAATATAAATTGTCTGACTCTGAATATAAAAGCAGAATTTCATTCATAAACTTTTCCCTATTCATCACAATACTATAATAATATATTTTGTATAAAAACTTAAAACCATGGAGGTTCAAGTAATGTAACTCTATGCTTAAAACTTCATAGAAAAAAACGTATGCTTCTCTATGTAAAATCAATGAATCTTTCATTCATATCAGCTGTATTGCAGACTCCATGAGCTAAATAATTTTGCGTTAAAGAAATGCAGAAATTCTTATACAACTCATTCTACGGAGCGCGGTAGCCCAGTGGTTAGCGCGCTGAAGTTGAACTCGGTAGGCCCGGGTTCGATTCCAGCCGCTGCCAAAACTGCTGCCGTGTTCACGCGGAGTACGTTCACGTTAAACATGTGGGTCCCTAAGTCGTTCCAAGAGGTTGGTGGTAGGGGAAGGAGGGTACGGTCCCAGTGGATGCCTCCCCCACTGGGTTCCGGTCTAAATTATGTGGCACTTCCCGACCGTCCAAACAGTTACCGTACACCTTTCTGGTAGGTCGGACGGTCTGGGTCTCAACAACAACTCATTCTACATCGTTTGGTGTTTACATCCTCCATAAGTGAAAATTAGGCTTCGTTGTAGAAATAATTAAAGTTTGATGATCATTTAAACTATAATATATTGTAATTGCATTGTTTCAGTATGTAGATGCACATAATTCAAGCAAAAATAAAGCGGTTTTAGGACAGATGCAACACTAAATATGAATTAAAAAGGTCACGATTTTGACACAAGATGGATGCCATATTTTATTTTGAAGTGGATCCCATGATCTCTCCATATAATGATCACGTGATCTCTTCATATAAAGGGTGCAATTACTATTTTAATTTTTATTTAAAAAACGATTGAATATATTTTGTTGAAATTTTGTTTTATTTATTTTATGGGATAATTTGAATATTTCCTAAAACTTTCGAAGCAATTTATGAATTTTAAATTCGCTTAAAAATGTTTGAAAAATTAGGTCCCACTGGGTTCAATGCATTTCATTTTTTCAACCCCGGGTTCAATCCAAAACTGATTGGGTGCTATTATTCATTTATATTCCCATAGGTCCCACGGACCGTCTGAACAACATACTAAAATTTCATTTTGATAAAGTCATTTTTACGGCAGTTATCGTGTTAACAGACAGACAGACAGAATGAACAAAGTCATAAACACTTTTCAACTAAGTCGTAAAGTGTTAAAAACACAGAATCTTGCTCATTTATCTATCACAGTGATTCTCAGTACCGCGCTAGAGATGTTACACCTACACAATCCTACACTGGATCTCAAGGAGTCAATGTAGGATCTTTAGGAAGGAATCGTTTGGATCCATTAGTCGTTTTTCGAATCATAGTTGGACAAATGTCATGAATGTCCAAAGTCTAGTGGAGGGTATAGTAACCAGTTAACCCGCATCGTGTATTAATAAATAATGCTAAGGAAGACACTCCCATTGTAGGTAAAAGTATCTGTAGACTGGTTTTACTCCTTTTATGCGCTCATCAGCACGGAATAATTGAAATGGCAGCAAGCAAACTTGCTATTTGTGGCAAATAGCAAGTAGCAAGCAGGTTAAAACAAGTTTATTGCCTGCCATTGCGATTAACGGTTATTCCATGCTGATGACAGTATAATAAGTGTGAAACCGGTCCATGTATACTGTTTTCTGCAATGGGAGTGTCTTCCTTATTTTGGGGGACGTCCTTTTCTGTGGGGTTCTTGTGATTTTGAATAATGCTGTTAACCATATTTAATACATATTTAATATTTCCTCTAATATTCCAACTTAGATAAAAATATTTTTGTTGTTTTTCTTGCGACATATCTACTTAATTTCGCGGCACACTAATGTACCACAGCATACTAATGTACCACGTCACACTAATGTACCACGGCACACTAATGTACCACGGCACACTAATGTACCACGGCACACTAATGTACCACGGCACACCTTTTGAGAATCGCTAGATCACTATACTTAATTTTGCATTAGAATATGTATATACACTGCATTCCATAAGTAAATACAATTTAATATCTATTTAAAAAAGTTCATGTATTTTTGTTTTAGAAGTACAGCAATGGGAAAATAGCGTTATCCAAAAGAAAACCCAACATAAACTCACATGCATATCTGGGAAAAATTTATTGTCTATCAAAGAAAGTATTTCAAGAAAGAGATATGCTTCCGATATTTCCTGATTTTCAAGAATTTGGTAAGTAAATAGAACTGATATTTTTACATATTGAAGTTGTTTCGAATCTTTCTAAAAGTCTTTCATTTGAAGTCCATTAGAAAAATGCAACAAAGGCCAAAATTTATAAAGAAGCTCGAATGGTTGAAAAAAATTTTTTTTGCTTATTATTATTTTGGTAAAATATAATTTTAAAATATTATATACTATAAAAAATTTCTCGGAGTCGGAGCTTCCACCCGAGTTTCTCGTGCATTCCTATGCCATTGAGTTTCACTTGTAATTACAATCATTATCAGAATGTAAAGCACTATGTATTTTTTCCAGATTTTATAGTAAGATATTCTTTAAAAATATTTATATATGTTCTTTAAAAAGGTTCTATAAAGGTTTCTATTTTCAATCAGTTGACAACAGTTTAGAATAAGTAAGATATAATAAGTAAAATATATGTCTTAATAAAAGTTATTTTGATACATTAAAATCTATAACGGCATAGTTTAAATAATCATTTCCCTCATATACTATATTGTATTATCACAGTTCTTAGAAGTATAATTGTTTTTGAGAAGTAATAATATTGTTAAAAAACCAAAAATTGAATTTTAATCAAGAGAATTACTAAAAAATTCTATCTAGTTCTAGGTTTCATCTAATATATTTACACAAAAAATATTTTAACATGTGTTTTCATTCTTTAGTTATTGTCACCATGTATGATTTAGGCTATATCGCCAAAACCAAAAAGCGTATTTAATTTATTGCTAAAAGCATATCTGTGAGGAAAAGTGGTACACTGTCACTTTACGTCATATTATACATTATCACCATACGCCATATTATATACTATCACCATACGCTATATCACCTAGCTCTCCGCGCGAGGAGCGTAAAAATCTGATGTGGGCAACACATGACTTTCCTTATATAATGCAATGAATTTACTACTTTTACAGTAAAAAAATAGGTTTTTCTTATAGTAGATACTTAAGTCCTTTCCAAGATATTGAATGCTCGTCAATTAGTCGTCATTTTCATTGATTTAGCGTCATTTTTATCCATTTGGCTAGATTTTAATTAATTTGGCAGCAATTAAAAATGTCGCTAAGTTGGCGACATTCCGACAAATTCGTCGATAAAATCTCGCCAAGCGTTATGGATGGAGAAATAAGTTATTCTTACAGCAGATAAATACTACGACTATTGGCGTTCAAATACAAAAGTATTACTCAAAGTATATTTTTTCATGAATGGAACGAGCTAGATCCACGAGAATGATGTCACCAAATTTATCGCATGGTATTATATATGAAAAGTGAACATGTTTCTCAATAGGAAATATTTTGTTTTATTATATATCACTTTTTGATAATTTTTTTGAAAAATGTGCAATATCTCGAGAACCATTTTTAACCATTTGGCAAGATTTTCGTTAATTTGGCAGCATTTAAAAAGTCGCCAAGTTGGCGACATTCTTCTAAATTCATCGCCAAAATCTCGTTAAGCGTTATAAACGGAGAAATAAGTTATTCTTATAGCAGATAAATGACTATTGGTGTTCAAATACAAAAGTAATACTCAAAGTATCTTTTCTTATGAATGGAACGAGCTAGATCTACGAGAATAATGTCACCCAATTTATCGCATGATATTACATATGAAAAGTGAAAAGGTTTCTCAACAGTTAATATATTTTTTTTAATTTGTTCGATTTTTTGATAATTTTTTTTTAAAATGTGCAATATCTCGAGATCGGTTCATGCTAGCGTTTTAAAGTTTATGTCAATTGTTTTCGAAAAAAAATTTACATAAGAAATGTCTATTTGCGCAACTTTATTAAAGCTTTTGATTTTTTGATGATTTTTTCAAAATTTCACTCGAAAATTTAGGGAGGCTCTGAACATTCGATAACGTTTAAAAACAATAGGGTTCCAGTAATCACGGATTGTGATTTTTGTACCAAATTTCATTTGAATCGCTCCATTCGTTCGGGAGATATCGTCTCCACAGACTGACTGACACACACACACACACACACACACACACACACACACACACGCACACACCACAAACATGCTTGATTCGTGATCAGGGACGGATGAAACGTGCTCTGCCGTCGAAAACTCGAATTCGAATTTTCGACCCTGTCACAATACTTTCCTTATACATTATGTATATAAGGAAAGCAAAAATCTGATGTGGGCAGCACATGACTTTCCTTATACATTGCAATGAATTTACTACTTTTACAGTAAAAAAATATAGATTATTTTTATAGTAGTTTTTTGTGTTCTTACCAAGATATTGAATTTTCGTCAATGAGTCGTCATTTTCCATGTCGCCATCATCAATGAGGCGTCATTGATTTAGCGCTATTTTTATCCATTTGGCGAAATTTTCGTTAATTTAGCAACATTAAAAAAGTCGCCATGTTGGCGACATTCCACCAAATTCGTCGCCAAAATCTCGCCAAGCGTTATGGATGAAGAAATAAGTTATTCTTAGAGAAGATAAATGACTATTGGCGTTCAAATACAAAAGTATTACTCAAAGTATCTTTTTTGATGAATGGAACGAGCTAGATCCACGAGAATGATGTCACCCAATTTATCTCATGGTATTAAATATGAAAAGTGAACATGTTTCTCAATAGGAATTATTTTTTTTTATGTGACTTTTTCATAATTTTTTTGAAAAATGTACAATATCTCGAGAACGGTTCATGTTAGCGTTCTAAAATTTATGCCAATCGTTTTCTAATGAGAAATTACATAAGAAATGTCTATTTGCGTAACTTTATTTGTGGTTTTGATTTTTTGGCGATTTTTTCAAAATTTCATTCGAAAATTTAGGAGGATTCTGAACATTCGATTACGTATAAGAACAATAGGCTTCCAGTGTTTACGGATTGTGATTTTTGTACCAAATTTGGTTCGAATCGGTCCATTCGTTCGTCAGTTATCGTCTCCACAGACTCACTGGAAACACACATACTTTCACACACACACACACACACACACACATACACACACACACACACACACACAGACATCACTTCAAAAATGTTGCATTCGTGATCAGGGATGCTTGAAACGTGCTCTCCCGTCGAAAACTCGAATTCGAATTTTCGACCCCGTCACAATACTTTCCTTATACATTATGTATATAAGGAAAGTAAAAATATTAATTATGGGAATATTTACCGTGATTTGGCGAACTGTGCCAGGTATTTTGTTTAAACAGGAAAATGAAAACATGATTGGTATGATAATATCATTGTGTTAAATTTATTTACTGTGTAATAAATGCGGCTAGTCGGTTAACTTCTGTTAAAAACTAGCGATTTTTACATTAATTTGATCACATGTTTTTTGAAAGCGTAAATTCGATTAGTTCTCGAAACAACTTGTTTCCTTCAATTTTTTATGTACTATATAATATCTTGGTGTTTCAGTCACAAACGTTTTTACGATATTTTTTCACATTTTTACTTTCCTTATATACATAATCTATAAGGAAAGTATTGTGACGGAGTCGAAAATTCGAATTCGGGTTTTCGACGGGAGAGCACGTTTCAAGCATCCCTGATCACAAATCAAACATTTTGGAAGTGATGCGTACGTGTGTGTGTGTGTGTGTGTGTCAGTGAGTCTGTGGAAACAATAACTGACGAACAAATGGACCGATTCGAACAAAATTTGGTTGAATGGATCTAGCTCGTTCCATTCATGAAAAAATATACTTTGAATAATACTTTTGTATTTGAACGCCAAGAGTCATTTATCTGCTGTAAGAATAACTTTTTCTTAGTGCATAACGCTTGGCGAGATTTTGGCGACGAATTTGACGGAATGTCGCCAACTTGGCGACTTTTTTGAAATGTTGCCAAATTAATGAAAATCTCGCCAAATGGAAAAAAATGATGCTAAATCAATGAAAATGACAACTAATTGTCGAAAATTCAATATCTTGGAAAGAATATTAGTATCTACTATAAGAAACACCTATTTTTTTTACTGTAAAAGTAGTAAATTCATTACATTATATAAGGAAAGTCATGTGTTGCCCACATCAGATTTTTAATTATGGGAATATTTATCGTGTTAATTTATTCCCATAATTATTTAATTTAATTTATTCCCATAATAAATATTCCTATTCTATATAATTAATTAATTATTTCAACTAACTCCATCAGACTCAAACGCATTAACTCAAACGCAGGTTAATCGTCGTTATCCGTAACAAGCGATGTATTACGTTTATACAAGATTATGTTCCAAATAGCCAAACATTCGACAATATTACATGTTGGGTACTATCGGGTGTTTGCCGAAAATGCATATATGTCCGCAGCCGATTTACTGAAATAGGAGCTTATGCACCAGCATTGGGAGATTCGGTATTCCAAAGTTTATGTATACTTCTGGCTTCCAGGAAAATTTATAAAGTTGTGGATAATTTTATAAAATACTTATAATGTGGATATGCAAATGCTGAAGTTTCGAAACTGAGCATTTCGAAAATAGTTTGCAATTCGCTTAATTTGTTGAATTTATGATAGGGTATATAATTGTAGAACACAATTTTAAAATTCCGATAAGGACAGCACAATATTTATACTACCTATTCCCTTTGTATAAATTAAAGAAAAAAAATCTGATATGGGCAGTACATGATTTTCCTGCAGATTCAAATTTATTTTCTATGTCTTTCTTAACTCCTTAAATTGAATTTAATTGAACAAAGTAAGACACGGATAATTGTTAAAATTGCACGGAGTTTCATGTTTTACTTAAATTTTCGATTTTATTTGGCGGCTGGACGCATTTTCAAAGGCGGCTTTTGAAAAATGCTAAAAGGCTTAATTGTGCCGATAGTGATTAGCCCTAGAGCAATGGGGTTGGTCTTATCTTTGTCGTCAAAACTCACGTATAAACAAGTATTTTATTGAAACATTTGAGCATATATAATCTTTTATCTCAGATTTTAACAATTTTGAGGGCCATTTTGCAATTTTTCGAAATCATACTAAAATCTAATCAGCACCGATGTAAACAACAAGAGCGTTACCTACGAAAATTTGTGAAATTTCGTTGAATAGTTTTTGAGAAGGAGTGGATACATATATTGCACAGACAGACACACACACACAGACGTCACGTTAAAAATAGGTTTCTCGTGTTCTAGAGTGCCCAAAATGTGTGGATAGTAAAAACCTCGAGTTCTGATTTACTACATGATTCCAATACTTTTACTATACAGCACTATGTACAATTTTGTACAGAAGGGTAAGTAAAATTGTGTAAATATAAGCATATTTTCAACAAAAAATAGTATTTTTTTAAAAATTAATAAATACATTTGGTTTCAAACTTTAACGTTCCTTTTATTCACTATTTCAATTCCTCTATTTGCTTATAAAAAGTGCTTATCTGTCAAAATTTTGAATTAAGAATTTAAACATTCTACAGGAAACAATACTTTCATTATACACGAGTACGATCAAAAATTGTGACAACAGAAAATGCGCTCAAAATTAAAATTTATATTTTAACTCAAAGAAATACTCAAATGCCTATTTGCACTTTCTGTGTATGGTATATATGTCCGCAGTTGGATGGTTGGTAAAAATCCGGGTGTTTTGTTTTTTTTTCTATCAGAAGTTGACAGAAATATTTTGGAATTCTAGAGTGTGATTTTTGAGTTATTAAAATGTATTATGAATAAAATATCTACTTAAAAATGAAATAAAATTTAATTGTGGGCAACACTTGTAGTGACTTACAGGAAATACAAGTATTGCAAGTATTACTTACAAGTATACAAGTATTACTTACAGCAAATGACTTGCAGGAAATACAATGACTTACAGGAAATGCAATGACTAACAGGAAATACAATGACTTACAGGACATACAATGACTAACAAGAAATGCAATGACTAACAGGAAATACAATGACTAACAGGAAATACAATGAACAGGAAATAGTTATTACGAATTATCGAGAATTTCGAGTTACCAAATGGGAATTACATTTTGATACTGACGGCATTTAGAAAAATTTTTAGAATGGTGATCTGACTGATAAGTCCGCGTGCACGAAATAATCGTAGAATTTTAAGATAACCCGGTTTAATTTATCTGACGTAATTTTTTCGTCCATCTTTTCTTATTCTTTTCTCTGTAAATTAAAATTTCACGAAGTGAAAGGTTATTAGCACGCGGAAAATTAAATATGCTATGAAACGGGATTGCAATAAAAAGTACCCTTGATTGCTCATCGTAATATGCACAGCTAAGTATAAAAAATTCACAAAAATGTAAAAATATTTCATAGGATTTTCTTAATTAAAATTCCGTACCGTAATTTATTTTTGCACTTCTTTCCTAAATCTTTCCTCAGATAGAACTTAACTACACCATTCTATTTCGTGAAGGCTCTAATTTTTGTGACATTCCGTTTTGCAGAGCATTACCTTTCATTAAAGCTCTATTTTCTATCTTGTTGCCAAAAATGTATGACTGCCAAAATAGAAATGTAAATGTAGTAATATTTTTTCTAAAGTATCTTAATCTAATCACGAAGAATCTGCTAATGAAGTTTTGAGGAACTTATTTTCAATGTTAAATATTTTTATGGGGTTTAGGCATTGTACATTAAGAGATGAAATGTTATTATACTTTTCGACAATGCATAACGAATGCAAAGAGTAAGTATTGAAGTGAGATAAAAATCTGATTCTCAGATTGTGATAGATTTATACAGTTTTGGTATCATGGAACATGAATTAACCATTTTTCAATGCTTCTGTGTCGGTCTGTTTAACTGGACTGTAGGCATGATATCTCTCTAACAAATGAGAAATAAAAACAATTTTATCGGGTAAAAATATTTCAAACAATAATCATCAGATGTTTGTTTATTAGTTTTGGCAGAGTTCAGAACAAGGAAAGGTCTTTAAGTTTTCGAATATTAATTTTTTAAAATAAAAAATTTATGAAAATTAAGCTTCTAAATAAATTGTTAGAAGAGCCATATTTATGTAATTTTTACATACACTTTACATACATATTATATGTAATTTCTTATACTATAGAATATAGTATAAAGTATTGTTTTCACGCAAATGTGTGATTTTGAGATTTTCATGCCAATATATGTTTTAGGAGCACCTGAACACGTTTTAACTATTTTAGAGGGGTGTTCGTCTATCTGCCTGTAGTCGACTTCTTGTGTGAATGATAGCTACCAGAAATAGTAATGGATTTTTACGAAACTTTATATCCGGTTTTTTATCGAACAATCTAGTACTAGATAAAATTTTTTGTTATTCAAGTGAAAACTTCGAAATGTACTCGAAATTTTATATTTTTTTAACATATGGCAACATAAGATAAAACGTGACAGAATTATGCATAAAAAGGATTTTTTGCAGTTTAGTTAACAGTTTTCATTTAACAGTTTCAATCACTGTAGTGACAAATAGATGCAATATAATTTTTGAGTTTATGACATCATTAGCCCCCCGGGGCTGCCGGTTACCCCCTTAGGCATAGATTGTCAACTTTCATATCAATTTAAAAGTTTTTTCAAGTTCTTAAAATTTAAGAGTAACATGCTGTAATTATGATCATTTAGGCCAACGATACAGATGTTTCAAATTTTTTGGATATATTTAGTAAAATTTGCAAAAGAAAAAAGATTCCCAAGCCACCTAAAAATGGATTCAGGTATAAGAAATTCGGCTAGAGCCACACTACAGTTAATTTATTAATAAACATCTATAACAGAACGGTAACATTTACAGTTTTTGATGTTCAGCTCGGTTGTTTAATGTTAAATGAAAACATATTATAAAAAAATCTGATGTGGGCAACACATGACTTTCCTTATATAATGAAATGAATTTACTACTTTTAGAGTAAAATAAATATGTTTTTCTTCTAGTAGATACTAATATCCTTTCCAAGATATTGAATTTTCGACAATTAGTCGTTTTTTTCATTGATTCATTTTTATCCATTTGGCGAGATTTTCGTTAATTTGGCAACATTTCAAAAAGTCGCCAAGTTGGCGACATTCCGCCAATTTCGTCGCCAAAATCTCGCCAAGCGTTATGGACGAAGAAATAAGTTATATATATATATATAACTTATTAGATATTGAATTTTTGACATATATTATATAACTATTATTATATATTTATATATTATATAACTTATTAGATATTGAATTTTCCACAATTAGTCGTCGTTTTCATTGATTTAGCGTCATTTTTATCTATTTGGCGAGATTTTCGTTAATTTGGCAACATTTAAAAAAGTCGCCAAGTTGGCGACATTCCGCCAATTTCGTCGAAAAAATCTCGCCAAGCGTTATGGACGAAGAAATAAGTTGTTCTTACAGTAGATAAATTGGCGTTCAAATGCAAAAGTATTACTCAAAGTATCTTTTTTCATGAATGGAACGAGCTAGATCCACGAGAATGATGTCACTCAATTTATCGCATGATATTATATATGAAAAGTGAACATGTTTCTCAATAGGAAATATTTTTTTCTATTTTATATGACTTTTTGATAATTTTTTTGAAAAATGTGCAATATCTCGAGAACGGTTCATGTTAGCGTTCTAAAATTTATGTCAATCGTTTTCTAATGAAACATTACATAAGAAATGTCTATTTGCGTAACTTTAATATTGGTTTTGATTTTTTGACGATTTTTTCAAAATTTCATTCGAAAATTTAGGGGGGTTCTGAACTTTCGATTGCGTATAAAAACAATAGGCTTCCAGTGTTTACAGATTGTGATTTTTGTACTTAATTTGGTTCGAATCGGTCCATTCGTTCGTCAGTTATCGTCTCCACAGACCCACTGACACACACACACACACACACACATACTTTCACACACACACACACACACACACACACACACACACACACACACACAGACATCACTTCAAAAATGTTTGATTCGTGATCAGGGATGCTTGAAACGTGCTCTCCCGTCGAAAACTCGAATTCGAATTTTCGACCCCGTCACAATACTTTCCTTATACATTATGTATATAAGGAAAGTAACAATTAAACTTGCCTACAATTATGAAATGAGTGATCGCTTTAATTACAAATGAATATCTGTACTGAAGAGTTATACCAAATTGGATAATAAACAACCAGTTATCCATGCAAAAATTTATGAAGAACGTAATTAAAGGCTTTTGAAAAGTATAGAATTAGGTATTCTTATATTGAACACAAAGCCCGTGTTCTCAATAACAAACAAGGGAATGCTGCCCGTTCCAGCTGTTCACTATAACCAGACTATTATTTTTTCTCATCATAGGTGTTTCTACTATCATAGAGGGAGAGTTTAATTACGGAATAGGAAGATGAATTTTGACTGTAGTAATAGAAAAGGGGTGTTGAGAAGAAAAGGCGGCTTAAATTCACTTGGGCGTAAAAAATTAATGAAATAAAACACAAAATATTCTTAAATATATTTGTTAAATGCTAGTGTTATATGCGTAATTTGGATAACAAAGCAAATAAACCACTCCCATCAAGATAGAGCAAAACCACTTTCGAGATATTTGAATGAATCAAACTTTTGTTCACGCGAAACAGGAAATTATTCCAAAGGTGCAAACTTGAAATAATTTCGCAGAAGTATTCATTTTATGTGTTTCTTTGCTTCAACACTCAAATGCATATAAAACAAGAAAGATTAATTATG
The DNA here is from genome assembly GCA_951213105.1 of Amaurobius ferox. NCBI lineage: Eukaryota > Metazoa > Arthropoda > Arachnida > Araneae > Amaurobiidae > Amaurobius > Amaurobius ferox. The sequence continues at coordinate 132,058,478 of OX578136.1, forward strand.
CATAAAGCTTTAATTATGGAACACTTTCCAACTGAAATGAAATTTTATTTAAACATCTTTAAAAAGCGATACATTCAGCTGTGATATTTTTAAAATTATCATGGTACGGTAATTGGAAACTTCATATTTCATCAGAAAAGGCAATGCTGTAAAATCGTCTGCTTCTCTATCAAAGTCAAATCAATGAATATTCCATTCATATCACTTATATTCCAGACTCCAGAGCTAAATAATTTTGCTTTAAAAATTCATCAATTTTTATACAACTCATCTTACAATCGTTTGTTTTGTTCATATTTTGCATACTTTAAAATTAGGCTTCGTTGTAGAAATAATCAAAGTTTAGTGATCATTTAAAATAAAAAATATTATAATTGCGTAAGTACACAATTTAGAAACACAGATAATATGCAAAAATAAAGCAGTTTTAGGACAGATGCGACACTAAATATAAATATAAATACTATCCAACTGTAATTTTATTTAAACATTTCTGAAATACGATACATTCAGCGGCGATATTATTTTAATTATCACAGAACTACAATAACTTATTTTACTTGAAAAATTAAAACCATGAAGGTAAAAGTACGTTCTAACTCCATGCTTAAAACTTCATTCAAAATTTATTCAAATGACGTCATCGAAATATAAATCGTCTGGCTCTCTACGTAAAAGCAGTGAGTATTTCTTATTCATGCACTTTTATTCCAGACTCCAGAGTTAAATAATTTTGCGTGAAAAAATTCAGCAATTTTTATACAACTCATCTTACAATCACTTGCTTACATTTTACATTCATTAAAGTTAGGCGCCGTTGTAGAAATAATCAAAGTTTGATGATCATTTAAACTTAAAAATATTGTAACTGCGTTGGCGCAGAATATGGATGCACAGAAAAAATGTAAAAATAAAGCGGTTTTAGGTCGGATACAACACTAAATATAAATTAAAAATAACTTTAAAAATCACGATTTTGACAAAGATGGATGTCATATTTCATTTGGAAGTGGGTCACGTGACTCCTTCATATTATATGGGTGTCATTATTATTTTAATTTTTATTTAAAAACTACCGAATATATTTTACTGATTTTTTTTTATATTTTATGGAATAATTCGAATATTTCCAAAAATTTTCGAAACAATTTGTGAATTTTAACTTAGCTTAAAAAATGTTTGAAAATTTGGGTCCTATAGGGTTCAATGTACCTTAATTTTTCAACCCGGGTTCAATCTAAAAACTAATTGGGTGATATTATTCATTTACATCCCATATGTCTCTTAGATCGTCTCAAAAACAAACTAAATTTCATTTTGATAAAGCCATTTTTACGGCAGTTATCGTGCGAACGGACAGACAGACATAATGAACAAAGACATAAACACTTTTCAACTATGTTGTAAAATGTTACAAAATGAGTTTGCATGTATAGCTATGTTCTGCTGATGTTTACAATCGTTTTTTTTTATTTGGCAAATTCGGTTAATTTGAGTTATTTGAAATTGTTAATTATATTTTTAAAGCAATTTATGGCATTTAAATTAGCATGGTTATTATATTACTTTCCTTATATACATAATGTATAAGGAAAGTATTGTGACGGGGTCGAAAATTCGAATTCGAGTTTTCGACGGGAGAGCACGTTTCAAGCATCCCTGATCACGAATCAAACATTTTTGAAGTGATGTTTGTGTGTGTGTATGTGTGTGTGTGTGTGTGAAAGTATGTGTGTGTGTGTGTGTGTGTGAAAGTATGTGTGTGTGTGTGTGTGTCAGTGAGTCTGTGGAGACGATAACTGACGAACGAATGGACCGATTCGAACCAAATTTGGTACAAAAATCACAATCCGTAAACACTAGAAGCCTATTGCTTTTATATGCAATCGAATGTTAAGAACCCCCCTAAATTTTCGAATGAAATTTTGAAAAAATCGTCAAAAAATCAAAACCACTAATAAAGTTACGCAAATAGACATTTCTTATGTAATTTTTCATTAGAAAACGATTGACATAAATTTTAGAACGCTAACATGAACCGTTCTCGAGATATTGTTCATTTTTAAAAAAAAATTATCAAACAGTCATATAAAAAAAAAATTCTTATTGAGAAACATGTTCACTTTTCATATGTAATACCATGCGATAAATTGGGTTACATCATTCTCGTGGAACTAGCTCATTCCATTCATGAAAAAATATACTTTTAGTAATACTTTTGTGTTTGAATGCCAATAGTCATTTATCTGCTGTAAGAATAACTTATTTCTTAGTGCATAACGCTTGGCGAGATTTTGGCGACGAATTTGGCGGAATGTCGCCAACTTGGCGACTTTTTGAAATGTTACCAAATTAACGAAAATCTCGCCAAATGGTAAAAATGACGCTATATCAATGAAAATGACGACTCATTGTCGAAAATTCAATATCTTGGAAAGAATATTAGTATCTACTATAAGGAAAACCTATTTTTTTTTTACTTTAAAAGTAGTAAATTCATTACATTATATAAGGAAAGTCATGTGTTGCCCACATCAGATTTTTTTTCAATATCTGTGAGGTAAACGGCACCACAATATTTTATCTTTAAAACATATGTCTGGCAAAAACTGTTTATATTTAAATATTTATTTAGATTGAATAATTATAATTAATTAATAGGTAAGAGATCGTAATAGTATGTAAAATATCATAAGTCCAGCATGTAACCCATCTAGTCTGCTGTCCGGTGTCAACCTACGTATAAATAAATATATTTCCTAAAATATAAACATTAATTATAGACTTTTAGTAAATACACCTTTGATTTTCTTTACATAATTATTTATTTTAACAAATACCTTTCACTAACTTCTTCAATTAACAACTTTACAATTTGTATTCATTTTTAATTTAACTCGGAGGCGTGTGTAATTTATAATAAACTGGTTTTAACACAGGCGAATTCCTCATGAGAGCTAAATGAGTGCTTGTAGTGGATGCCACATGTACTGCAGGATTGATCCATTGTTGGAATCATCTCAGGTAGGATAATTTTTAGGGCTTTCCTTTGTCTTGGTTTCTATATCGACTTTTATTTTCAGACTTGCCTTATAACGCTCATCTTCAAACTTTTACAACCGTGTCGGTTCACCTACTTTTCATCAAATCATTGCCAATTCGCTTCTGATTTCTTGTACGAAAACTTGACTTGGTCTGTTGGCTGCCTCTTTATTTCTTCCTCTTGGGTCTATCAGCCGCCCAGCTGGTGCGAAAGAAGTTGTTACTGGCCACAGATATACTGGGTCAACAGCATGAGGTCCTAAGAACCACATGACCTTATGATGTGTTGTTGTTGTTGAGACCCAGACCTTTCGACCTACCAGAAAGGGGTAAGGTAACTGTTTGGACTGCAGGGAAGTGCCACCCAATTTAGCAATTTAGACCGGAACCCAGTGGGAGAGACCTTATGAAGTGTGTGGGAATTTCTTATTACCCTCACATAAATTTATTTTACCTTAATGTCAACCACTGGCGACCATCTAACCGCGTTCATTGTTTGACGCATACAACGTTTCTTGCTACCTTCTGGTACTTGTTGTTTGAGATCATAAATGCTTTTAAAGCTGCAGTCATTCACAATGCAAAATCAAAGGCCACTTCCGTCATTACAATTTGCGTGCACTTCAATTGCTACGATTTGAAACCAAAATTTAATCAGCTAAAGGACAATCTACAAATTACCAAATTTCGTGGAGGTGCGTTAAATAGTTCGAGTACATATAATCTTTGCGCGCATGAAAAGAAATTTTTTTTCGATTCACGGACCATCTAAAAGTATAAATTCGTCAAAATCTCGAATTTTCACCCCTTAAAATATGTGTCCCTCATGTAAGGGAAGTGAATGTGTAAATTGTACAAAGCTTTTACGGGATGTTTATATATAATTCCTGTAAGCTCGACGAAAAAATTCCAAATTACTATCAAATTAACTTGATGTAATGTCCAACGTTTGCCGGCGGGTGCGTCGGCTACACGTGCTGACGTCGCTCTGGCCGTACCGGTATCCCTTAAACCTTCCACATTCCTTTGCTCGAACCATCTTCGCTACAGCCGGTGCACCGTGGACGCGTGTAAGTGGCTGTCCGCTGAGATTTGACGTATGGACCAACCTGCCCTTTTGAGTCCGATCACTATACCTCTCGTGAAATCGTCTGTCTGTTGGAACTGCCTCGGTTTGCGGCGGTCTGGCATTCTCTGCTACTACACGTTTCCTCTGAGACAAAAAATTGCAAAATGATTTCTCTGGCAGACAGACTGGTGCGATTATTGCCGATTCTGCAAGTTCCTTCCTTTATATCTCATTCAACTTGCGCGGGTCAGCTGCGCATTTCGCATCATTTACTTAACTCGGTAAGCTGCGTCTACCCTGCAATTTGCATATTTTTCTGCCCACTCCTGCTTGATGTCTCATTTTGAGTATCACGTAGTGTATACACACTTACACACACGCACACACACACACACACACACATATATATCCGTGCAAAGGTTTTATAGGATATTCTAAGTTTCATATGGTTATTTAATATTAATTTAATTTATTTTTATTCATTTATTTATTTTTCTTTTGTATTCAAAGTTTACTTCCCATTCTTCCATCGATATCTCGAAGCTGTAATTTTTATATAAACTTCATTTGCATATCATTACCTCTTTTTATAAAGGGTTATTTTTTCTGTCATGTTGCCAAATAAAATGAATAATTGCTAAAATAAAGTAAAACCTAAATTTAATAATCCATTCCTCTAAAAAAGTATTTTCTATGAAGCAAATAGAATCTTCAAATTAAATTTTGGGGATATGTTTTTAGGTAATATTTTTGTAGGGCGTAGAAATTATTGAGGGGAAGTGTTGTCTTTACTAATAACGATAATGTGAGATTAAAGTCAGGGTATACGTGAGAGCCAATTAAACATAAAAACGGTTTCAAGAAATTTTTTTCTGCGTGCCCAATAAATGTGTTTCAATTTAATAAAATTCATGAAAATTAAGAAAATTCGCTATTTTCGGACAACAACAAATATTATAGCTTTCTTCTGAATTCTTTCTCGATAGGCTTTCTAGTATTACTTCCTTGGATGTTTTGGTATTAATAGGCATTTTGATATTACCGATTAACATAAATATTCCGAATTTTATACTAATTGTTTGATATTAAGAAAGATCGCGCCCCAGAGAAAAAACAATATTTTCAATAGAGAACAAATCGAGCTAACTTCTAAATTACAGTATAATCCCGGTTATACGTATATCGGCTTAACATAGAATGTCCTTAAGATCCTAGACCGTGCAACTCACCAATAGGTATTGAGTAATTTTTTGCAAGGTCGGAAAAGAATACCTGCAGATTTTTGGAGGTACCCTAGGTCCTCAAACCCGCCAGTCAAAGCATTTTTGGGTGGGCAGAATTAACCCAGAGCATTTATTTAAAGTCAAAATGTTTAACATCTGAAGAATATATTTCAATTATCCAGACAGTTTAATATTCAGGAAAAATGAACTTTGACATGAACATCCAATTATGTAAAGTTGGGTACAAAATTATTGCGAGAGGCAGAATTATGTGGAATAAAATGTATTGAATTATTTAATTATTACTCAAAAATAGTCCTTAATTTTATTTTTATTTATTTCATGTGTTAATTTAATTTATTATTAATTATTTATAATTTGAAGTGGAGGTACCTCTGTACCAAATTTCACGCCTGTCGATCGTTTAGATTTCTCTCTTACGAGACGAACAAGCGAATATACGCCTTCTTTTTTGTAATAGAAGTTATATTTTGTTAAGCAATGTATTGTGTTTTGCGTCAATAATAGTCTCCATAATCGAAAATCGGTTCAGATATATGTTATATCCCGTGGTGTAAGTGTTTAAAATTTCAGCTTTCTGAGTTTTCCGGGAGATTTTAGGAAAGTGAGGAAAAAACTTTTAGACTTTCTCTTTTAGTATGATTGCCGAGTGGAAATTGGAAATCGGTCCCTTAAGTTCTGTCCCGTAGACTATATTATTTGTGTGCAAAGTGCTAAGTTTCAACTTTCTTTGAGAAGGTCACCAGGGGACTTTAAGAGGGTCTGGGAAAACACTTACATGGTAGGAAATTATTATATAGATTGTACGGAGTATAAGAGTATAAGTAGTATTACCCAGTATCTTTATTCTAGTTTTTAATAGTAACCATTTAGATCTAGGATCTATAATCAAATAATATTACCTACTAGTATATGGTAAAGAAACAAGTTAATAAGTAACTTAATAACAATATCGGTGCTATTAGTTATAATTAAAGCCCAGAAGTTCAGGCAGTAAATATACATAATACTAAGGCATGCAAATAAGCAAAATTAAAATAAAATTGGAATTTGTTAAGTGTAAAGTGTTTGAATAAAAAATCACATTATACAGAGGCACTTATCCAACTTTACAAATTTATTTATCAGATCACTTATTACCTTCTTTATATACATAATGTATAAAGAAAGCATTGTGACGGGGTCGAAAATTCGAATTCGAGTTTTCGACGGGAGAGCACGTTTCAAGCATCCCTGATCACGAATCAAACATTTTTGAAGTGATGTCTGTCTGTGTGTGTGTGTGTGTGTGTGTGTCAGTGAGTCTGTGGAGACGATAACTGACGAACGAATGGACCGATTCGAATGAAATTTGGTACAAAAATCACAATCCGTAAACACTGGAAGCCTATTGTTTTTATACGTAAGTGAAATTTTGAAAAAATCGTCAAAAAATCAAAACCGCTAATAAAGTTACGCAAATAGACATTTCTTATGCAATTTTTCATTAGAAAACGATTGACATAAATTTTAGAACGCTAACATGATCAATCTCGAGATATTGCATATTTTTGAAAAAAATTATCAAAAAGTCATATAAAATAAAAAAAAGTATTTCCTATTGAGAAACATGTTCACTTTTCATATGTAATACCATGCGATAAATTGGGTGACATCATTCTCGTGGATCTAGCTCGTTCCATTCATGAAAAAAGATACTTTGAGTAATACTTTTGTATTTGATCGCCAATAGTCATTTATCTGCTGTAAGAATAACTTACGCAGATAAATGACTTCGTCCATAACGCTTGACGAGATTTTGGCGACGATTTTGGCGGAATGTCGGCAACTTGACGATTTATTGAAATGTTGCCAAATTAACGAAAATCTTGCCAAATGTATCAAAATGACGCTAAATCAATGACAATGACGACTAATTGTCGAAAATGCAATATCTTGGAACGAATATAAGAATAAAGAATATAAGGGTCACATCTTGCGTGAGATTTTTTTTTTTTGCAAATAATGGCTTTGAAAAAAAAACATCGATAAAATCCTTGAAGGTGATACTAATAATTCAGTTTTGATTGAATTAGATCCGTACAAATGCCACAAGTATTAAAATCTTCCCAATTACCCCCGTAGAAGTCGAATATAAGAAAAACCTATTTTTTTACTGTAAAAGTAGTAATTTATTACATTATATAAGGAAAGTCATGTGTTGCTCACGTCATATCTTTTTTATCGTGGTAACATACATTTACTAGATGCTCTTTATTAATTTTTGAAGTTCAAATTTAGCCTTCTGTTTGTTCAAACTTGACGTATTTTAGAATCGAAAATGGTCATTCGACTTCTACGGGGGTAATTGGGAAGATTTTAATACTTGTAGCATTTGTACGGATCTATTTCTATCAAAACTGAATTATCAGTATCACCTTCAAGAATTTTAGCGATGTATTTTTTTTCAAAGCCATTATTTGCAAAAAAAAAAGAAAAAAAATCTCACGCAAGATGTGAACCTCAAGTCCAGGAAAAAAATGCAATTTTAGTAACTGCATCATTAAATGACTTTATGGCACTCACTAACGCTTCGTATTCTTTTTCTTTTTTTCTTCTGTCTTCTTTACTTTTATTTTTGAGAGAAGCAATAATATCAAGCAACTTTGAAAAGTGCGCTTGAATAAAAGTTAAATTCTAACGAACGGGATCTTTAGATTGTATCTGTTTATAATTCTGGATTCAACTTCATCTAAACTTTTAACAATGCAAGAGAGAGCATTTCCTTTGAAAAAATTCTAATTTAGTTGCAAATGTTCCTGTCACACACTTTAATTACACATTTTTCGGAAAAAAAGAAATGTCAATGTAAAACATAAATTGAGGCACAGAAAAGCAAAGAAATCTGATGTGAGCAGCACTTGACTTTCCTTATATAATGCAATGAATTTACTACTTTTACAGTAAAAAAATAGTTTTCTTATAGTAGATACTTATATTTTTTCCAAGATATTGAATTTTCATTGATTAGTCAATGATTAGTCATTTTCTTTAATGTAGCTTCATTTTTATCCATTTGGCGAGTTTTTCGTTAATTTAGCAACATTTAACAAAGTTGCCAAGTTGGCGACATTCCACCAAAATATCGCCGAGCGTTATGGACGGAAAAATAAGTTATTCTTACAGCAGATAAATGACTATATTGGCGTTCAAATACAAAAGTATTACTTAAAGTATCTTTTTTCATGAATGGAACGAGCTAGATCCACGCGAATGATGTCACCAAATTTATCGCATGGTATTACATATGAAAAGTCAACATGTTTCTCAATAGGAAATATTTTTTAATTTTATGTGATTTTTTGAAATTTTTTTTGATAAATGTGTAATATCTCGAGAACGGTTCATGTTAGCGTTCTAAAGTTTATGTTAATCGTTTTCTAATAAAAATTTACATAAGAAATGTCTATTTGCGTAATTTTATTAGCGGTTTTGATTTTTTGACGATTTTTTTCAAAATTTCACTCGAAAATTTAAAGGGGTTCTGAACATTCGATTGCTTATAAAACCAATAGGCTTCTAATGCTTAGGGATTGTGATTTTTGTACCAAATTTCGATCGAATCGGTCCATTCGTTCGTCAGTTATCGTCTCCACAGACTTACTGACACACACACACACACACACAGACATCACTTTTAAAATGTTCGATTCGTGATCAGGGATGCTTAAAACGTGCTCTCCCGTCGAAAACTCGAATTCGAATTTTCGACACCGTCACAATACTTTTCTTATTCATTATTGTATATAAGGAAAGTAAGAAACATTTAAAAAAAAATATTAGACAAAATGTAAAAAAGAGCCTTTTAAAGCATTTTGCCTCAACTTCCGGGTTTTAGTTATAATAATTATGTTTTAATTAATATTTATCATAACAGTTAATATTGAATAATAATTAATTTTAAACAATTAATTTGTAAATTCTAATGGGTAATATTTAATTTGCACTCTATGAAGAAATCTTTTTTTGATAATAGAAAGATGTCTACAAAACTTCTTCCCTCAAAGTTAGAAGCATCAGATTGGTTTCTAAAGTGTCTGAATCTATGTCAGGCAATTTTATTAAAAGTATTTTATATGCAAAGTACTTCTCTTACAGTTCATACTAGTTAAGCAGAAAAATCTCTTTAATTTGGGTTTTATAATTAAAATGAGTTAAGATAGTTTTAATGACGTTTCAATTCAAATCTCGAAGCACTTACGCAGTACTTCTCATCACCTAGCAAAACGATTTCATGCCAAAACTAAAAAGCGTTGCCATTTTCTTTTTAAAATCTATCATTTGGTAATTGCATCCAACATGGAGAATAGTTTAATTAGAGTATCGAGTCACTGCATTGGAGTTTAACTGCAAATAAAAATCGATTTCAATAAGAATTTTATCTTAATTCTGGAAAAGAGATTAAATACCCAGATCTCATTAAATTCGGTTGGTATGTAATAAATCTAGCAGAAAGATTACGTTTCGCAGTTAATTATACATTTTTAAAGATCCACTTTTAGACACGGAAATAGAATCGTCTGATGATAGCTCAGTAGATAGAGATCTCCCAAGGCTAAAATTAGTGGTTTGTTTCACTTTTGAGACATGCCTTTATACAATTATTTTCAAATACTTCATTGAAATGCATTGTCTAAATGATATCAAGCTTTTACTCTAACGAGATTAATTAAAATGTGTTAAACTATTATCTAGCAGGTAATAGTGCAAATGCTGTTCTTTGTTTTTGGTTAACAGAAATAATAAAGGATTCTTTTAAACGGTTGCTAACCTTTATTTTTCAAGCGAATAACCACCTTTGCTGTAATATCAATGTTTATTTCAAACAGAAAGCAAATGCCTTCTTGTGCTTTTTCTACATACATGATATAATCAGATGTCTTCATTTATTAAGTAAGATTGGGAATAAAAAAATCAATTTATTTAGGAAGATTCGATGATAATGAATCTGGATGATGATTCGATGAATCGATAATTCGATGGTGGCTTAAGACATGATAATAATAACATTTAATTACTTAAAATTATAGTGAAGTTCACCATAATCGAAATACATAATTTCATGAACCCTGAAAAGTCCTGTCTTGAGATATTATATGTTTTTGGTTTAGTATATCAAAGGTTTAAGTTTGATTTTAATGTAAAATTTATGACTAATTATTAGATTTTTATGTGTAATGCGAATATAAATAGAGAAATGCATTGAATTTATTCTACTGCCGTTCACATAAGCCAACCTAAAAAATTATTTTTTCAATAGTGTTGAAATGGTATGGTTACAAAACAGTCCAAAACTCTATATTGCACTAATTAAATATTTTATGCTATTTTTTATAGATTGTGCCAGTGTATACATGATCACTATTTATGCGGCTTGAAAGTTGCCAAAAGTGAAGCATTTCGACATGCGTGATGTGTGAGTTTAATTTAATGCCAATGACTCGAGTCTGCGGTCTTTTGAACTAGTAATATAGGTGGTATTTTGTATATAAAGAAAATGTAAACGTATCGCAGTATGTAGGGAATATCATGTTCTGGTCAGATAATGGTTGTTTAAAAAATTAACAATTAAACAGAAGGAAAGGATTTGATTTCTTAGAAACGTGTATTAAATAGCAAAATACCACGCTCATTCGTTTGTTGTTCTTTTGAGAATTCTATATTGCTAAAATTCTTTCTCCAAGTTCTGTAGCAGGCCAGTCAACCTTAGAAACTAAGTGGTTTTGGCTTATTTGTGTTAATTTATATTACAAGGGGGCTCTGCCCCTGCTCGTTACTCTTCGCAACCCCCCTTCGGGAGATTTCGCTTCATACCTATCTCTCCTATAAATTCTACTTTCAAACATCTAATTTTCTATTCCTACCTATTTTCCGCAGGAGGTAAAAGCAGGTATTTTCTTAGCCCAGGAAATCCAAAAACTAAATTTCTTGATCCTAAGTTCGATTCCCGAGCTATTGCACGACAAACTAAAGTTTATATCGATAAACGGGTTATTTCATCATATTACTCTAATATTTCAATATAAATGTACCACATTTCATAATTTTGTATGTTATAGTTTTTGCGCTACGAGATAGAGAAATCGCTAGACGTGTCGACACGAAAAAAAAATCACTTCAGAAGTGCATAAAAAGTAAAATATCTCAAAAACTACATCGAAATTAAAACAAGGGGCAATTCACCCACGTTGCAAAAATTCACCCACGTCGGTGCCTGCCTGCAAAAAATCGTGGTCTTGCTATTGTTAGTCTATCCAGGACGCTAACTCGCAGCTAAAATGTTTTATCTTTGATTTCGACATTGAATATTTCTTAAACTACAATATATATCAAAAATCGATTTATTTCAGTATATTTCCCAAAGCTTTTTCTACAAGTGTGCCAAATTTCATATTTTTATATGCAACAGTTTTTGCGGTATGAAGCAAAGGATCTCGAGAAGCGAGAAATTTGTCAAACAGCAGCTACGGCAGCAGCACCAGGAACTTTTTTTTTAATATAGAGAGATTTCTATATCATTTAATACACAATGCAGTCCAAACTTTCAGGTTTTCCGTTTCAATTATTATATATATTTTTCAAGATAAATAATGCTATAAAAATTTTAATGTTAAAACAATTCGTATTTCACTTGTGCAAATCACAATAAAACCTTGCATATAATTTTAGTTCTTTTATTTCATTTACATGAAACTTCATAGTGATAAGTGTATTCATTATCGACTTCTCGTGTCCATGCATACTCTTGATAAGCATCTTTCGCAAAATTTTTGAGATTTTTTCCGAATAGATATCGACAAATTTCCAGCTTTCCGTCTTTGCTCAACATGTGCATGCGCAACTTAAACGATATCTTGCCACGGTGGTCTATTTCTATGTTGCGTACACTGTCTATGTTACGTTAGTAGGATTGGCTATGTATGTATATATATACAGTGCAGTTTATTGTCACTTACAGAGTCCATAATGAAACAAAGACAACTCAAAGGTCAATACTTCCTGCAAAATCCTTCTTGATAATCATAATGCATTGTTTTCTAAAGTCTAAAGCGTCGGTTGAAAAACATTTCATGTGGGGCTTTGATAATCTTCAATGAGCAACCGTCGAAAGAGAATCACCGTTGATGGGACAGCGCACCGGGAGACGCTCAGCAATGCCCCAGTCGGTAGGTCACTGACCGATGCCACCCTGCCAGAAAACCGCTGAAAGGGCAACAAAAGAAAAGGCACGACAACCTGACAAACGACTGGGGTCTATGTAACCAAATATTTTGTTTCCTCTTTCTCCAAATATCATTTTGCAACTTCAGTGGGTAGCATTGGGTTTCTGGGGTAGCAATGGGTAGCAATAGGTGGTAATGATCCCCAAAACTCTTCCTTTGGCGATGCCACTGCAAGAGTCCAATTACCTTTAGTAGCTAACTAACAAGCCCTTGACGATTGTGTGCACTTTGAAAACATCTGCTTGTCAGCATTGCTCCTATTAATATATTTAGCATCAAAGGTAGACTTCAACAAATAATGTTGGTTCAGTTAATTTGAAGATTTGTGTATTGATATCATGGTTCATGGATTCATTGGTTCTGTATTGATATCATACACTTAGAGAACAACTTATTATTTTCCTTTAATATTTTCACTTATTATTTTAATTAACACTTCTGCAGTCTATACAATGTAATATACGACGAACCATTGAGATGCCATTTGACTTAGGCCCTGATTTAGATTGTATGTAATTAGACTAACTTTTGCTTTTCCGTTGACAAGTCAACTTATCTTTAGCATTCAGCATCAGCCCGTTGACGACTCCACGTTTTGCGGCCAGGTGTGGATTTTTATCTGGTGATCCACTCTTTATAAACTCTAATAACTTCTGCCATTGAAAAATTCACAAGTGTAGCTGTTTCAGTAACACTCACACTATCTTCTTCAAGCGACCATGAACACTCCACATTTAAAGTTAGCCATATCGCGTCCTTTATTCCAAAATTTCTTGCAAAATGTACTTCCTTATTTTTTTCATGCCTTTAGGTTTCTCTACTTAAATAAATATAGCGACTTAACCTCAGAAATATTTAAGGAACAGCTATTTTGTGTATTGGCTATAATTTGGCCACTTGCAAACGGGCATTAAGAACTCGTACTACCCAGATTGTCCGACCTACAAAATGTGTAAGATATCTGTTTGGACTGCCTGGAGAGAGCCACTCAATTTAAACTGGAACCAATGAAGCTGGCAACACAAAGACCGTACCTTCCTTTACCTTAATCCGTAATTGCTCAGATAGATTTTCAAATCTACAGATTTATTATACGCATGCTTCGCGTTGACACGGGGATGGTTTAGGGCGTCGTCGAAAATCGAACACATGACTACCAATTGTGATCCTCAAACCATGGTCACTAGGCTATCCTAGCCCACTCTGTGTATATCAGAGTGATGAAGCAAAATTGAAAAACAAATCAACGATACTGTGGTGTCGAGATTTGAGATCCTCGCACCACTCGAGTGAAATTATAACTTCTGTAATCTGTTTCTATATTTATGGCATACATATTTATTTATATAATTATTTGCTTTATCCTGTTGAACACCCTCTCGTCAATTCTATGTTTAATATCAAAAAAATATCCGTTTTGCATTTAAAATCAAATCGAATATTCTTAGCCATTTTTAATTTAATAAGTGTTGTGCGATCGTACTCAAGGCTGCTCTTGTTTCGACCGTTATTTTCAGGGTCATCGTTTTCCCAGGCAAGCGAATGTGGTGTAGAAGCGGTTGGCTCTGCACGCGGCTGGGATGATGCAATGGCATGCGAATTTTCATATTCACGTGTTTGTGCTGGTGAAGTATGGAGACATCGTGGCGAAGGTTGATTTTCGAACTGTTGGAGTTCGAGACCCTGTCGTCGAGGCTATGAAGGCGTTCCCTGGAAAGTTTTTGAAATAAAGTAAATTTGGATTGGTGGGGCGAGAATTGGCCCCTGGTGCATAAAAAGGGCATGTTTGTTGATTCGGGGCGCACATTCCCTATCTGGCTACCCATGTCACTGGGCTAGTCCGGATCATAATTTTATTATGTTGCCCACCACGGAGTTGGAGACCTGATACCATTCCGGTCTCTGAACTTCGTGGGCATGGGGAGGTGTTGCCGCCGGTCATCGTGGAGGAGCCCGACTACCTGCTGAACATCGACGTTGAAGAACGGATCTGACCCGAGGTCTCTGGGCCGGGTCGAGTTGTTGGACGTCGTGGACAAAATGAAACGGAGCCCTGATCGAGTCTCAGCCACTATGTGCTAAAAGAGAGCCGGTTTTCATGGAACGGCATAGCCGAGGGTTCAAGTGGATGTGGTTTACGATTTCTTCAGCATCTCCGATGTCGGAGGTAAGAGTGTTCTTCGATGGATCAGTTTCCCGTCGGAAGTCATTCACGTAAATTAGAACATACTTAAGATCTTTAATTTGACTTCTCGACTTAATTTAACATCTATTTTTATATGAAATAAAATATATTTATTTTAGTAATTTCTAAATTCAAAATTAAAGCTTCGAGTACGGTTGCTCCCATGTTGAGACCATACCTATTGTATTTATGTTAAATGATAAATTTATTACTTTAGCCACATTTATTACTTTTTGGAAATTGTTATTTTATCTGGTGGCTATTAAATTTTATATCATGGTTCCCTGAGTCCAGTGCGGAGACTGATATAGATTCAGCTCCTGTATAATGTTGGTAACTCCATAAAAATATAAATTGATTGATTAATAAAGGATGGATTTAGTAAAGATTTAAGGAGTATTTATTTGTGTTTAAATTAGTGTATTTACTTATGTTTCCAGCAGAAGTAGAAGACCTTCAAGGTAAGGGTTTGTCTTATTTTGGTTTGGTGCGTGCAAGTCATCTGTGAGTTTCACTCACAGACGGGTGGAGTTTCGGACCTGGGTTTTACAAAATTTGGAGGAAGTTGGAATTCTCCGGTCGGCCGTGTCGACGGGAAACCGTTACGACAATTGGTGCCTTAGACCTTGCCACCCGAGTACTTGTTAGGGTTTTGAAATTTAAATTTACTTGTATTAAACTTTGCTGGTTTAAAAAAAAGAATAAATATAAATTAATTAAAATATAAATGGTGTGCGCTGGACTCAGTGTTGGTATGGCATTTGATTAATGTACTAAGTTCTGGAGCAGTACTCATTTTTTGTATTAAAAATTTGTAATTATTGAAGTGTTTTAATAAGTGAAAAATTGTAATTCTAAAGTGAGAATGAAAGTTTATAATTTGTAAATATAATGAAGTGAATCGTGCAGAAACTGCACAATCTAAAATGTGAAAATACTGACATCTATGTAGGGTGTGAAAAGGAGGTGTATTATAAAAGTGAATGGTTAATATCAAATAAGAAAATAATAATAAATAAGAAAATATATTTGAAAATTATATTTAAGAACTAGTATAAAATTTATTTAGCTTGTTTCGATTTGAAATTTTGGAGGATTTTTTTTTGTTTCGATTTTGAATTTTGGTTTGTGATAATGTTAGATTAGTTTAATTAAAAGTACACCCTGGTTTAAGAAAATAAAACTTGAATGTGACTACCGATCGTGACTTACGAATAAAGGTAATTGATTTCGTATGGTATCTGAAATAAAAATGAAATCAAATAAAAAACGAGAAATGTTGAGTTGTGAAATGAAAACTCGTCATAAAAGTAAAAATGGTTCACTGTTGGCATGTGCAAAAGTGGCACATGGCCAGAATCGAAACCGTGCAAAAAGTGCACAATTTAAAGAATTTCATATTATTATAACAATCATGTAAACAGGTGTGACATATTTTGAAAAGTATTTTGGAATTTATAAGAAAAAAAAATTAAAAATTGGTTGATTATTTAAAAAGTTGAATTTAACTATTGTAAAAGATAAAAATAACAGCTTACTTTTAAAAATTTTCGTTTTTGAAGTTTTCGGAGATTTCTTTTGGTTTCGGGTTGAAAATTCTTGGTTGATGTAATTAATGTTTGGAGATGATTCTCGCTGTAATTTATCTTCGACTGCTCTTTGAGCCCTTTCCCAAAAGGGAAAAAAAAAAAAAAGGAAAAATTTGGGTTGGCGGAATCTGAGTCTCAGGAATGTAGAATAGTTTTAATAGAAATGGAATTTTTTGGTCGGAAATGGGAGTTATTTCTGAGAGTTTTGCTCAAATTTCAGTTGCAAATATTTAAGACTAATTATAGATATTGATATAAATACAAATACTTAAATATTAAAATACTTGTGTGTTAAATTTGAAGGTTTTATTTGAAAATGCACCCTGGTTAAAAACATAACTGACTTTGACTTGAAAATTCGAGAATTTAGTACCCGATATGACAATATGTAAATATAGGTGAAAATAAGTATAATTTTGAGAAATATAGAATATGGGTAATCTAGTTTTAAAAGTTTAAATTCATGTTTTAAAAAGTTTTATTATGTTGTGTGGCTGAAAAAGCACACATTTTGTGAATTCTGTAGAAAACAGATTCGTGTTGGTGAAAAAAAAAAAAAAAGAAGTGTGAAGTGTAAAAATAAAATAAATTGTTTTGATTTCCCAAGAAGTGGAAATATAATAAAAATAAAATAAAATGTTTTGATTTCACCAAAGTTGAAAATGAATAATTTATAATGTGAGTAAATTGCAAATGAAATGTACCTACCGAGAAGAAGGTAAAAATAAGTCTTGTGTTTGTGAATATATTAACAAAGTAAGTGGAATATTTGTAAAACATGATGAATATATAATTTGTGATATTGTTTCAATGAAAAATGTGAATAATCTATTTGTGTATATTTTAATGACATTGAAAATCTGATATAGAATATTAATATCTCTATGAAGAAGAAATTTCATTTAGAATATGAATATAGAATAATATATGACAAAATTTAAAATGCTGTGTCATTTCATGAAATGAGGGGAAGAGCAGGAAAATTTTGAAAAAGGGGTTGATTATACTTAATATTTTGAATTTTGTTGAACTGTTAATACGAAAGATAGAAAATTGAAAATAAGAGGAGTTTTGTTTCCACAACATATTCACTGAAAATAAATATTTGAAATTTGAGAAAGAAAAAAAAAAATGTGTGAATGGAACTGAGCGCTTATTTAATTAAATTTCCTTGAGAGCCTGTATGTGAATGTAAATTATTTTTGAATGCCTCAAGAAGACTAAATGATCTCCACTTGTACATATGTCTGTTTCCTTGCCTTGTTTCCTTTTCGCATCCAAACATTTTTGTTCTGGCAATCTCGTGTCCTTGTCTCTCCTAAGTTGCTTTCTGTGTGTTTGTTGTGTTATCGGAGTCATGAACCGATTTCACATGTTCGAGTTTACTATTCACGACAGTATCAATGTTTGTTTTGTTCAAAATTGCCTCACAAACAATTTTGAGGAGTGCTGATTTGCTTAGGTTAGAATTTGACTTTTGTTTGTGTTTTGGATGTATATTAATGTCATGTCGAAATAGCGTAATCCTTTGAGAAGACTGATTCCTCAGTAGTTGCTATTATCGAGGGTAATTAGTGAGTTGAATGATGTCCTCCTAAGATCCCCCTTTGCACCCATGCCTATGTTTATTTCGGTAGCAGAAGAAAAAAAAAAAAAAGGAGTTCTTGCTCAAATTTGTAAAGTCCAACGTTTGCTTGACAATTTTGAAAGTTTTGAGGATGGGTTGCTTCTTGGCAAGTGAAAAAAAAAAAATTCTGTCAAATATTTTGAAATAATGAGAATTTAAGAAAAACAGTAAGTTAAAAGTGTTTTATTTAAAAACGTGGAGAAAATTTTGAAAAATAAAGATGAGAAAATTTTTTGAAAACGATTTATTTGCATTTTGAGAATTTACTTACGTTGTGCCATTGATTTAGTTACAAGTATATTTACGATTTTGGCATTGAATTAATGATAAGAGATGTATTCATTCCTGCCTCAGTTTCCGTTTCTAAGATTTCCCCCCTTAAAGTGAATATTGCATAATAATAATTACGAAAATAAGTTTGAAAAATGCTCTTGGCTTGATTTCCTTCCCCCCCCCCTTTCGTTCTTGTCATTTGTTTATAAAACCGAAAGTGCGAATCTGCCTCTGCGGTGCGAGACAGAATTCTGCTGTGGCGCTAAGCAAGTCTGTAGTGTGTTTACTGAATACCGTTACTTCTATTTTCTTTAATAAATATTTGACCTACTTTCTGATTGAATCATGATCGTTTGTGGTTGCGAAATATGAATAATTGTCTTTGATTTTGACTTGAATGCTGGAATATGACGTTGATAATTTCTGGAAATGTGATTAAGCAGTGAATATTTATTTTTCGATCGATTTCTTTTTCACTGCGATTGGAAAGTTGAAACATAAGATAATTGAAACTTAAATGAAATATAGAAATAAGATATAGATTTTGAAGATATGAAATGGAAATTAAATATAAAGATTGAATTTAAAAGGATTAGATTTAAAATATAGAATTTAAATTTGAAATTAAGATATTTTTGAAACTTTGAATATTTTTTGCGACTCCTGGTACTTACGACATATGACATTCGAGAAAAATAATCGAATTTGGAGTCTTTATATTGATTTTACATTGTGGAGTTCGAAATATAGTTAGTGAACTCAGAAGTTAACGGAAGTGAAGTTAAATTGAATCCACAATTGTTTTATTACGAATTAAAAGTATTTTGAAGGTATTTACGTACAATTGATTGATTGTTTACATGAATAATGTGGAAATCTTGAAAGAGTCGGTGAACTCTAGTTTATTTACGAAATACATTGACAATTTAAAAGAAAGGGATTCCACAAGTTAATTTACTTATAATATTTTTGAAATTTTACTTTAATCATTTACTTTCGAAATCCATTTCTTTTGAAAATTCTGATTTGAATTTGAGAATTTTATTTTGGAACTTTAATAATTAATTATTGAAAAGATATTTTGGATTTCACTTAAAATTTTTCTGGGAGTTACTACCTAAAATTTTTGCACTTGGTAATTTAATTTCGAGATGTGAAAAATTGTGCAAATAACATTGAGTAATAAGATTTATTGAACTCAATTTTAAAATTTTGTCCTTTACATCAGCTTTATTTTAATATATATTATTTACTTTTTAAAGGCAACTTAATTTTAAAGGAAATTATTGAATTTAAAAGAATTTAGCAATTTATGAGGTGACACCTGGTTATTTACAAATGGTTTGAATTTTTTTTGGCAATATGTTAAAGATATGTTTGATTTAAATTATGTAAATTGAAATGTGGCTTTGGGAAAGTTTGATTGGTGAGTGGCGAAAAATTTTCTTCAAAATTTAAATTTTACTTTCTGTGGCATAGTTTATTGAACTTCATTAGAGAAAAATATGTGAGAACTTCATTAGAAAAAGAAAAATAATAATATATGACATATTTAATCACGCGAAGCGACTTGAGAGTCCTCTGTGCCAGTGAGCACTTTGAAGTTCTGTGCCGTGCCAATAGAGCACTAAGTTAATTTGCGGCACATTTTGATTACAAACAGCGGATTTGTTTCGTTGACTTGGTGGTGACAAGAAATTTTATAATGATCTGATCTCTCTGTGACTAGTGATAGGTTCTCGAAGACGAGACCCTAAAATAATTTACATATTGAATTGGTGTACATAAATTAAATTTAATGTATAAAATTGTATTTTTATATGTGTTAATGGAATGTGGAAATTGGTCATCCTTGTTTTTCGGCCTTTTTCGGAACTTTTGCCCTACAGGTGTTGAGTGTTGCCCGCATTCTGTTCTTGTAGGTGTGGCGGTGTTTACGTATGCACACTGCCTTTTCTTCAAAATTTCTTTAAAATTGCTGACGCCAGTACTAGGAGCTGGTTTGTCTTTTGCTTTGCTTCCGGGGATGTTCCAATTTTCATAGATTGGTAAAAGAGAATGATTTCAGGGTTGATGAAAATGTATATAGGTTTCGTGGAGTAAGGAAAAATCCCTTACATCTTCATGTTTTATGTTATATCTTATTCGCATTTAATCTTTTGTTTGTTGAGAAAAGATAAGTTCTTGACATTTATTTATATTTACCTTGTCTTTATATGTATTGAATATATGTTTTGATTATTTATTTTGGATGTGTCACAGACCTTGAGAGAGAAATTGAATATTGAGAAAAATAAATTTGAGTATTGAAGGGTAATTGCGAAAAATTCCCTCTGTCACCCGGTCACGTTTTTTTTTTCATGCCACCTGATTTTGTTTGAAAAGAAAAGAAAAAAATCTTTTTGGTGAGGTTTTTCGGCCACTGTTTCCCCCTTTCTGCCACAGGTATGTTGAATTCTTACTATAATGTTTGCTAAGAAAATGATATGGAAAAAAATAAATAAATTTTTACACATTAATAATAATGTATATTAAAGGAAAAATAATGAATGATTTATTGAATGTGTCATGTGATAAATTAAAATTTATGGTGAAAAATATTGAGAGTATCTTTGAAATAATAATAAGAACTGTTGAAATTACATAATTGCTAAATATTGTTGCAAAATACTGTTGCCTGTGTTTTCCTCCACCTATGGAGATGATGATGATGATGAATGCTGTTGTTAATTGGACACCTTAAAAATTAAATGTTGGGAAGCACTGGACCAGGTTGGTAAATATTTAAATTTTCTTTGGTATGGTCTATCTGTTATTTAAATCTGTATATTATTTATATTACATGATGAAATTATTTATAGCATATTAAAATTATTTACTGCATTACTACATTGGAATTAACTGCTGTAAAAGAAAGCTGATTTTTACTTAAACATATTAAGAGAAAAATAGTAAACTAAAGATTGCCTGCTAGATATACATTAATTAATTAGAAAAAGAAAAGTTATTGGTCTAAAAATGCTTTCTGTTTTTCTGCTGTGATTTTGAAATTGAATAAATAGAACTGAATTTTTTATGAAAGATTGTGATAAAAAAATTAAAATATTGTATGCTGCTGACCATAACTTAACATTTAATTTCTGAATTTTATTTAATTAAGGAATATAGAAATTTTTCTTTTTCTGAAGATTGAAATTTAATGAAAACTAATATGATTTATGCTTTGAAAATTTAATTACATGAA
The DNA here is from genome assembly GCA_951213105.1 of Amaurobius ferox. Lineage (NCBI taxonomy): Eukaryota > Metazoa > Arthropoda > Arachnida > Araneae > Amaurobiidae > Amaurobius > Amaurobius ferox. The sequence goes on from OX578136.1 coordinate 132,080,013, forward strand.
GAGTTTATTTACAGAAATTTTAGAATATTTAATTGATCGACTTGAGGGTTGTTATGTATATAATTAATTTTGATCTTTGGAGTTAAATTTAATCTGTAATTGGTTTTTTACATAATGTGAATTTTTGTAAAGGGCTGGTAGATATTTGGATTTTCGACTGAATTGCAGTCACTTTTAGGTTCCTTTTGGCCCTGGTTCTTTGACATGCGCCCATATGGGATGGTGTTCGTGTCAGGAACTTTTTGGTGTAGTTTGATCTGCTGCACCCTTCAAAATTTTTGTTGAAAATTTTCTTGAAGGTACCTAGGACTTCAAGGACCTGATACCTACTTGCACCTACTGAATTCTTCTGAAAAATTTATTCGCTGCGCTCTTAAATTTTTCCCGGGAGGTCCGGAGGAGTGTGGTGTCGAGATTTGAGATCCTCGCACCACTCGAGTGAAATTATAACTTCTGTAATCTGTTTCTATATTTATGGCATACATATTTATTTATATAATTATTTGCTTTATCCTGTTGAACACCCTCTCGTCAATTCTATGTTTAATATCAAAAAAATATCCGTTTTGCATTTAAAATCAAATCGAATATTCTTAGCCATTTTTAATTTAATAAGTGTTGTGCGATCGTACTCAAGGCTGCTCTTGTTTCGACCGTTATTTTCAGGGTCATCGTTTTCCCAGGCAAGCGAATGTGGTGTAGAAGTGGTTGGCTCTGCACGCGGCTGGGATGATGCAATGGCATGCGAATTTTCATATTCACGTGTTTGTGCTGGTGAAGTATGGAGACATCGTGGCGAAGGTTGATTTTCGAACTGTTGGAGTTCGAGACCCTGTCGTCGAGGCTATGAAGGCGTTCCCTGGAAAGTTTTTGAAATAAAGTAAATTTGGATTGGTGGGGCGAGAATTGGCCCCTGGTGCATAAAAAGGGCATGTTTGTTGATTCGGGGCGCACATTCCCTATCTGGCTACCCATGTCACTGGGCTAGTCCGGATCATAATTTTATTATGTTGCCCACCACGGAGTTGGAGACCTGATACCATTCCGGTCTCTGAACTTCGTGGGCATGGGGAGGTGTTGCCGCCGGTCATCGTGGAGGAGCCCGACTACCTGCTGAACATCGACGTTGAAGAACGGATCTGACCCGAGGTCTCTGGGCCGGGTCGAGTTGTTGGACGTCGTGGACAAAATGAAACGGAGCCCTGATCGAGTCTCAGCCACTATGTGCTAAAAGAGAGCCGGTTTTCATGGAACGGCATAGCCGAGGGTTCAAGTGGATGTGGTTTACGATTTCTTCAGCATCTCCGATGTCGGAGGTAAGAGTGTTCTTCGATGGATCAGTTTCCCGTCGGAAGTCATTCACGTAAATTAGAACATACTTAAGATCTTTAATTTGACTTCTCGACTTAATTTAACATCTATTTTTATATGAAATAAAATATATTTATTTTAGTAATTTCTAAATTCAAAATTAAAGCTTCGAGTACGGTTGCTCCCATGTTGAGACCATACCTATTGTATTTATGTTAAATGATAAATTTATTACTTTAGCCACATTTATTACTTTTTGGAAATTGTTATTTTATCTGGTGGCTATTAAATTTTATATCATGGTTCCCTGAGTCCAGTGCGGAGACTGATATAGATTCAGCTCCTGTATAATGTTGGTAACTCCATAAAAATATAAATTGATTGATTAATAAAGGATGGATTTAGTAAAGATTTAAGGAGTATTTATTTGTGTTTAAATTAGTGTATTTACTTATGTTTCCAGCAGAAGTAGAAGACCTTCAAGGTAAGGGTTTGTCTTATTTTGGTTTGGTGTGTGCAAGTCATCTGTGAGTTTCACTCACAGACGGGTGGAGTTTCGGACCTGGGTTTTACAAAATTTGGAGGAAGTTGGAATTCTCCGGTCGGCCGTGTCGACGGGAAACCGTTACGACAATACTATTAAGATTCAGTGATTGCATTTGTAGAATGTTTTGACATGCCCAATATTGCTTAGTATAAAGATAATTATACCGGCTATTAGAATGAAACGTGCATTAAAATATGTTATATAATTTCTCTGTACAAATGAGAAAGAAAAAAGTATATAAATTGCTAATTCCACAGAAATCCAATTTCTTGTGAAAATATTTAAGTCGATTATTACTTAAATGCGATTTTTCCTTCACTTACTTCATTTTACTAAATTGACACTTTGATAAAATATTTGCATTTAATTACTTTTCCAAAACAACGTATTAATTATCGGTCTCCCTTGATTTTGAAAGCAATTTGCTGCCTTTTACCAACGGATTTTGGGAATCACGTCCACGACCAGGGGAAAATCATTAAATAATTTTATTTAGACGGCGCACTGAAGTGCAACCTACCGTGATATTAGATCTTACTTCTGAAATTAGTATTTGTCTATTCGAGCGTAAATGGTAAATAAGCACAGGCGAGTTAACGTTTATTTTCCTATTATATGAATGGATAGGCGGACCTGATAACAGGTAAACGAGAACTTGCGAACACTTAAACCTAGGCAATTAGCTAGTGGTGCAAAGTTAAATAGGAGGATTCAATTTTCCTAAATTGCAAGAGAACATATTCATTTATTTTTAATAAAAATGTGCAATTTTGACCCATACGAAATATGAGTCAGATGTTACACTACACTATTAGAGGCTGTCTAAAGAGCCTTGCTGTCCTAACCGGGAATCGAACCCTGAATCTCCGAACTGGCCAGCCGATGCTCTACCGTTGAGTTACTGGGACGTAATTGCAAGCTCTTATCGTTGAAGTGGACTCTACAAGTATGAGACAGCATGCTTGCAACGACATGCGCTTTCTTTTTATTACGATTACTGAGCACCATATATTCTTTTAGTCAGTTAATTGCTAATATGTGGAGCAATATATTTAATTTTATCCGCTAAAAATAATTTGATAGATTCGGGTTTCAAATCCAGGGCCGCAAATAATAATATTTTTTCTGAGACTGCTACTGCTTTGTTTTTCGAAACTTTTACCTGAATTCTGGAAAATAAGAAATACTAATGAACCATGAAGAAAAACCGTTAAACATTTTTTTAGCCCCCCCCCCCCTTTATTTTTTATTTCGTTGACGTGATTAATAAGATTTTACCTACACCTTCTATGAAAATAATCTGAACCATGAAGAAATTTCCTATCCTTAATCAAACGCAATCAGTTGCTTTTCAAAGATATCTCAAAAAATATCTGCAAAAGATACCTCAATGGTAAAAAGAAATCCCCCCGATTAAATTTATTTGATTAAACAACCTAAAACAAAAATAAAAGGTTCCATAGTGAAATAAATAAGACTCTTCACGAGGTATATCAGACTTATAGACTGAGAAGTTACGAAACCAAAATTATTAGCAAACTAAATAGTATTACCAAACCAAAAAGTATGGCCAAAGAAAAAGCCGAAAAAATCCAACGAAAATACCTAGAAGAAATTATGAAGAGCTAACAAACAGGGTGCAACTTATTTATTCAAACAATGTGAAATACCGACGAATATGATAAAAATGGAATTAAGTAGAATCTAATAATATAAACGAAACAACTTGTTTCAGAAACTAAATGCGATAGCCTAATTTAGAATGAAAAAATGAAATAGGTGCTTCTGAAAACATAAATTCGGAAATTAAATGATTTTTAAAATAAAATTAAAAGTGGTAAAAAATAATAATTAAGATATTCTATCCACAGCTGCTCTGTTTGACAGCAGTTACTCTTATATCAATTTACGGTTTAATCTTGTATCAAGATATTGCAGAACATATTAAATTTCATTTAAATAATTGATTTATTAACTGAAATTTGCCGAGTCCCAATAATTGGAGTTGCAGGTTCAGTGTTCGAATTTCAGGTGCGAAGGGAATCTTGAGTATACTTGGATGTTCATTATTGACTCGCAGTCCACTTTAAACTGCAAGATGTCCCAGTAGAATGTAACTTGAGCCTCCTCCTTTTGATACATCGCTGCAACGTATTTCACGGTAGAATTGTTCACTTCTTGCCCACTGTGATGACGCAAAACTGGTATTTTTATAATGCTTAAAATACTATAAGAACAACTAATAATTGTGGAATTTAAACAAAAAAAAATGAAGAATGTGTTAAAGAAAGGAACTAATAAATTCAAGGAACTAATAAATGCTAAAGTAGTCTAAGTCATAAAAACACGAATGAATAGCACAAAGAACCAGACTTTTAGGAGTCGAGATAGATGTTAGACAGGTATATAAATGTATAATACCGTCTGTAAATGATACGCCTTCAGATACCACCAAAATGAACCACTGGGATGTCACATGACGGAATTCTTAGAGATGAATCCAGAGGTAGGCCGTCCTGAGCAATCTAGCCAACCAAATAGTGCTAGAAGTAGTAAGTGCAGAAAACCATCTTCAGACTAAAGGAAGGCGGAGCCTCATAGCAACAATTGCACGTCGAAAATGATAGGAATCCAAGGTAATATCTTGAGAAGTTCTTGGACATCAGAGAGATATGGTAACAAAATGATTACGAGTGTAACCTGTATTAATTAAATTAAATTTTGCTCTTCCATTAGCTTTAACAAGCCAACTAACTATCCATTTCTCTTCAGCAACCTGTCAGGACTCAGCGTTTTGCTATCGGATGCAGCTTTTTGTCTGCTAATCCTCCCTCTCTCTCTCTAAACTCTAATTACTTTTTCCCTCGAACAGTTCACAAACGCTGCAGTTTTGATAATGATTATATCATCTTCTGCAAGCTACTATGTCATTATGTTCATAAGGCCAATATAGTATTAATAAGAGAGACATTACATCTGAAATATTGCTCAGAACCCCTGACTACATGTAGTAAAGAAATTATGAATAGGATTGAGGTATTGCAGAATGAGGTTTTAAGACTGATAACTAGTGCAGTTAAAACAACTCCCATACAGGCAATAATGCTTTTTCTGACCGATAATATTCTATTAGAAAATGTTTTTCAACAGAAGGCTTTATGTTTATATGAAAAACTAATTCGATTACCTACAACCAACTATTGGAGGAATTATAATTTACTACAAGGAAGAAGATTAAAGACTCAAGACGGGGTACTTCAGAAAATCATGAAAGTAAAGATTGAGATGGATTTGCCAAATAAACCAGAAATCATGCCTAGCCCTAATGACCCTATGTTATCAGGTGCGATGGGCAGAATACATATTGTACAAGAAGTACAAAAGAAAAGCACAAGTGATGTTGTCCTGAGGGCAATGGCCTTAGAAACTATATCACTTCTATACCCTTTATTGGACTGGATACATATTTATACTGATGGGTCCCAAATGGCACATGGAGAGAACGTCGGGCCGGTGTTTACTCGGATACGTTTTCATATCGTTGAAGACCCAGACCAGACGACCAACCCAAGGGTTTACGGTAGCAAGATGTGTGTCCGGATGTTTTCATATCGTGTATCCCTTGGTCCACATGCATCTTCCTTCGAACGTGAGGTTGAGGCCATCAAAATAGCCACGCAACATCTATTGTTGAGTACAGAGGTTTTTAACATTTTACAACAAAGTTGAAATGTGTTTATGACTGTGTTCATTCTGTCTGTCTGTCCGTTAGCACGATACCTGCCGTAAAAATGACTTAATCAAAATGAAATTTTAGTATGTTGTTCAGACGGTCTGTAGAACCTATGAGAATATAAATGAATAATATTACCCAATTAGTTTTGGATTGAACCCGGGTCGAAAAAATGAAATAAATTGAGCCCTATGGGACCTAATTCTTCAAACATTTTTTAATCGGATTTAAAATTCACAAATTGCTTCGAAAATTTTAGGTAGTATTCAAATTGTTCCATAAAATATATAAAAAAAAATTCAGCGAAATATATTCAGTAGTTTTTCAAATAAAAATTAAAATAATAATTATACCTCTTATATGAAACGATCACGTGACCATGATATGAAACGATCACATGACCCACTTCAAAATGATATATGGCATCCGTCTTGTTTCAAAATCGTGATTTTTTAAGTTCTTTTTAATTCATATTAAGTGTTGTATCCGTTCTAAAACTACTTTATTTTTGCTTAAATTCTGTGCATCTACATACTGAAACAACGCAATGACAATATATTTGAGTTTAAATGCTCATCTAAATTTGATTATTTCTACAACTAAGCCTATTTTTCACCTATGTGAAATGTAAACAGCAAAATATATAGAATGAGTTGTATTAGAATTCCTGTATTTTTTTAACACAAAATAATTTAGTCCATGGAGTCTGCATAGCTGATATGAATGAAATATTAATTGATTTCATAAAGAGAAGAACGATTTTTTTCGATGAAGTTTCAAGCATAGAGTTTAATTTTTTGTAGCTCCATGGTCTTAAACAAAATGTTTAAATAAAATAAATTATTATAGTATTGTGATGAATGGGAGAAAGTTTTGAATGAAATCCTGTTTTTATAGAGAGATCCAGGCGTGTTATTTTTTCAATGACGTCATTTGAATTAATTTCAGTTGTTTTCGATGAAGTTTTCAAATATAATAAATTATCGTAGTATTATGATAATTCTAAAACTATTACCGAGGAATGTATAACATTTTAGAGATGTTTAAACCAGGCAATTTATATTTCAATGCCGTCATTTGAATGAAGTTCATTTTTTTCGATGAAGGTTTAAGTTTTCAAATATAATAAATTAATGCAGTATTGTGATAAGTTTCAAAATATTATCGAGGAATGTATTGCATTTTAGACTTGTTTAAATAAAATTGCATTGAAGTTGGAAAGTGTTTCATAATCATTGCTTTAAGCATGATTGATCTTTCTTGTTATTAATGCAGTGATTTTGTCCGACTCAAAGGCTGCAATTCAAGCGGTTACCAATTTCAATTGCGTGGATTCTTCAAGAGTTAGAGACTGCATTCTGAATCTGAACATTTTGAAAACCAAACTAAAGACCATTGTGCTTTAATGGATCCCTTCTCATTGTGGAATTTTTGGTAATGAGAGGGCTGATTTGCTGGCGAAGGAAGGAACAAGAATTGTTCAATCCCCAAATAGCTCAATTCCTTATACAACTATGACAAGAATTATTAAACATACATAAAAAATAATTTTGGATCTGTACAGTCGAGGCTAATCGAAAACAAGACTTGGAAGTCTACGCTTAATAAGATCCCTAGTTTTCCGAGATGTCATGCAGTTGTAGCGTTTCGCCTGGAAACTGATCACGACTGTTTAGCTAAATATCTTCATAGATTTAATCTAATATCAAGCCCAAATTGTGTAGTGTGTGGTGCTAACGCATCTATGGACGCTGATCACCTAATGAACTGCCCAGGACTCTCTGGTGACATATATAAAAGGTATTGGGGTGCAAGGGAGAGGATGCAGGCCCTTCAAGCTGTCTGACTGTTTTGAATTTGTGTTTTTGGCTACCGTAAATGTACTTCCTATATTTGTTTTGTTGTTATTGTTGCTCGTTCATGTTTCATGCTTCTTGCAATAGTTTTTCCCCCGGTTTTTTTCGTGTTGTGTATTTGTACACAAGTGAATGATTTGTATCAAGTGCTGCTGTTAGAAATAAAAAAAAAGTATTAATAAGAGTCCTATTCATCCAACGGCACACATCTCGAATCTACACCAACTAACATGTCTGGACCACCCATAGGGGAACGGACACCAAGCAAGTAGAGATACCCGTCTCTAGAGGGGGACCGCACCACAATATATTTTTATTTTAAGAGAGGAGAAAACATGAACATTTTGCAGAAAAGAAAAAATCAAATATTGAAGGGGGCCTGTGATAAATATATTTATGGGAGTACACAATTTGTATAAACGGCCCTAACCAGGTACTATGATGTGCAATGTATTGTTTACAACTAGGAAAACTTTAATTAAGATCTTTAGTGGTAAAAAGATAATGAATTTTATATCAACGCCATAACATCGTCTTAAGATAAATATATGCTGCAAATTGGTATTTTCAGAATTTTAATAATGAGAAATAATTGTGAAGATTTTTTGAAAATAAATAATATTTTATGAGAAAACAATTCCCTTTATTTACGTGTCCAAAACTAACGTTTCGACTTTCAGTAATTTTTATGTAACAGCTGTTAACATCCAGAAATTTGACAGGTGGGTTACTCTATCTTTGTTTTTCTAAATTACAACGCATATAAATCTTAGTTAAATATGGTAAATTTAATCATCTTATTTATTTATTTCCCCATCTTATTTATTTATTTCAACGCAACCGCTATTATTTATTAGGCAAATGATGCAAATTACGTGTCTAGCCATAACATTTAACTAGCGTGTGGCTTATCTCGACACTTTCTCATATCAGAATCCGTTTTTAAGCAGATTGTGTTTTTTATTTTTATTTATTTTTTACAATATTTACAAGAAAATGTTTAAAAAATCTCTATCGTTATTCCAAATGGTCACAATTACATGTTACCCTTCATTATAAAGGGACTGAAAAAATCTATCGATTTTGATACCAAACTTAACAATGTACTTAGTCCGAACACAACAAGCCACCCCCCTCCTGAAGGGGGGGGGGGGAATATGCCACGAACACAAAAATTGCATAGTGACTATTTTTCACTACAATTAATGAAACTATGAAGTTTCCTGATCGTTGAGTCATAAATAATCCATTTACGCATGATTGCGCTAAATTTCGTCCTATATGTTGCCATGTTAAGAAAATAATATAAAATTTCGTTAATTTTTCGCTCGAGTTTAAAAAAATTCAATCTTGTTATAGATTTTTCGCTGAAAAGCCTGTAAAGTATCGTGAAAATCCATTATTATTTGTGGCAGCTATTGTATGCACAAGAAATCGACTACAGAAAAACTGGCATCGCTCCAAAAATAATTAAAACGTGTTCAGGAGGTCTTAAAACATATATTAGCGTCAAAATCTCGAAATCGAAAATTTTCGTGGAATACTTTCTTAATACTACGTGTGAGAAAATAAAAATATTATGATAACTATATGTTATATAAAACAAAGAATCACATTATTGCGGCTACATTATAGCGATAATGACTTTCAGACGATTCTCCAAATACCATCTCTTAGAAAAATTACAATATTTACTTTTTAGTCTTTTTATTTTCAATATAAAAATTTTAATTTATTACCGCTAGATAAGCCGTTAACGGATACTGGATAGCATAATAGGCCCTAGTTAAAATATAACTCATAGAGACCTCGCCGAAAATCATTTTATTGCAAAGACTTACTTTTCCCAAAGTAAAGTAATTAAATCAAATCCGTACTGTAACGAAGTTATATTATGCATTTACTGTTACGATGCTGAGGAAAATTCTAGTCCACTAGAGAAAATTATAAAAAAAAATATTTACATCCCTTTACTTGCAAATCATATGTAAAAAGGCAAATGATTATTAAATATATTCCAAAGATGCTGCAGAAAATTATATAATTTCAATATCTAGGACTTATCCAATATAGAAAAAAAGTATTGCATAAAACGACCAAAGATATTCAGATATATGAATAACATTGCATTACAAAAATATTCGCAGATATAAAGTTTATTAATTTATATTCTGAATATGAACATAATTAGAATAACAATATTGGCTGGAATATATACATAAGAACCGTGCATGAATTCGAATGGAGTTTTGATTTTCATTACTCCCTTGCACTGAGCCAACTGCGTATTACACAAAGCGACTTAATTAATTAAGCTTTATTGTGTGAAGAGTCAACTTTTTTCTCTTGTACGATCTAGGCCAACGTTGTTTCACTGGTACACAAAACTGACTTTTACTGAAAAAGCTTTTGCGACAGTTCTTTTCTTGCAGACCACAGTTATTACGGCACGTTAATTTGGAGATAATTTGTTTTAGTGGAATATGAACACTGTCTTTGTTTGACAATGTATATTATTACGATGTATCCCATGCAATCATGGGTATATTCTTAGGACACAAGAATGAGTCCAAATTTCTGGATAACTAATGCTCAGGGCCGATCCTAGGGTGTCGGCCGCCCGCGTGCAAAGACCTAATGTGCCGCCCCTCTAGAGAATTTTTCATATTTTGACTAATACTTAACGTTGACGTTATAAATTCATCTACCTGTATAAGAGTAAAAAGTAAAATATTAATAAAAATGCAAATAAAATTTGAAGTGCAAAACTTTATTTTTTGGCCAGCTAATAGGTTATAATAGCGACAAAATACTTTAACAAAATTATAAACAAACAAAAATATTACCTTTGAAATAAAAATAGACATTTTATAATTAGAAATGCAAAACAACAGTATTTACTCAGAAAATATAATCTAATAAAAAAAAGTACTAAAGCATAAATCTCGTGAAACGAAAAGTATATAAATCAGTCCTTCTGGTACAAAGACTACCTAATAATTAACTATAAAATAACTTTTCTGGCTTTCTGAGAAGAAAATTTTTCAATAATTTCGGTGAAATCAATTTTTTCAGAGATTTCGGATTCAATAGAGATGATGCCCAAATCTGAAAGCCTTTCTTCTGTCATATTATTTCTCAAGTAATTTTTAATAATTTTTAATTTACTGAAACTTCTTTCACCTGAAGCCACAGAAACAGGTAAGGTTAAAAAATTTCTTATTGCTAGAGCAAAATTTGGAAAACAGGGAATGAGTTCATTTTTGACTTTAATTTCTAATATCTCAATTGGCTGTTTTTTACCTGGAAAAATATCTTTGAATGAAGTTATTTCATTAAAGAGTTGTATACCGTCTATATCTTTCACAATACTTCCTTCCTCCTGTACCTGTAACTTAATATCTAAGTCCATGCAGGCTTTCATGAGATCATCATTAGAAATGTTGTGAAACTCATACAGAACGCAGAATATTGAATGGCACTTAGATAATAAGGTAAATCTTTCATTTACCGAAGAGATCGCGTGATCAAGAATTGCAAAATAGAAAGCAGTCTTGAATTGCTGGAAAGGATTTAAAACTGGTTCATCACTGCCTTCGTAATCAAATAAACGGACTTTTTCCTGAGCTTCGACATGGGAAATTCGGGATCAATACCTAAATCTCTAGCAAGTGTTGTTGCTGAATCGACAAATAGTTTAAAATTTTCGTCAGATCTTTGGGAAACCAATATTTTTTAAGATTATCTAAGCCTTCAATGCATTCCGCGATGTTTAATTTAGGATTTTGAAGCATTTTACTCAATACATCAATTCTTGATAATAAATCATCCCAAATTAAAATTGAACACAAAAATTTAACCGTTTCAAGACTTTTAATTATTGATTTAGCACCCATTTTTGTTTTCATGTCTCTGGTGGTATCTTCAATTAAGGCATTTAATGCGATAATAATGTTTTTTAGGTCTTGTTTTAGAGGTCTAATAGCATTGATACGACTTTCCCACCTTGTTTCACTTAATGGTTTTAAAGTTAAACTTTTCACGTATTTTTTGTTTAGTAAATCCCATCGATATGAGGACGCAGAAAAGTAATTATATACCTCTTGTACCATATAAAAAAATCCAGAAATTTCACCACTGGAGCTGGCAGCGTCATTAACGACGAGATTTAATGTATGAGCCGCACACGGCACGTATAATGCTCTAGGATTGATATCGAGAATCCGTTTTTGAAGCCCTATATTTTTCCCCTTCATGTTCGATCCATTGTCGTAGCCCTGACCCCGTATATCTTTAACTTCGAGCTGCAGACTAGGTAATAGCTTCTCTAATAGAAAATTGCACAGACCTTCTCCAGTGGTATTAGTTACTGGAAAAATCCTAGAACAAATGATAAAATATCTACCTTACTATCAGTAGTGTTCACACATCTAATTACAAACATTATTTGTTCTGTGTGGCAGGAGCTGGCAGCGTCATTAACGACGAGATTTAATGTATGAGCCGCACACGGCACGTATAATGCTCTAGGATTGATATCGAGAATCCGTTTTTGAAGCCCTATATTTTTCCCCTTCATGTTCGATCCATTGTCGTAGCCCTGACCCCGTATATCTTTAACTTCGAGCTGCAGACTAGGTAATAGCTTCACTAATAGAAAATTGTACAGACCTTCTCCAGTGGTATTAGTTACTGGAAAAATCCTAGAACAAATGATAAAATATCTACCTTACTATCAGTAGTGTTCACACATCTAATTACAAACATTATTTGTTCTGTGTGGCAGGAGCTGGCAGCGTCATTAACGACGAGATTTAATGTATGAGCCGCACACGGCACGTATAATGCTCTAGGATTGATATCGAGAATCCGTTTTTGAAGCCCTATATTTTTCCCCTTCATGTTCGATCCATTGTCGTAGCCCTGACCCCGTATATCTTTAACTTCGAGCTGCAGACTAGGTAATAGCTTCTCTAATAGAAAATTGCACAGACCTTCTCCAGTGGTATTAGTTACTGGAAAAATCCTAGAACAAATGATAAAATATCTACCTTACTATCAGTAGTGTTCACACATCTAATTACAAACATTATTTGTTCTGTGTGGCTAATATCTGGTGTAGAGTCGAGAATTATAGTGTAATATTTGGCTTTTTTGACAATACGTGTTATCTCATTACGAATAGATTCGGCTAAAATATTAATTATTTCATTTTGAAAATGCTGCCCTAAGTAGTGTGGAATACGTGTTTTGTTATTTTTGTATTTACTGGCATTATTAAGGTATTCTGAAATAACTGGATCAAATTTGGCCAACATCTCCACTGCCTTTAAAAAATTCCCATTATCTCTATGATACAACTTCGTACTAGTTCCTCTGAATGCCAAATTTTGACTGGCTAAAAATTGTACTACAGCAATCATTCTTTCAATGATGGCGCGCCATCGATTTTTCTCTCGATTGTAAACATTTTGTTGTTCCGCATCAATAGTACAATTATTTTCCAGCCTCGTCTTTATTTCGCACCTCGATCTTATAAGAATTTACGTGTTTTAGAGTGTTTTCATGCTTATTAAGGTAATCCGAACAATGACGCCAATCAGAAAAGCCAGTACGTACAAGTTGTGTTGAACTATCTTTACCAAACAATTTACATGCAAAACAAAAAATACGATTTAGTTTTATGGAATATCAGAGCCACGCGCGATTTATTTTCTCCCCGTTCACTAAGGTTTTGTTATAATATGAACAGCTAAATTTTCTGCCACTCTCATCGACCGGAAATTTAAAATTTGCTACTTGTTTGGGACCATGTTCTACCAATAAATCAATATTTTTTTCGTTAAAATTTTAGGCCAAGAATATTACGTTACCTTCATTTTACTCTTGGTAGTAATGCCTAAAAACTAGATAAATTGAAACCCGTTTTAGATGCATTAGTTTCAAAATTTAAATCTGTATACACTCCTGATTAACTGACAACTATTTTATTCAAGGTAAGTTATTTTTAATACGCTAAAATTTTTAATATTTTGATAAAAGAAAATTTGAAAGAAAAATATACATCAAATAGAAAATAAGAATGTCCTTTATTCCTGAAAATAGTAGAATGCTGTGTTGAACGGGTGATTTCTAGTGAATTTTTTTCGAGAGTTAGGCTTAGCGCAATAAAATTGCCGTCTCCTAGGAACAGTTCGAAAAAGAAGCGCTCCGTCCTTTGGGCCGACGCAGTTCCGGAATGCCGCCTTCGCGAAAGTGTTAACTTTGCCGAAATAATTCAGTTCTAATTTACAAAGGAGACCGCTAAAATAAAGTTTCTTTTGACCATTGATCTGCGAGCCTCGTGCCGACCGTGGTATGCATAAATAAGCCGTCGCACAGTGGAACGAAACATCCTTAGGCGTCTCAAAAATGTGCCCCTTGGTTATATTTTTAGATAGAAATTTAAAATTTGGTATCCTTTTCTATGCCGTATTACCAGCTCTGCCACGAATTTCGCTATCAAATGAAGGATGTGTGTAAAGAGTAGACATTAATGGACAATGGACCAACACACTGTGCACTAACATTCTATTTTTCTTAAACTATGGGACTTATTTTGATTTTTCAATAACTATTTAAAATTCAGCATACTTATTCGACTTAGTTTTAAAAAATTTTGCTTGATTGATGGAACTATATGCGGCCGCCCCTTGTTTTGGCCGTCCGCGTGCGGTGCACGCGCTGCACACCTGCTAGGATCGGCCCTGCTAATGCTTTATTAAAAGGAAAGATAAGAATAAAACTGAACAGTATGGAGCTACAAATTCTATCTATCTAACAAGGTGACAAAACAAAGATCAAATACCGTGTAACAGTAATTAACAGTAATAAATTCATAGAATTGAATATATTCGCAAAACAATGAAGCATTTGCAATTTACTTTTGCTCATATTACGCTAACTCATTTTAACTCAACGATGACCTTCCTAATTTTAACTCAACGATGACCCTCCTAATTTTAACTCAACGAGGACCTTCCTAATTTTAACTTAACGATGACCTTCCTAACTTTCTGTAGAAAGTACGGTCCTTGTGGATGTTTACCCCGCTGGGTTCCGGTCTAAATTGGGCAGCACTTTCCTGACGGTCCAAACAGATAGATACCTTCGGGGTAGGCAGGACGGTCTTAGTCGAAAGAAAGAAATATGATTATTCTAGATATATTAATAATTAATTCTAGGTATATTATGTAGTATTATTATATTTATTCTTTATCAATTTTACTCTTTAATCGTCACGGCAAAAGGATGTTGATGCTTAAAATATATGATTATTTAAAAAGATATAATGTTTAAAATAGTTTATTACTTTCCCTGCAGAGCATGGTAATGTAAAGGGAAAGTATTGAAATCATGTCGAAAATCACAACTTGAGTTTTCGATGGATATACACGTATTGAGACCTCTAGAACACGGATGAACTATTTTTAGCGTGACGTCTGTGTTTTTGTGTCTGCCCGCCTGTGCAATGTATGTATCCACTCTAACTGAGTGAATTTCACAAAATTTGGTTGATAAGTCACATGTGTGTTACCCTGGTGCTGATTAGATTTTGGTTCGATTTGAGAAAAAAAAAACCTGTATTTTTTTTTCTTTTTTGCAAAATGACCCACAACAATTGTATGTATCCACTCTAACTAAAAAACTAATTGACCAAATTTCATAAAATTTGGTAAGGGACTCAGGTGCTGATTAGATTTTGGTACGATTTGGAAAAAGGAACTTGTCTTTTTGTGCAAAATTCTATGTATCCACTCTAGCAGAAAAAATAATTGACCAAATTTTACAAAATTTGGTAGATAAGTCAGATGTGTGCTACCCTAGTGCTTGTTAGATTTTGATAATTATCCATAAAAAATCGCTATAATCTAAAATAAAAGCGTACATATACATAAATGCATCAATTAAATGTTTATTATTTAAGTAATTTGCGATGGCAGAAAGAATAAGACTAACCCCATTACTCTAAAATGGACCGTTGGTCGAGATATTTAATTTTTTTGATTTTGATGAAGTGACGACGTTTTTACTGTAGTTAAAACTATTTAAAGAAATTTTTTAAAATTCAGTAGTTAAGTATCTTGATGGTTATCCTGATGCTAATTAGATTTTAACATGATTCGGAAAAAATATAACTAGCTCTCTTTTACGAAATGTCCCGCAAGAAACCTAGAAATCTGAGATAAATGAAAGTTTTTGAAATATATTAATTAAGTACTTGTTCGTCATGCAAATTTGCACAACAAAGTAAATAAAACCAACCCCATGACTCTAAAATGAACAGTGCTCGATATATTTCAATTTTTTGAAATTTTGAGGAGGTGATGACTTTAAAGTGAATTAAGTTGCCAAATGAAACGAAGATGCTTTAAAAAGGAAAATTGGATACAATATCAGAGAGGTATCCCTGCTATTTTCTGCAATTAAACTCAACTTATAGCATCATGAAATAATAAATAACAAAATGAATTTAAATCTGCAGAGAAAAGTCTTGCGCTGCCCTCATCAGATATGTTTCACTTATTTGCACTTTATCCTTCTTTGTACTTTGTTATATATTTGAACTTTTATCTTTCTTTGTACTTCTCAAAATTATTTTTCATTTGTATGTAAAATTTTTTAAAGTATTAATAAATATACTTTCGGGAGACAGAGATCAACTAATTTTTCAAACCATGTTTTGATAATAATCCCTATTCTGTCAAGTAAAGTTAAAAAAAAAGAG
Source organism: Amaurobius ferox (assembly GCA_951213105.1). Taxonomy (NCBI): domain Eukaryota; kingdom Metazoa; phylum Arthropoda; class Arachnida; order Araneae; family Amaurobiidae; genus Amaurobius; species Amaurobius ferox. Next base: position 132,096,227 of record OX578136.1, read on the forward strand.
GAGAAAACGCTGTAATCTGCGGTCCTTAGATATATGACTCAAACTACACTTAAGTTCTTTTGAAGAAAATGGAAGAAAACTATTTTCTACAGGCGGGTTTGTACAGAAAATGTGTAAATTAGGTATGTAGTTCGTACTGAAAGCTTGCGAATTGGGTCTTTTAATTAAGCTCTGTGAATGGTAATGTTATTTGTAGCGTTTCCACATGCTTAATAAAAATAGATCAATAGTTTGTAGTTAAGACCCTTTTGCTAATAACGACAGTAATATGGCATTTTTTATCAGGCTGAAAAGCAAGCATAATGATAGAAAAAACAAACAAAAATAACGCAATTATTTACCACTTATCTTTGTGTGTGCAAAGTACCAAACGAATAAAAATGTCAAGAAATATTGCAAAATAAGCGAAAGTATTTGTCATTCTATGACTGGAAAAGTGGTTTTTTCAGTCGACCGCCCAGCTTTGCAAAATTTTTACAGCTGGCCAGAAAAATGTGATGCTGAGGGCCACGATGGAAGAAAAAACTGTCTGGAGATGAAAGGAGGAAAGAGACTGGGGAGATACACTTGGTCTTGGACTCTTTACGAACGGAAGCATGCATTTATTTGGCACAGTATTGTTATTAACGAATGATTGTTGTATTCAGTAATGCTATAATAAGTAACAATTTCGTGATAATGGAATCTGGGGTAGAATCTGTTTAAAATGCCCTCCATTAGATACAATGTGCATTTGAATTCTATAAATAATATTACTACGTATTTGACAAGATTTTCAGGTATCATAGTGTTAGAAACCTCGATAATACAATTTTTTGACAGACATTTATTGCTTTTCGAACCTTAAGAGATTTATTGCCTTTTGAACTTTTTTGAACATTTATTGCCTTTTGCGCATTCACTTTATTCATTGCATTATGTAAGAAAAAACAATCATTGCATTATATAAGTCATAGCTGCTACCGGCGTGCCCTTCGCAGCTAGACTCTCCGGATGGGTGGCCCTGACGCGCAGCGTCTCGGAATGTGATTATTAGGTGTCCACAATTGATGTACAGTTAATATGTACGGTTTGAAAGGAAAACTAAAATTACTCTTAAACACTAGGTAACAATGCAAATGTTAACAAATTAAATGACATTATCTTAATGTCATAAGGTAAAATTGTCGTCATCAAAATTAATACTATAGAACTTACCTATGATGCCGACACTCAGGGTGGAGCATGTAAGCTCCAGGTTCTCAAGCTGGAGAGACGAACACACAAAATATAAATAAATACACTTGACTTAATTGATCACTTTATTTTAATATTTTAAGTTATAGATATCCATTGTATCTTGATTAATGATACTATTATTAAATCTATTATTATAAGACATATAACACTGACAATATTTCATTAATACATATTTACACACATAATAAAATTGACATATATTTTTTAAAAAAGTTTCTTTTAAGCAATCGACACTCAAAATAGTTCTTTTAGTTCAATATCTAAGAACGCGTTAATATAATCTACTCTTACGAACTGATTGTTCATTATTTGAATAATCGATAAAAGAGTGCCTTCCGTGCTAATTAGTGACAAATTGAAAGTTGATTTACCTCTACTCTTTTGTGCTAAGTACTTATTCGTGCAATCTCAATGATGCACGAAACTGTTGCACATCTCATAACTGCAACAAGCTTCCATTTTATGGCTCACATTCGATATACCTTTCTCACAAAACCAAGAAACATGATGTTAGCTCGTTCGAAAATTTGAAGTAGACTGAACTGTTTGGAATACGGCTTTGGGGCGCTTTTTTCTTTCCCCCATTGGTTTCCTACCACATCTACCATTCGTTGTTGATGCAGAAGGGGATGACCACTGTTTATGTATGCATGTGTTGTCATTGGTTCCCTCTGCAGCATTTAAATAGGTCATTATTTTGGTTGGCATCCGTAATTGAAATTACAAAATGTTGAAATTACAAATTGAAATTACGCCGTACGACACTTAATTTGTTAGGTTTTACCGCAATGCTTGCTTGTAAACCACATTTTTTGATTTTCCTCCCGGAGCTAAAACATATACATTTTGTGAAGTTCCTACTCTTGAGCATGCTACATACAATTGACCATGAGAGAAGCAAGGACTTTCTAAATTCACGCCGGCGAACTTAAGGGTTTGTCCTTGAGCTTTGTTGATGGTCATGGCAAATGCCAGTCTAAATGGGAACCGTGGTCGTTTGAAACTGAATGGTAGGTCGGTTGGTATCAACTGTATGCGAGGTATAAATACGTCCTCTCATTTTGGCTTTTACGTTAATACCGTGACTTCGATGACATTTGGTAAAATATTTTTGCCGCAGCGCCGTGTTCCATTGCATAGTTTTGGCCGGTACAGATTCCGCAGAAGCATTATTGGTGATCCTTTCTTTAGCTTCAAGATATGAGAAGGCATTCCAGGTGGCTCAAGGTAGTTCAGAAATTCCAGCGGGTAATTAACGGCCTCATCGGTATCCACTGCAGAGTCAAATGACTTGTCATGATATAAAAAAGAATCTTTCTCATAAAATGCTGATAATTAAATAACCAATTTGAATTCTTAATACTTTTCGTTGATGAGTAAGCCTGTGAAAAATGAATCATGGTGACAGAGTTTCTATTTAAATTCATATTTCAAACCTGCGATTTTCAAAAGTGATTAATAAGTTCAATAAACTCCCACAAAACTCAGAGATTTAATTGACTTTCACGTTTTGAACCAACGATTTCCAACTTTTTCGTTGGGAATCATGGAATTAGAGAGTGAAACTTCTAAGAAAAAGTTTTGTTTTCCAATAATAGCTCGAAAACCCCTAGTCTTAGAAACTCAAAACTTGAACTAAATTTATGTGGGGGAAATTTTAAAGCTACCCACAAAATTTTAGTAAATTCGGTGCAGCTGTTCTCCCGTGATGATGAGACAAATCAAAGTTTCATTTTTCATTAATATCGCGACAACGCCTGGTATTAGAAACTCGAGACATGGACTAAATTTTAAGTGGGGCTATTTCAAGACTACCCACCAAATTTCATTAAATTCGATTCAGCCGTTCTCCCGTGATGTTGGATCATACATACATACATACATACATACTCTTCTTCTTTATAAATATATAGATATACCGAACGTTTATACTCGTGGATATTTCCTTACAAAGTTATTGTGGTGCTGAAGGACTTTCCTATTAACCGCGTATGTTATTGCTTTTATTAAGCCTAACATATCTCTGCTACATCACTTCTTGTTTATACTGATTTAGAAAAAACTTATTTTCATATCTCAAATGTGTATACTTAAGAAAATTAGCTATTGCAGCATATGTAGTCATAAAAATAAAAAATATTCTAAAACGTAGAAAACTAATTTTTTAGAGATACAATGTGCTATATATATTTCAGAAAAATGTTTAAAATGCACTTAATATATCACTGCTTCCAATCTTTGGCATTCAGTAGCGAATAAATAAATATTCTTTGAGAGAGTATTCGAAGTACACACATTTGTTGATGGCATGCAATATTCATGATTCTGTGAAAACTATCCCATGAGACTTTACGTGACAGACGTGTGCACTGACGACGTGTTAAAAGCGCGTGTTAAAGAGGGCTCAATATCTTGGAAAATACAAATTAAATGAATGCGTTGCTGTTTTTACTTTGCATGAAGCAAACGAATATTAAAAATCTGATGTGAGCAACACATGACTTTCCTTATATAATGCAATGAACTTACTACTTTTACAGTTAAAAAAATGTTATTCTTATAGTAGATACTTACATTCTTTCCAAGATATTGAATTTTCTTCAATTAGTCGTAATTTTCATTGATTTAGAGTCATTTTTATCAATTTGGCGAGATTTTTATTAATTTGGCAACAATTAAAAATGTCGCCAAGTTGGCGACATTCCGCCAAATTCGTCGCCAAAATCTCGCCAAGCGTTATGGACGGAGAAATAAGTTATTCTTACAGCAGATAAATGACTATATTGGCGTTCAAATACAAAAGTATTACTTAAAGTATCATTTTCATGAATGGAACGAGCTAGATTCACGAGAATGATGTAACCAAATTTATCCCATGGTATTACATATGAAAAGTGAACATGTTTCTCAATAGAAAATATATTTTTTTTATTTTATATAACTTTTTGATAATTTTTTTGAAAAATGTGCAATATCTCGAGAACGGTTCATGTTAGCGTTCTAAAATTTATGTCAATCGTTTTCTAATGAAAAATTACATAAGAAATGTCTATTTGCGTAACTTTATTAGCGGTTTTGATTTTTTGACGATTTTTTCAAAATTTCACTTGAAAATTTAGGGGTGTTCCGAACATTCGATTGCGCATAAAAACAATAGGCTTCCAGTGTTTACGAATTGTGATTTTTGTACCAAATTTCGTTCGAATCGGTTCATTCGTTCGTCAGTTATCGTCTCCATAGTCTCACTGACACACACACGCACACACACACACACACAGACATCACTTCAAAAATGTTTGATTCGTAATTAGGAATGCTTGAAACGTGCTCTCCCGTCGAAAACTCGAATTCGAATTTTCGACCCCGTCACAATACTTTCCTTATACATTATGTATATACGGAAAGTAATAAATGATTTAAATTGTTTTTAAAGAAAGCTTTTTTGGAATAAATATATAAATATGGTCAATAATATATTCAATAAATATATGAATGCTACTTCCAAAATATTACTGGTAGATAGATATACATCTTTAATAAAATATGCACTTTTAGGACTGTTGAATGTCCTTTTATCAATGAGAATTGTTTAAATGAATAAATCAATTAAACTGCTGCAAAGTAACTGTACAGTAAAAATTTATGTAGTAGTAGATCAACCCAAACGAAGCAGTTGTTTAAAGATTTTTTTCTTTGTAATTTTTTTAGTTTCCGTTTGGCAATGGATTTCTTTGAAGTAACGCGGTGCAACTATTTTTTGATAAACGCCTTGCGGCTTTTGCTGGGTGGATTTGCTCTGACTTTTTGTCCTGGAGAAAAATGATATTTTTGCTTTCAAAACCCGCTGATAGAGTAATTTATTTGTTATATAGGGTATTTTAGAATAGATGGTATTACTTTTCGTGCTACGGAGATTCGTTTCAGACACATACTTACAATTTGAAAGTTTGTTCAAATTAAATACTAAATACATTTATATACTTCTTTCGGCAGTGGTGGTGGTGGTGGTGGTGTGTGTGTGTGTGTGTGTGTGGGGGGGGTATTTGAATAAAAATAGGGGATTTTTTAAATTTTATTGGGTCTGTGGAATAAAAAATGTTAATTAGAAAAAGTAACTAGTTTGAAGAAAAAGACTCTGTGCAATTATCTGCAATATATTACATAATAACACAATTTAAATTCCAGTTGCATCCACTTTCTTCGATCAAGATGTGGCATTTGCCTCGCATTGGTTTTTGGCAATTGAGTTTGTTATACGCATTGATTACTATACCTCTAGCAAGAAAGGCTTAGACTTTTTGAGCCTTACATGACTTTTCTACAAAAGAAGTTGGACATTTTGAACAACTGCCATAATATCTGACAAAAGAGAGCCATAAAGAATGACACTATTTAGGACAATTATTTACGAAAATGTATGGCCACTGTCAAGATGGATTTGCATTCTTGGTACAAAAATAATGCCTCAAAGCATGGGGGAAGAGAAATTAAAGGGGATATTATCTGACCAGTCAACCCCCATGCGGAAAAAAGGGAGACGTTTTCTTTTGCTCCGAGAGTTCACATTTTGATCAATATGGCAATAAGCTGCCTTTCCTTGCGGGACATTTTAATTTTGCTGTAAGCTGAGCTGATGAACCAACATTACTGCAAGCCAGAACGATGAACTAGGCCGCCGAGCATTACACGTTTAGATCTACCACAAGTTACCAAGTCCTGTCTATAACAATGATACGCACCAAATTTACCGGAGAATTCATTACCAGAGCGATTCTTTGAACCTGATACTTCAGCGCCCAAGACACGTAACTACGACAGAGCAGATCTAATTTGAACCTTATACCTCACCGTCCACAACACTTGGCTAGGAATATACAGAGCTATTTTGAATTTAAAATCTCACTGTCCATGATACCTGGCTACGACTACATAGAGTGAATCCAGAATCCGATGCCGTTATAAGACCATGGATACGACTGTCCAGAACTACATCTGCGGATACCAGCGTACTTCTGTTTTGGTCCTCAACAGTTTTTGGGAGAATAGACTGACCATTGGACTCAGTTGAGCTATGATTGTATCTATTCCTGTTTGTCCTCAACAAGTTTTGGGAAAATAGTCACACCATTGTACTCAGTTGTGATCTGATATGTAACCTGCCCAACACCCCCAGAAGCTTGGTATTTCACGCCACTGTGAATTTCATTGGATTAGTATGGAGGTACAGTAATTAGAAATTATTAATATGTGTATGATAATTGTTGGGATTTGAATTTACTGAATAACTAACAAAAGGTAAATGTCGTCCGCCCAGGACATGCTCTTAATAAGGTGATTGTAATAAACTGCGAAGAAAGCCAAAATGAGGGGTGATAGAATAATATCGTCTGTTCAATATAGTTAAATGTTGATGCCAATGTTTGATATTGTTTTTCTATAGTTGCCTCAAGGTATAAATTACCAAATTTGAATATTTAGAAATTGCTGAATTTGAATGTTTAAAACTGATTGTGCAATATATTATGAGGAATGTAGTTCATTTTGAGTAGAAGTTAATTTTGATATGCAATTTAATTAAACAGATAATATGTGGCCTCACTACCGAGGAATAATTATTGAAATACTTTGATGTTGAGTGATTTGATTAGCTCCACAAGAAGCTCACTGAGCCTAGGACGAGACACCATGGGTAAGTAATTATTTCATCTTTTACGTGTCTAATTTCACCTTGTAACACAATATTCAACGAGTTATTGTTTATTAAGAAATGGGGAATTTCCAGTAAATAACATTGGTCAGATACGTTTTATGCGAAGTTTGTTTTCAATTTGGAGTCTCTTCCTACAGCACAAGTCAACATTCGAGGGAAAAGCGTCGAGTTGATGGATAATCATCGTACAGAGGGATAATCATCCTACGGAGGGATAATCATCGTACAGATGGATAATCATCGTACTTACGGAAGATCCTATTCCAATTTTCACTATTTTTGTAGTTTTTACTTTGCTTCTGTTGTAAATATCTTCATGAATATTTGAGATATTTTGCTTTTTTTTCTTTAGACTAGTTTCTGCATAGCAAAACATTTTCCAATTGAACTTTCGTTCTTAGGGGGACCAGCAATATATTAGACCCTCTATTTTTAAGAAAATACCACTCATTGGGAAAAAATTTATTTGAAAAATATTCACATTTCATTTAAACAAGCTTAAGATTGGAAGTATATGTGGCAAAAATCAATTGCCAAAGTAAGGTCAACTATGCTGAAAGACCCTGTCCATAAAGATTGCAAGATTGCAATCCAGGACATTTTTCAAAATTTTAAGATTTGGGGATAAACAGTATTTTTATCCTAGTAATCCGGGATCCCGCGAGATTGTTTCTATTATTAAACTCTTTAAAGGAAACCATGTTTTACACTCTCACGTATGTATTTATTTGCACATAAATATTATATGCATTTAAACGATAATATCACGTTAAAATTTTCCTATATCCAAATTTCGGTACCGGAAACTGTAAGATATAGTAAGCAGTTATAATGATAAATTAGAATATATGTTGTTAATTTTATGTGGTTCTAATGAACACTGATTATGCTCATAGAAACGTTGAACAATAGTGAATCATTTGATGTAATCTAATATTGAAAATCATCCGACTATATCAAATGATTTATATATGGCTAATTTTAATGCGAATTCTCGGCATACAAAATTGCATTTTATCTTTAGTGTTAGATACCGATCTTAAGATGTTCACAATATGTATGAAAACAAAAACAAAATAACTATAGATGTTTATTTAATTTTTAAAACCGTTCCAAAATTTCGATAATGTTTCAAGCTATTTAAAGCAATGTGAATTCCCAATGTAGAATATCTAAGGTGTTAAATAAGAATACAAATCTGGGAATGGGGATGTTCCATTCGAGAAATAAAATATATTTTAAGTATTTAAAATTAACCATAGATATTTCGTCATATTTGACATCATTAGCTTCAAATTTAAACTTCTCAGTTGAAGATCTCATATAATAGGCCTGTATGGTAGGGTGTGGGAGCAGCTATTTTTATTGAGGAACTGGGTGAATAAACTGAAAATCGTAAATTTCTCAATTTTTGATATATACTGTGAGACCGGAAATTGATCTTACACTTTGGTGAGACAGCTTTATGCCGTTTATTTATTATGGTCAAAATGGCAAACAATACTGCCAGTCTGGATGGCGCCGAGTTTTACAACCCGTGAACCTAAAGGTCAGAAAACCATAAATTTAGGGGCGCCAAGACAAGAGGGTCGAGCTGGCCCTTACGAGGATGTGGAATGGTTCCATTGGTTAAATAAGTAACCAATGGAAAAAGGAGCTTGTTGTGTCACACTGAATGCTACAAATGAAAGCAAGGGGGGAATGACACCCCCGAAAAAGGAGGGAACCACAACCTGTGACCGAAGAAGAACGACAAGTGGAAAAAAGGATACTGGTGATGACTTAAAAACGAGGAGAGAGATACTAATATGACTTAATAACGATGGGTTGGAGACTGGTGAATATTCGTGCGACATGATGACTTGTGCAGATCCTTAATTATGACTTGTGGAGAGAACAGCCTAAGAGCATGAAATAAGTGGAGTGCTTGAGTCAGCAGTGGTCGACGAAGTTACGAGTGGATGTATTACACTACGAGTTAATGCGAGTAACTATATACGAGATTAACCACGTGCTGCTAACAAGGCCCAAATTGAAGGTATGTGTTCCTCAAATATCCACAGGTTATTAAATACGTTAGGTATATGGTTAATGGTCTCACATGCTATCTCCTTTCACATGCTATCTTCCTAAATGATTAACAAGCATGTAATTATCGTAATTGAAATTAATAAGTATTTTATGTTTGTAATAAATATGTTATTGTTAATGTTAAAATGGTGCAGTCAATGAGCATTATAATAATTAATAATTCCCTTACAGGACTCGCAAAAGTAAATAATTGGAGGGTTTATAGCGGCACAACAGGCAATGTACAATAATAATTCCACTATATGAGATTTTACGGCCATGTTAAGAGATATGATAGAATAATGATAATTAATCGAAAAGTTCAACTTCAAGTTATATTTTAAAATGTGTACCACATATACATATCGCAAAATATAGTATAAGTATATATTATTGTAATTGGTAATTTGTTCCAAAACCATATGCTTTTGATAAAAAAAATAGCTGATAAAGACTTTTTACAATTAATTATCTTTGAACGATTTTCTTAAAAGGAAATATTCTTAATGGTCTGTCAATTTATTCATTTGCTTGTTGAAAATACTGCAATTTCTATAGCAGGGGCACACAGTACTCCCACACGCGTCCTCCAGGGACGCGTGTGGGAGTACTGGGACGCAGAGGATTTTGCGCCCACGTATTTCTAAGGTGATATGAGCACATTTAGGGCGTCTCCAAAGCGAAGGCGCATTTAGAGGGCGTAAGAGTCGTAATTAGTTAAGGGGTTATATTTATCGCTTATTATGACCCCTCTGCGGGCGAGGCGTGTTTTGGCACTTTTTTACTCTGCGTGGATGAAAGAGAATTTAAGTAGTTATGTAGAGTATATAGCGCTCTTGTAGCGGGTGGGCACACTGCGCATCAGATGCCTACGCCTTTTAAAATATTGATTTAATTAATTCAATTAATCCCTGCTTTAAATCCTGGCCAACGTCAGGTACATTTTCTAGTTATTAATAACATTTAATTTATGGATTATACAATCCAGTAGAGACCTATATTTTCCCCATATCTCGCAACTGTTAAGATAATTTTTCTGTAATCATGAACATTCTTTACATAGTAATTGTTTTATAATAATAAAAGTTTGTAAAGTAAATGTTTTAATATTACAATGACGAGCTGAAACACGTCTGTGGTCCATCCGATAAACAGATATATTTAAATACCCCGTAAAAGCCAGGTTTCCCTCTGGTTATGTAACAGTTCGTAGTTTATGCTTCAATTTCCAATCCCTTCACCTAATACACAAATCACTTTGCCTGCGGGATATTTACTCCCTTTGCAGGACAAGGATAATTACTTTTTTCTGCTCCAATAAGTTATATTTCTAAGTAAAGCAGCGAGAATGAGCAATACTCTTGAGACAAACTATTGTCTTATTGGATAAATCTTAGTAAAAGGCCTGCTACTATTGTTTTTCAAGGCAGATTTCTTACCATTAAGACACATTATTATTACATTATCATGCGGGACCAGTGATGGCATTACAAATAAGACATTTGCGGCTCGGCGTTACTGATATATATCTTACCTATTATCAAAATTAATTATCATTAAGTATATCACAACATAAAACAGTGCACAAATAAAACATAAATAATAGACTATCGTTTCGAAAAGATGTTACGGATTTTATTCTTGAGTGGTAGCATGCCAAGAGTTTTGTGCCGAATAAAGGCTCTATAGGAGGGTCACATTGACATTTTGAGATACAGCTAAGCGGCACAAGTTAAACTTACCAACTTTTAGGAGTGTTCAAAGTACTCCCCTCCAACATCAACGCACTTTTGTAGAGGAATTTTCCAAAGATTATGCTTCAAGCCATCCATTTCTTGGAATCGATGAAAAATATGCTTTTATAATCTCATCAATCTCATCTTCGGAATCAAAACGACGTCCACGTAATTTTTTTTAGATTAAAAGTAGCCAAAAGTCACACATAGCAAGATCAGGAGAATAGGGTGGATGTTTTATCACCTTGATGTTTTTTTGTTCAAGAAATTTGACTGTCATTCTTGCTGAATGGGAAGATGCATTATCATAGTGAAGCATGAGTTCCCTAACATTCACTTCCTGAAGAATTTCTGGAAGACACTTAGTGGTATACAGGTTAGCTGTAACTGTTTTCTGTCCTTCTAGCTTTATGGCTTTGATCAGACTTGTACTTATGAAGAACACGGCATATATTATTTTTTCATTGTTCGTTGTCTTTTCACCATTGTTGGTTTGGGGTCATCTTCAAAGATCCATACTTTACTTTCTTGACTTGCTGGAACGTCAAAAAACAATATATATGTCTCATCACCAGTTATGATTTTAGAAATAAAGCGATTTCCACCATAATTAGGTAATTTTAGGATTTCTTTACTGATTATGACACGCTCCGCGTTTTGGTGTTTTATTAAATTACTAGCCGAATACCCTTTGAAAATCAACAGTCTCGCAATAAGAAATCCCTGTATTATGTAAATTTTTGAATAATTCGCGTTTCACATTTATGTGGCAAATCGAATATTTTGGTGTGCGGAACCCCCTAAAGAAGAAAATAATGGAAAACTTAAATTGTTCACTTCTTCCTTTCAAAGTATCTACTCATATACCAAATTCGAAGTCTTTATCCTATCGCAAAGCACGTTTTTTCTATCATTGAACCTTTTGAAAAATTTTTTATGGAGCACACCCATAAATGAACATTTTTGAAAAACTCTGTTCGTCTTTGGTTTTTCATCAGATGATTGGCTCATATACCAAATATCAAGCCTCTATCATAATTAAAGATACCGTGTCTCATTTATTAGCAAAATCGAACATATTGGTGTGCGGCGCCCTCTAACGTAGCAAATATAGGAAATTTGAAATTCCACACTTTCTTACTTTCAAACTATCTATTCGCACACCAAATTTGAAGTCTTTATCCTATCGCGAAGCATGTTTTTTCTTTCACTTCACCTTTCGAACGTTTTTCTGTGTAACACCCCTTAAGTGAACATTTTCGAAAAACCGTGTTCAACTTGGGTTTTTTATGAAATGATTAGCCCATATACTAAATTTCAAGCCTGTATTACATTGTAAAGGAGGAGTTTTTCATTTGTTTATCAAATCAAATATTTTAGTGAGCGGCACCCCCTACAATAGCAAATGTTGGAAAACTGAAATTGCACACTTTCTTCCTTTCCAACTATTTACCTTCGAGGAGTAATCTAAGTAGAGAAAGCCTGAGCAACCCTAACGAAAGACCGAAACCGTTGTCATGTGACTTCAGGGACTCAGAGATTTCCGTTTCCCCTGTGGTTCAATGGGAGAAGGTGAATGTCAAAGCGTCCTCGAAAGAAAAAATATATATCTTTAATTATTAATTATTTCTGCTCCCCCTATGTTTTGGAGGATAAAAAAATTGTGGGAGATATTGATGAGCTTTGTGATGAAATTTTTCCATCAATGTATATACCATCAATGTATAATTCAAATATTTATTAAAACACCTTAAACTGCGTTTTACTACATTTTGGCGATATTTGGCGGCTATTGAAAAACGAAACTGCGAAATCGCGCCGCGCGTTTTGGATGCGTGCAAGAAATAGTTCTCTGCTTACTAAGATATACAGGTACATTTGAGATTGCAATCCGGGGTATTTTTTACATCCCGGGATATCAGAAATAAATTTTTTTCAATTTTGGTATCCCGTGGGGTTAAAAATATCCTTTTACTGCATTTTATAGATAAAGAAGATGTATTTTAATTATCTTATGTTCTGATTTATTTGTCTATAAATATTACATGTATATGAACGGTAATAGCATGTTGAGATTTTCTTACAACAAACTTTTGGTATGACGGAATTTTGGTTATAATGATCACATTTTTATAAAAAAACAATACCTTTAAGTACTTGTTCGCATTCGTAAAAATCTGATGTGGGCAACACATGACTTTCCTTATATAATGCAATGAATTTACTACTTATACAAAATAAACTACTTTTAAAAAATACTAAACTACTTTTAAAAAATAGGTTTTTCTTATAGTAGATACTTATATTCTTTCCAAGATATTGAATTTTCGACAATTAGTCGTCATTTTCATTGATTTAGCGTCATTTTAATCCATTTGGCGAGATTTTCGTAATTTGACAACATTTCAAAAAGTCGCCAAGTTGGCAATATTCCTCCAAATTCGTCGCCAAAATCTCACCAAGCTTTACTGACGAATACAAGCTTTACTGAGAAATAAGTTATTCTTATAGCAGATAAATGACTACTGGCGTTCAAATACAAAAGTATTACTCGAAGTATCTTTTCTCATGAATGGAACGAGCTAGATCCACGAGAATGATGTCACCCAATGTATCGCATTGTATTACATATGAAAAGTGAACATGTTTCTCAATAGGAAATATATTTTTTATTTTATATGACTTTTTGATAATTTTTTTGAAAAATGTGCAATATCGCGAGAACGGTTCATATTAGCGTTCTAAAATTTATGTTAATCGTTTTCTAATGAAAAATTACATAAGAAATGTCTATTTGCATAACTTTATTAGCGGTTTTGATTTTTTGACGATTTATTCAAAATTTCACTCGAAAATTTAGGGAGGTTCTGAACATTAGATTACGTTTAAAAACAATAAGCTTCCAGTGTTTATGGATTGTGATTTTTGTACCAAATTTCGTTCAAATCGGTCCATTCGTTCGTCATTTATCGTCCACAGACTCACTGACACACACACACACACACACACACACACACACACACACACACAGACAGACATCACTTCAAAAATGTTTGATTCGTGATCAGGGATGCTTGAAACGTGCTCTCCCGTCGAAAACTCGAATTCGAATTTTCGACCCCGTCACAATACTTTCCTTATACATTATGTATATAAGGAAAGTAATAAGCACTAATACACTTATAAATAGCATTAGACAATAGTTAACCGTCTCAAAGAATACACCTTTAATTAGGCAATACAATATATTTAAAAAAATCTGATGTGGGCAACACATGACTTTCCTTATATAATGGAATGAATTTACTATTTTACAGTAAAAAAAAATAGGTTTTTCTTATAGTAGATACTTATATTCTTTCCAAGATATTGAATTTTCGACAATTAGTCGTCATTTTCATTAATTTAGTGTCATTTTAATCCATTTGGCGAGATTTTCGTTAATTTGGCAACATTTCAAAAAGTCGCCAGGTTGGCGACATTCTGCCAAATTCGACGCCAAAATCTCGCCAAGCTTTACAGACGGAGAAATAAGTTATTCTTATAACAGACAAATATTGACGTTTAAATACAAAAGTATTACTCGAAGTATATTTTCTCATGAATGGAACGAGCTAGATCCACGAGAATGATATCACCCAATTTATCGCATGGTATTACATATGAAAAGTGAACATGTTTCTCAATAGGAAATATTTTTTTTTCTATTTTATATGACTTTTTGATAATTTTTTTGAAAAATGTGCAATATCTCGAGAACAGTTCATGTTAGTGTTCTAAAATTTATGTCAATCGTTTTCTAATGAAAAATTACATAAGAAATGTCTATTTACGTAACTTTATTATTGGTTTTGATTTTTTGACGATTTTTTCAAAATTTCATTCGAAAATTTAGGGGAGTTCTGAACATTCGATTGCGTATAAAAACAATAAGCTTCCAGTGTTTACAGATTGTGATTTTTGTACCAAATTTGGTTCGAATCGGTCCATTCGTTCGTCAGTTATCGTCTCCACAGGCCCACTGACACAAACACACACAGACATCACTTCAAAAATGTTTGATTCGTGATCAGGGATGCTTGAAACGTGCTCTCCCGTCGAAAACTCGAATTCGAATTTTCGACCCTGTCACAATACTTTCCTTATACATTATGTATATAAGGAAAGTAAAAAGTATTATTCATAAAATGATATTTATTAAAAATAAACTTCATGACTAATATTTATTACAAAAATTCTAAATTTCATATTCCAGCACCATTATTTCTAATAAGGACCTCAACCAGAAAATAACAACCAGAATGAAGCTTTTAAGTTTGCGGAGTGGCGCTTCCCAACGAGTAAACGTCCTGTAACGCCTTTAAGTTTCATTTCCGACTCGGTAAACTATGACGAAAAATGTTTGGTTTGGTGTGTGTTAACACCTCATAAAGTTTGAACCATCTTTTCTGAATCACCCTGTATATTTTATATTGTGGAAATGTATTTGCAATCAGAATGTGTCAACGAAATTAGGTGATATTTTATACAGTTGATCGCGCATAAGACATTTTTTGCTAAATAGCATATAAAATATTTAGAGTATGAAACTACATCCGACTTCGTTAATTCATATTTCATATTTTATACGTATAATTGTATTAGAAACTGTATCACAGAGAAATTTCAAATTATATTTCTATGGACTTTCCATGTTAATATTCTATTAACTTTGTACGGGATCCATGGCACAGTGTTTTTAACATTGAAAAATAAACTGTTAAACATTCTGCAACCTTTGCTCATTTTTTTCAGCTACTTTGTTGATAATTTCGGCAGATTGATAAGAAAGACCACAATTACTGGCATTCCTGAAAATTCTAGCATCACTTTTAAAATATTCAGTTAATTATCGTCTGCCAAAACGTTACTTTTGCGTGTGTGTATATATATATATATATATATATACATATATATATATATTTAAGAATTTGATTTTACTTGTATTATAAATACCAGTGATTTATCATTTATTGAAATTGGTCTGAAGAGCTACTGTGAAAGTAAAATGGTCTAAACTGAATATTTGAAACCCGGTTATAAATTTCAAATTACTGCACCTATTAACATTATTATGATGTGATATGGAGCGAATTTAACATTCATTAAAAAAATTACTCTCTTATCACTTCAGATCATGATTAAACTTTTCCTCATCCTGCAATATAAAGTATATCACTCTACCTTCGATTTGTCGTAGGCGCTGAGTGTTAGCTACAGGATTGGTGTAGGCATGATGGTCACTAGCACACTTTCGTAATTTTTTCTGATAGGAGCACACACATGCAAATAATTTACTATTAACTTGCACTATTTACGAAAGAAACAGCTTTTTACTTTCCTTAATATACATAATGTATAAGGAAAGTATTGTGACGGGGTCGAAAATTCGAATTCGAGTTTTCGACGGGAGAGCACGTTTCAAGCATCCCTGATCACGAATCGAACATTTTTGAAGTGATGTCTGTGCGTGTGTGTGTGTGTGTGTGAAAATATGTGCGTGTGTGTGTGTGTCAGTGAGTCTGTGGAGACGATAACTGACGAACGAATGGACCGATTCGAACCAAATTTGGTACAAAAATCACAATCCGTAAACACTGGAAGCCTATTGTTTTTATACGCAATCGAATATTCAGAACCGCCCTAAATTTTCGAATGAAATTTTGAAAAAATCGTCAAAAAATCAAAACTACTAATAAAGTTACGTAAATAGACATTTCCTATGTAATTTTTCATTAGAAAACGATTGACATAAATTTTAGATCGCTAATATGAACCGTTCTCGAGATATTGTACATTTTTCAAAAAAATGATCAAAAGTCGTATAAAATAAAAAAAAATATTTCCTATTGAGAAACATGTTCACTTTTCATATGTAATACCATGCGATAAATTGGGTGACATCATTCTCGTGGATCTAGCTCGTTCCATTCATGAAAAAAGATATTTTGAGTAATACTTTTTTATTTGAGCGCCAATAGTCATTTATCTGCTGTAAGAATAACTTATCTCTTAGTGCATAATGCTTGGCGAGATTTTGGCGACGAATTTGGCGGAAAGTAGCCAACTTGGCGACTTTTTGAAATGTTGCCAAATTAACGAAAATCTCGCCAAATGGATGAAAATGACGTCTAATTGTCGAAAATTCAATATCTTGGAAAGAATATTAGTATCTACTATAAGAAAAACCTATTTTTTACTGTAAAAGTAGTAAATTCATTACATTATATAATTAAAGTCATGTGTTACCCACATCAGATATTTTCAATTGAAAACTCAGGGGTGGGGGTGAGTTGTACTTCATTGCCCTCTCAATCACTGCGAATTTAAACTGTTTTTAAAGGACATTCATAAATATAATTGACTATTAAATCGCAAAATTTAGGGGACGAAAACTTTCTAAATAAAAACTTTGAATTATTTTTGTACATATAGTAGACAGCTATGTTGTTGTTTTTGTTGCTGTTGTTGTTTACCCTCCAGTATCTGACGAAGTCAGACGAGATCCATAAATCCTTTCACTCTCAGAAAGTCGAGCACAAGGAGTGGATTGCGATAGATATCCTCTTTGAAAAAACCCATGCAATCCATTATATGCTCTGCAGAAGCCTGATGGTCGTGGCACTTGGTGTAGGCGGAAGACCTTCCTGTCCTCATTAAAAGAGAGGCACTTGATGTGACCTCTAGTTAGTCTAGGAAGTACAGTCTGGGAGTCTCTATCACACGGGATGTCTAGAGTCAATCCCGACTTTTTACCCATATACCAATGATGGTTGGGGGCTCTCTCCAGTCCACCAAAATTTTTGACTTTTCCCAAGAATGTAATTCCAGAAAAGTCAAGGCGAGAGGAAGGGGTTGAGAGACTGCAGCCCTCCTTAGCAAGTTTATCCGCCACCTCATTACCATGAATGTCCACATGAGAGGGAATCCACTAAAAGTGGGCATCATGATTTAACGAGATCAGTTTTAGATTGAGTCTTGATCAGGTTTAGTTAGAGATACTTGTCCTGTCACCTACAAGTAGGCAGCTATAATTAGTATAATATTCATTGGCCTCTCAATCAATGCAAATTCATAATGCATTTAAAGCGTCAAGCGCGTTCGGGATTTACGAACACAGTCTTGAAGAATTTTTAAAAAATTCTCTTCCTTGGATTCACAACAGGATTCCATTTCATCTTTCTCGAAACTATGGGTCTCTGTACCCTTCTATCCTCAAAATAGTTTTCATAATTACCACTTATCACACTGTAGAAGTTCTTTAGATGCGTCACCCCTGGATTCCCTAATTACTCACCCTTCTGTCACGTGGCCTATGAGTAGTATCCCTTTTGTGGTATCGTGTCTGAAGACAATCCGATTTCAACCTGTACCTTAAATTCGTATGGTCATACAAGGTCCATCTCGGCTCCCAAAAGACATAGAGATATCATTAAAACATGATTGATTTGCATTCAGGAATATTCAAAACGTGCCAGTCAATGAAAATCGGAGTTAGAAAAAAATTATTGTTCATATTTTTTCTTTACGTATAATCTGTATTGTTAGGAAAATAAGTAAAACTAGACGAATAACCGTTGAAAATCAACGGTCTTGCAATAAGCAATCCATTATTACTGTAAATTTTAGAATAATTCGCGTTCCACATTTATTCGGAAAATCGAATATTTTGGTGTGCAGAAACCCCCTGAAGAAAAAAATAGTGGAAAACTTAAATTCCGCACTTCTTCCTTTCGAACTATCTACCCGTACACCAAATTAAAACATCTATCTAATCCGCAAGCATTGTATTTTATCATTCCCCTTTCGAACGTTTTCCTGTGGAGCACACCCATGAACGAACATTCTTGAAAACTTTGTTAGTTTTGGGTTTTTTTATCAGATGATTGGCCAATATACCAAATATCAAGCCTCTATCACATTTAAAAGGAAACGTGTCTCATTTATTAAAAAAAAAATCACATTGGTGTGCGGCATACCCTAAAGTAGCAAATATTGAAAATCTGAAATTTCACACTTTCTTCCTTTCAAACTATCTGCCTGTACACAAAATTTGAAGTCTTTCTCCTATCACGAAGCATGTTTTTTCTATCACTTCACCTTTCGAACGTTTTTCTGTGTAGCACCCCCTTAAATGAACATTTTTGTAAAACAATATTCATCTTTGGATTTTTTATCAAATGATTAGCTCATATACTAAATTTCAAGCTTCTATCGTATTGTAAAGGAGTCGTTTTTCATTTGTTCGCCTGAAAATCGAATATTTTAGTGAGCGGCACCCCCTAGAATAGCAAATGTTATAAACTGGAATTACACACTTTCTTCCTTTCCAACTATTTACCCGTACACAAAATTTGATGTCACTATCTCATCCCGAAGTATGTTTTTTTCATCAATTCACCTTTCGAACGTTTTTCTCTGATGCACCCCCTTAAACGAACATTTTTTATAAACTATATTCGCCTTGGATGTTTTCATCAAATGATTACCCCATATGCCAAATTTCAAGCCTGTATCAAATTTTAAAGGAGCCTTTTCTCATTTATTCGGCAAATCGAACATTTTGCTGTCCGGCACCCCTTAAGTAGAAAATATTGGAAATCTGAAATTGCACACTTTCTTCCTTTCGAACAATTTAGCTATACACCAAACTTGAAGTTTCTAACTTATCGAAAAGGGTGTTTTACTATAATTTCACTTTCCGAACGTTTTGCTGTGGAGCACCCTATCTTCAGAACATTTTCCGAAAGTATGATTTACCCAGGCTGTTTTATCGAACGATCCATCCATGTACTAAATTGCAAGTCTCTATCTATTCGGGATGTGCCTAAAAAAAGCATTTCAGAAGGACACTTGGCGATTAATATATATAGATTGAATGTCTTTCCCGTGCCCCATTTTTTCACTCTAAAATAAATAGGCTTTTGAAGATCGGTTATAATAATCGTACCAAATTTCATTCTATTTGATTAATGTGTTTAGGCGATATCCTGTCCCCAATACAGACATCTATGAAAAATAGCATATTCCTTTACAGAGATGCTCAAAACGAGTAAATATTTCGAAATCCGATCTTATCATAATACTTTCCTATTTCATGTGCTATAAATTTCAGAAAAGGTGAAGTACTCGAAAATTATAATCATAGATAGAAGGTGAATTTTCTTTCATCCACGTGTTTTTATAGCATTTTGTTGAATATTATTACAAAATACAGTGTTTGATCAACATTCTTGAATGCTAAAATTTCAAAAGTTTGACTACCAGAATTTATATTAAACTCAGCAACAATAGTATTTATTTAACTAACATAAAATAAGAATTTGAGTCCCAAGACTTTTGTACTCCGTTACGGCATGTAATCATTGCTGTTCTGCGGAAAACCAGCGCTGCTTTGTCATTGATAGGGTAGATGATTATGAGCTATAACGTCACGAGCATTAGAACAGGGACCACTTCAGAATCGCATTTGGCTGTAATCAAAGTGACCTCCATCGCACTGGATACTGCCATCGTGCTTGAGGGCAGGAGTCGGGCTCATTGGAAGTTGTCCACTAAATCGAAAATTGAACAAAAAATATCTACTTTTACTACTTCAGAAACATGTTCCATTTTTAACACTTTACAACAAGGTTGAAAAGTGTTTATGACTTTGTTCATTAACACTTTACAACAAGGTTGAAAAGTGTTTATGACTTTGTTCATTCTGTCTGTCTGTCTGTCTGTCTGTCTGTCTGTCTGTCCGTTAGCACGATAACTGCCGTAAAAATGACTTAATCAAAATGAAATTTTAGTATGTTGTTCAGACGGTAGATAGGACCTATGGGAATATAAATGAATAATATCACCCAATTAGTTTTGGATTGAACCCGGGTTGAAAAAATGGAATACATTGAGCCCTATGGGACCTAATTTTTCAAGCATTTTTAAGCGGATTTAAAATTCACAAATTGCTTCGAAAATTTTAGGCAATATTCAAATTATTCCATAAAATATATAAAAAAAAATTCAGCGAAATATATTCAGTAGTTTTTTAAATAAAAATTAAAATAATAATAACACCTCTTATATGAAGCGATCACGTGTCCATGATATGAAACGATCACATGACCCACTTCAAAATGATATATGGCATCCATCTTGTCTCAAAATCGTGATTTTTAAAGTTCTTTCTAATTCATACTGAGTGTTGTATCCATCCTAAAACTACTTTATTTTGGCCTAAATTCTGTGCATCTACATACTTTAACAACGCAATGACAATATATTTCAGTTTAAATGCTCATACAAATTTGATTATTTCTACTATTAACCCTATTTTTCACCTATGTAAAATGTAAACAGCAAAATATGTAGAATGAGTTGTATTAGAATCGCTGTAATTCTTTAACACAAAATCATTTAGTCCATGGAGTCTGCATGGCTGATATGAATGAAATATTCATTGATTTTAGAAAGAGAAGAACGATAATTTTCGATGAAGTTTTACGCATAGAGTTTTACTTACTTGTAGCTCCATGGTCTTAATTTTTAAATAATATAAATTATTATAGTATTGTGATGAATGACATGAATGGGGGAATTATTTATGAATGAAATGTTGCTTTTGTAGAGAGAGCCAGGCGTGTTATTTTTTCTATGACGTCATTTGAATGGATTTCAGTTGTTTTCGATGAAGTTTTCAAATATAATAAATTATCGTAGTATTATGATAATTCTAAAATTATTACCGAGGAATGTATCACATTTTAGAGATGTTTAAACCAGGCAATTTATATTTTAATGCCGTGATTTGAATGAAGTTAATTTTTTTCGATGAAGGTTTAAGGTTTCAAATATAATAAATTAATGTAGTATTGTGATAAGTTTTAAAATATTACCGAGGAATGTATTGCATTTTAGACATGTTTAAATAAAATTGCATTGAAGTTGGAAAGTGTTTCATAATCAATGCTTTAAGCATGATTGATCTTTCTTGTTTACAGATCTCCTACCATAATGTCCATTTTTATTGAAATATTGAAATGAATATTTGAAAAATTGAAATGAACTAGCCGAATACCCGTTAAAAATCAACGGTCTCGCAATAAGTATCCCCTGAATAATGTAAATTTTTGAATAATTCGCGTTTCACATTTATTCGGCAAATCGAATATTTTGGCGTGCAAACCCCCCTAAAGAAGACAATACTGTAAAACTAGAATTACGCACTTCTTCCGTACACCAAATCAAAGTCTCTATCTCATCCTGAAGCATGCTATTTTATCAATTCCCCTTTCGAACGTTTTTCTGTGGAGCACACCCATAAATGAACATTTTTGAAAAACTATGTTTGACTTGGGTTTTTTATCAGATGATTATCCCATGTGCCAAACATCAAGTTTCTATCACATTTAATAAGAATTGTGTCTCATTTTTTCCGAAAATCGAACATATTGGTGTGCAGCACCCCCTAAAGTAGGAAATATTGGAAATCTGAACTTTAACACTTTCTTCCTTTCAAACTAGCTACCCGTACTCCAAATTTGAAGTCTCTATCTATCCAATCGCGAAGAATGTTTTATTTATCACTTCACCTTTCGAACGTTTTTCTGCATAATACCCCCTTAATGAACATTTTTGAAAAGCCATATTCGTCTTGGGTTTTTTATCAAATAATTAGCTCATATACTAAATTTCAAGCCTCCGCATTGTAAAGAAGGCGTTTTTCATTTGTTCGAGAAATCGAATATTTTAGTGAACTACACCCGCTACTATAACAAATGTTGGAAAACTGAAATTGCGCACTTTCTTCCTTTCCAACTATTTACCCGTATACAAAATTTGAAGTCTATATCTCATCGCGAAGCATGCTTTTTTATCATTTCACCTCTTGAATGTTTTTGTGTTGTTGTTGAGACCCAGACCGTCCGACCTACCAGAAAGGTGTAAGGTAACTGTATGGACGGCCGGGAAGTGCCACCCAATTTAGACCGGAACCCAGTGGGGGAGGCATCCACAGGGACCGTACCCTCCTTCCCCTACCACCAACCTCTCGGAAGGACTTACGGACCCACATGTTTAACGTGATCGTACTCCGCATGAACACGGCGGCATTTTGTGGCAGCGTGCAAATCTAGCGCGCAAACCACGGGGATACCGCACCCGAGATGGCCAACAGCACGCGGCGTTCCGAGGTGGTCACCCACCAAGTACTAACCGCGCCCGATGCTGCTTCACTTCGGTGATCTAACGAGAACCGGTGAATGTTTTTGTGTGGAGTACCCACGCCCTTAAATACCGGGTTAGCAAGAAATAAGTTTCCCAATTCAGAAGCCTCTAGAATGCTTTCTATTGGTCCAAATGAGATAAAATTTGAAATACAGATAATTCAAATGATGTGCTTGACATTTATTAAATCAAAAGTTGTAGTATCAACATTCAGCTATAGATGGCGCTATAACACAAATGGTATTTATTTGCATATATTGAAAATGTGAAACATTATTTGCGTTACAGCGCATGCCTAGTAGCATTATTCTTTGGATAAAAAGAAGGCGGATTCTGCACGAGCATTAGTTACTTCTCAGTACATCACGCCAACTTTGCAAGAAAAAGCGCTGCTGGTGAAATTGTTCTACCAGAACCAGCAGAACTCCGTTGCAGCTGTAAAAGAATTCCGTCGTATGAAGCAGATACTACGAAGAGGTCCAATGTTTTCATGTGCCCTACGCAAGATGATAAAGAAATCTGAAAAAATCTGTTGTGGGCAACACATGACTTTCCTTATATAATGTAATTAATTTACTACTTTTACAGTAAAAAAAGTAGGTTTTTCTTATAGTAGATACTAATATTCTTTCCAAGATATTAAATTTTCGACAATTAGTCGTCATTTTTATCCATTTGGCGAGATTTTCGTTAATTTGGCAAAATTTCAAAAAGTCGCCAAGTTGGCGACATTCCGCCAAATTCGTCGCCAAAATCTCGCCAAGCGTTATGCACTAAGAAATAAGTTATTCTTTCAGCAGATAAATGACTATTGGCGTTCAAACACAAAAGTGTTACTAAAAGTATATTTTTTTCATGAATAGAATGAGCTAGTTCCACGAGAATGATGTAACCCAATTTATCGCATGGTATTACATATGAAAAGTGAACATGTTTCTCAATAGGAATTTTTTTTTATATGACTTTTTGATAATTTTTTTTTAAAAATGAACAATATCTCGAGAACGGTTCATGTTAGCGTTCTAAAATTTATGTCAATCGTTTTCTAATGAAAAATTACAAAAGAAATGTCTATTTGCGTAACTTTATTAGTGGTTTTAACTTTGTGACGATTTTTTCAAAATTTCATTCGAAAATTTAGGGGGGTTCTTAACATTCGATTGCATATAAAAACAATAGGCTTCCAGTGTTTACGGATTGTGATTTTTGTACCAAATTTGGTTCGAATCGGTCCATTCGTTCGTCAGTTATCGTCTCCACAGACTCACTGACACACACACACACACACACATACACGCACACAGACATCACTTCAAAAATGTTTGATTCGTGATCAGGAATGCTTGAAACGTGCTCTCCCGTCGAAAACTCGAATTCGAATTTTCGACCCCGTCACAATACTTTCCTTATACATTATGTATATAAGGAAAGTAAAAATCTAGTACAATAAATGTTTATGTGTACTTTGACATATGTACTGGAAAATGTAATTTATTGATATCGAACAAATTGCATATAAAATGTATAACTAAAATTATCCTAAGTTAATAAATGGATTGCATTTGGCATACTGTATAAAACTTATTATAAAAGAAGTTGGTATGCAGTACGTCGCTGTTCTCACGACTTCCCTCGTATTTTGACGTTTTTATGGACAAAAATTCTAGTTTTCAAATCGTAGTTTAGGTATATCGCATTGTCGTCAAAGTGATAAAAGAGCTCATATCAAGTTATTACTTTCCTTATATGCATAATGTATAAGGAAAGTATTGTGACAGGGTCGAAAATTTGAATTCGAGTTTTTGACGGAGAGCACGTTTCAAGTATCCCTGATCACGAATCAAACATTTTTGAGGTGATGTCTCTATGTGTGTGTGTGTGTGTGTGTGTGTGTGTGTGTGTGTGTGTGTGTGTGTGACAGTGAGTCTGTGGAGACGATATCTCGCGAACGAATGGAGCGATTCGAATGAAAATTGGTACAAAAATCACAATCCGTAAACACTGGAAGCCTATTGTTTTTAAACGCAGTCGAATGTTCAGAATCCCCCCCCTAAATTTTCAAGTAAAAGTTTGAAAAAAATCATCAAAAAATCAAAACCATTAAAAAAGTTACGCAAATAGACAGTTCTTATGTAATTTTTCCTTAGAAAACGATTGACATAAACTCTAGAACGCTAGCGTAAACCGTTCTCGAAATATTGCACATTTTCCAAATAAATTTATCAAAAAATCCCATAAATTAAAAAAAATATATTAACTGTTGAGAAACATGTTCACTTTTCATATGTAATATCATGCGATAAATTGGGTGACATCATTCTCGTGGATCTAGCTCGTTCCATTCATCAGAAAAGATACATTGAGTAATACTTTTGTATTTGAATGCCAATAGGCATTTATCTGCTATAAGAATAACTAATTTCTCTGTCCATAACGCTTGGCGAGATTTTGGCGATGAATTTGGTTGAATGTCGCCAACTGGACGACTTTTTGAAAAGTTTCCAAATTAACGAAAATCGCGCCAAATGGATAAAAATGACGCTAAATCAATGAAAATGACGACTAATTGTCGAAAATTCAATATCTTGAAAATAATAATCTACTATAAGCATCTACTATAAGAAAAAAAAATCTGATGTGGGCAACACATGACTTTCCTTATATAATGTAATGAATTTACTACTTTTACAGTAAAAAAATAGGTTTTTCTTACAGTAGATACTAATATTCTTTCCAAGATATTGAATTTTCGACAATTAGTCGTCATTTTCATTGATTTAGCGTCATTTTTATCCATTTGGCGAGATTTTCATTAATTTGGCAACATTTCAAAAAAGTCGCCAAGTTGGCGACATTCCGCCAAATTCGTCGCCAAAATCTAGCCAAGCGTTATGCATTAAGAAAAAAGTTATTCTTACAGCAGATAAATGACTATTGGCGTTCAAATACAAAAGTATTATTTAAAGTATATTTTTTCATGAATGGAACGAGCTAGATCCACGAGAATGATGTCACTCAATTTATCGCATGGTATTACATATGAAAAGTGTCCATGTTTCTCAATAGGAATTTTTTTTTTATGTGACTTTTTCATAATTTTTAAAAAAAATGTACAATATCTCGAGAACGGTTCATGTTAGCGTTCTAAAATTTATGCCAATCGTTTTCTAATGAAAAATTACATAAGAAATGTCTATTTGCGTAACTTTATTAGCGGTTTTGATTTTTTGACGATTTTTTCAAAATTTCATTCGAAAATTTAGGGGGGTTCTGAGCATTCGATTACGTATAAAAACAATAGGCTTCCAGTGTTTATGGATTGTGATTTTTGTACCAAATTTGGTTCGAATCGGTCCATTCGTTCGTCAGTTATCGTCTCCACAGGCTCACTGACACACACACACACACACACATACTTAATAAGTATCTACTATACGTAATAAGTATCTACTATAAGAAAAACCTATTACTTTCCTTATATACATAATGTATAAGGAAAGTATTGTGACTGGGTCGAAAATTCGAATTCGAGTTTTCGACGGGAGAGCACGTTTCAAGCATCCCTGATCACGAATCAAATATTTTTGAAGTGATGTCTCTGTGCGTGTGTGTGTGTGTGTGTGTGTGTCAGTGAGTCTGTGGAGACGATAACTGATGAATAAATGGACCGATTGGAACGAAATTTGGCACAAAAATCACATTCCATAAACACTGGAAGTCTATTGTTTTTAAACGTAATCAAATGTCCAGAACACCCCTAAATTTTCGAGTGAAATTTTGAAAAAATCGTCAAAAAATCAAAACCGCTAATAAAGTTACGCAAATAGACATTTCTTATGTAATTTTTAATTAGAAAACGATTAACATAAATTTTAGAACGCTGACATGAACCGTTCTCGAGATATTGGACATTTTTCGAAAATAAATATCAAAAAGTCATATAAAATAGAAAAAAAAATATTTCCTATTGAGAAACATGTGCACTTTTCATATGTAATACCATGCGATAAATTGTGTGTGTGTACATGTATATGTGCTTGTCCCTGTGTGTGTGCTTATATGTATTTGTTCTTGTGTGTATGCGTATATGTATATGTGTTCTTGTGTGTGTGCGTATATGTATATGTATTCTTTTGTGTGAGTGCGCATTTGTATATGTATTTGCATGTGAAGTTTGGTTAAGATAACTTATGAACGCTTGTACGTACCGGCATGATATTTCATATGTGGATACATTATGTAAAATAATTGAAGGAGTTGGTTATAAATTCCAAGACTAAAACACAAAATATAGTTTTAAATTCTTTTATTTATTTTAGTAAGCAATGTTGTGAGAGTTTAAATGGGAAAATGATTGTTTGAACAATGTTTGAAATAATTGTATTACTGGTAATTGGTAACTACTGGAAATTGGTAACTAAAGGCATACGTTAATTAAAGCATTTCGCATACTTTACGGCTTAGTATGAAACAAGAAGTATGCGGAACATTGCTGTTCTAACGACTTTCCTCGCATTTTGACGTCACTGTATGTATACAATTGTTTTAAATTCGTAGTTTAGACATAGCTCATTGCCGTTAAGGTCATTATTGAATAACTCATATCAAGTTATCTTAATATGTTTTATTTGGTGTGAATTGGCAAGAGAAAGGAAAATAAGGGATAGGAAAAGTATGTTTTAAGACCTCATGAACAAAGTTCTAATATTTTCCGCAAGATGTGTGTATTACGTGCATATATGTATGTGTGTTTGTGCGTGTGTCCGCGTATGTATGTGTTTGTGTGCGTGTGTGCGTATATGTATGTGTGAGCATATATGTATATATGTTTGTCTATGTGTGTGCGTATATATATATGTACTTGTGTGTGTGCGTATATATATATGTACTTGTGTGTGTGCGTATATATATATGTACTTGTGTGCGTGCGTATATATATATGTACTTGTGTGTGTGCGTATATGTGTTTGTTTCTGTTAATGTGTAATATGAATATGTATTTGCCTGTGAAATGTGGGTAAGATAACTTACGAGCGCATGTATGTATCGTCATGAAATTTCATTTGCGGATACATTATGTAAAATAACTGATGAGAATACTCTAAATGTTTTATATTTAAAGGTACAGTACTGTTTTTCATTACATGGAATAGATCAGTATTAGGGGTATACTATGCCTTCTTACATTTTTAAAAGTAGAAGTATTATAAAACTAAAATAACTTCGTTAAAAGCAACATGTAACATTATAATAGCATTTGTGTTGTTTGTTGCTTTTAATGATTTTATTACGTTAGCATTTTGGGCTGTATATAGAAATACTGTGTTAGAACTGAAAATTTCATTGTAAATCGTTTGCTGTTGGGGCATCTCTAAATATGAATAAACGATGAATACTGTAAAACTTAACTATGAATTGTTCAATTATTACCTATATCTCGTTAACAAAATGTTATATATCGATAATATTTTTTATGTTTTAGGATAAAAAAAATTTAAATATTAGTTAAAAATAATTTGAAATCATCTTCTGCAACGATAGTTTGAAAAAAAAAGCTAAAATAGCCGTGACAAAATGTGAAATAAATGTGTAAGAAAAGAAAGTGTTGCAGAACAGAATCTTAATCCACGCATTTTGAACCCGTATATTTTAGAGATTAAAAAATATCTGGATTAAGATTCTGAAAAAGAAAGTTGTGTATAACAATGAACAAACTACCACAATGGCATACTTTTACAATTTTTTGGAACTGCTACAATGAGTCATTCTAGCGCGAATGTGCTAAATCTGGCGCTCATTTGTAGAAGCGACGGGAGAAATTTCCTGACACACTGGCCATGCTTTTAAGATTACTAAACAAAGGAAAGGCTACCTCTAGTGATACTAGCTCTCATCCAGAAGCATATTTTTATCAATTCACCTTTCGAACGTTTTTCTCTGGAGCACCCTCTTAAACGAAAATTTTTGAAAAACTATATTCGTCTTGTGTGTTTTCATCAAATGATTAGCCCATATACCAAATTTCAAGCCTCTTTCAAATTTTAAAGGAACCGTTTCTCATTTATTCGGCAACTCGAACATTTTGGTGTGCGGCACCCCCATAAATAGAAAATTTTAGAAATCTGAAATTGCACACTTTCTTCCTTTCGAACGATTTACCCATACACCAAATTTGAAGTCACGAGATGGAGCATCGAGATGGTGGCACGAGATGGAGTATCATTTCCATATGTTAATTGAAAACATTGAAGATATTCCTTTTGATTTAGCCCCGCTTTAAAATCATAGAAAATCATAGCTCGATAATGCTCTTGCGTCAACTATATTTTTCGTTTCCTCAAAATTTATTTTACGATAGCTAAATTGTAATTGTTGCCACAAATTATCGTCTGCGGATATAAAAGAGTTCAAATTTAAATATCCGACCAATAATCTTTTTCTAGCGCATATGGCATGCCCCTGTCTCAAAAAATTTAATGTAACTCTCGTACACGGTTGGGCATGTAGCCCGGCAACCAATGAAAAAGTTGTTATCGTGACGAAATAGGAATTAAGATTCGTCATTCCTGATGTCACGATCTAGAAGTAAACTTTGAGAGGAATTGCCAAACCACACGCATTATCACAGATAAAAATAGTTTGTTAATATTACGTGTATAGTGGCAACATACAGTCGTAAACAACTGGCACAAAGATTTTAAATTGTGCTGTGCACACATAATCCTAAGGCTCTTATAGAATTCAATGATGTTAAAGGAAATTTAATGACATGTAAAAGGGAAGTTGCAGTTAGCAAATTCGGTTCCTCTTGAGAGTCCGAGAACAAAATACGCGATTTCTTAATTCCTATGTCGTCATATGCGCAGAGCGAGGCAAAGTCAGTCATGTCCTGAGACGAGCACCCCCCTGCATCAAATGAACTTATCGCGTAGTCGTGACTGCTTAAATACAGCAGTGGCAGTGCTACCTGCTGAGAGGTTGGAGAAATAACAGAATAAAATCAGAACACGTGAAAAACAGGGGTAGTTTTAATCAAAAAGTATTTCTAGACACACTTATTCCGGTGACTTAATACTTACACACTTATCATATCTTTTCCCGGCCGTCCAAACGGCTGCTCAAGTTTTAGGACGAGTTGGACGGTCTGGGTCTTCAACACTTATAATATTGATCACTTACCTGAGCTGGAATTTCAATTGATTTTCCAGGAACGGATAAAATGAAGAGGGGAAAAGTCTTTCCAGACACTCCAGACTCCCGCCCCCTAGATGGAGGGCTGACACTTTTCAAACTTATCGTACATACCACGGGATAAAGCTTTACCGAGCTAATTTTTGATTAAGACGATTATATTTCGACGTTAAATTCTATATCTTGGTAAATAAAATAAAAATTATTTAAAAAAGTTTCAACTTATTTTTACTTTCCCTGCAATACATGGTAATGTATAGGGAAAGTATTGGAATCATGCCGAAAATCTCCACTCGAGTTTTCGACGGATCTACACGTTTCGAGACCTCTAGAATACGAAAAAACTATTTTTAGAGTGACGTCTGTGGGTGTGTCTGTGTGTCTGTCTGTCTGTGTGTCTGTCTGTCTGTGCAGATTTTGTATCCACTCTAACTAAAAAACTAATGGACCGAATTTCACAAAATTTGGTAGGTAAGTTACTTGTGAGCGAGTCTGGTGCTGATTAGTTTTGGGTACGATTCGGAATAAAAGAACCCGCCTTTTTTTTGCGAAATGGCCCGCAAAAGCTTGTATCCACTCTAACTGAAAAACTGATGGACCGAATTTCACAAAATTCGGTAGATGAGTCACTTGTGGGTTACCTTGGTGCTGATTAGATTTTGGTACGATTCGGAATAAAATGACTTGCCTTTTTATGCAAAATGGCCCGCAAAAGTTGTCCAAATCTAAACTAAAGAACTGGGTATACTCAAATATATCCATTAAATGCTGATTTAATACGTAATTTTTAACGACGAAAATAATAAGACCAACCCCATTACACTAGGACTAGCCGTTCTCGAGATATTTTAGTTTTTCGTACTTTCCCTACACCACCTTTGAAAATAAGCCCGGTTACCGCATGAGAACGAAAATTGAATTAAAAGTGAAATAAACTTTGTTAAAATAAAGAGAACGTTAATATAAGTCTGCAGGGAAAGTCATGTGCTGCCCACATCAGATTTTTTAAGACTTATTGTTGTTTTATGACAGACAATAATGCTAGTTTTCAAACGAAATATATAAAATAAAATATATAACAGAAATCTTATTTAAAAATTTTTGGTACACAATGTGTAGTAAACATGATATTAACCCTTATTAAATAAATTCTACTCTTAAATACGTTAATTCTCAGGGCGTATAAACTGCTTCAGAAATTTCCACAACTCTTTCATATATTAAACGAAATATGGCATTTGAGACTCAGTGTTAAGAGAATTAATGTCCAGATACATTTTAAAGATCATAGCTATGAGGCCCAAATTTCCGATCAAGGATATCAAATCATTCCCTTGATATTTATAAGAATAGTTGAATCATTCCTTCAGGGCTTGCTTTTATTTCCAGAAGTAACTAATCTGAATTTGTTATTATACTCATATTCCGAAAGAATTTTATAGAAGCACTAGCAGCATACCCGTTCTTCGTACGGAGTATATAATATAAAGAAAGTTATAATTCGCAATCATGTGCAAATTCTGTTAAAATATTAAATTTATTGCTCATAAAGAGAAGTTTAAGACTATCTGTTCTCACTATGCAAAATTATCTCCACGGGCAGATCTGAAGAATAAAACATCCTGACCCCTTTTGTAAGCAAATTTACAAAACAAAAGGAATTGAATCATTATATGCAACCCCGTACTACTTATATTGTAGTATATTAGAAAATATGCCAGTGTGTTAGTGGAAGATTACCCGTATTACAATATGAGTCTCAAAAATATTTGCCAAAATAAAGGAGATGACGTAATAAATTGAAAATATCAATAATCCCCGTAATCTTTTACCAGAAGGTCGTAATTGATTCCAATATATGCCAATATATATCAAAATATATGCCAATATACCTGTACTACTTATATTCTCGTAGATTAGAAGATATAATGCATTTGTAGAAGATTACTCGTACAACGTACTGTATATGAGTTTCAACAATTTTCGTCAATAATGAAACAATGTCATAATAACTTGAAAATATCAATAATCCCTGAATCAAAAGTCCCCGAAAATATCAATAATAATAATGTTTAAATCTGAGGACCGTAATTGATATTATCCAGTCAAAAATGCAATGTCAATGAAATTTATTTTATATACATATCTTTATTATTCAAATCGGAAAAGATTTAATATAAAATCGTATGTCGCATAACACATTGGATCCGTTGCTAAGCGACATGATATCATTTGCTTCAAATAAATTGATGGAAATCATATCATCTGAATAATACGACCTCCATGGAAGGTTTAGCGACATTTTAGTCAATTTAGCGATAACTTAAAAAATCGCCAAATTTACCGCCAAGTGGGACTGTAGAACGGGTAGTCCCATTTTGCGACAAATTGACGAAACATCATCACAATACTATCCCCTTACAAAACACAATTAATTTCATTTATTAATCGCGATTTTATCAATTCCATGATATTTTTATGGATTGACAAATATTTTTAACAATTTGGTGATATTAAAAAAATTCGTTAAATGTGTTACTAAGTAGGATGGATGGACTGCACGACAAATGCTACCGAAACATCATTTCAGTACTCTATTTTAAAAAAACAACTCATTGATTTGCGTCATTTTTATAAATTTGGAAACATTTCCGCTAATTTGGTAAAGTTTAAGAAAAGTTACCAAGTTATTTAGAGATATTCCGCTAAACTCGTAGCTCTAAATTTGCAGATCTGAAGCATAAAATATTCTGATCTCGTTTGTATATACTAAATGAAACACTAAAAATGTATTATAAGATGCACCCGTTCTACTCTTTTTCTGCTTCAACAATCGGCTAAATAAATTTATTGGGTAAACACAATATATGAGTTTATTAGCTAAACACAATATATGAGCTGGAAACCTCTTTGCTGAAATAAATGAAAATGATGTACGCAGTTCGCAATTTATATAATTAAAAGAACAACTAAACCTTTCATTTAAAAATATTTTTTACATCCATTTAATTATTATTCAAATAGAAAAAATAAAAATAAATATTAACAACACATTTAATTTCATTCCGTTGCCGAGCAACATGATATAAGATAGAATCTTCCTCATAAAATGCGAAATTAAATAGCCATTTTGATTTCTTTATACTTTTAATCGTTGAGTAAAAGCTTCTGAAATATAACCACGGAGGTAGATTTTTCCATTTAAATTCATGTTTCAAACAATTCGTGTTTTCCGATAGTGACTAATTAATGCAAAAATCCTGCACCAAACTCGGAAATAAAGTTTTATTTCATTTCCCCGTTTTAAACAAACGATTTTCATCCTTTCCGTTTGCATAAACCACGGAGTTGGAGAGTATAACTCATAGGAGAAAGTTCCGTTTTTCATTAATATCTCGACAACCCCTGGTCTTAGAAACTTAAAATTTGGACTAAATTTATGGGGGGCTATTTCAAGGCTATCCACAAAATTTCATTAAATTCGGTTAAGCCGTTTTTCCGTGATGATGAGACAAACAAAAATTTCGTTTTTTACTAATATCTCGAGAACGACTGGTCGTAGAAACTCAAAACACGGACTAAATTTTAAGTGGGGCTATTTCTAGGCTACCCACCGAATTTCATCAAATTCGGTTCAGCTGTTCTCCCGTGATGATGGGACAAACAGACAGACAGACAGACAGATATTCAATTTTATTTATATAGACTAAACTAGCAGCATACCCGTTCTTCATACGGAGTATATAATATAAAGAATCTTGAAATTCATAATCATGCCCAAATTCTTATAGTATACTAAATGACATGTTTAATCAAAATATTCTGTTAAAATATTTAATATAATGCTCCTAAAAAGAAGTGTAAGAATCTCTGTTCTCGCTATATAAAATTATCTTCATAGACATATCTGAAGAATAAAACATCTTGGACCCCTTATGTAAGCAAATATAAAAAAAAATATGGAATTGAATCAATATATGCAAAATAAAAGCGTTAAAATTGTATGGGACCCGTACTAATTATATACGCGAATATTAGAAAATATAACCTGTATTAGTAGATTACATGTATAAATTGAAAATACCAATAAACCCGTAATCTTTAAATCTGAAGACAGTCATTTATTCCAATATATGTCAAAATTAAAGTGCTAAAATTATATGGGAAGATATACACGTACTACTTATAATGTCCGATTATTAATAGAAGATTACCCGTTTTGCAATATGAGTCACAAATGTTTTTTGGTAAAATACAACAGACGACGTAATAAATTGAATATATAATTAATCCCCTTAATCTTCATACCAGAAGACTGTACTTGATTCCAATATATAGCCAATATATGTCAAAATATATGCCAATATACCTGTACTACTTATATTCTCGTAGGTTAGAAGATATACCCGTGCATTCCTAGAAGATTACTCGTACAACGTACAATATGCGTGTGTCAGCAATTTTTGCCGCAATAAAACAATGGCGTAATAACTTAAAAATATCAATAATCCCTGAATCAATAATTCCGGAAAATATCAATAATAATAATGTTTAAACCTGAAGAGTATAATTGATATTATCCAATCCAAAATGAAATGGCAATGAAATTTATTTTATATACATATCTTCATTATTCAAATCGGAAAGGATTTAATAAAAATCGTCTGCCGCATAAACACATTGGATTTAAATCCGTTGCTAAGTGAGATATCATTTGCTTCAAATAAATTGGTAGAAAAAATATCGTCTAAATAGTTATATTTCTATGGAACATTTGGCGACAGTTTCGTCAAATTAGCGACATTTTAAAAAATCGCCAAATTTATCGCCAAGAGGGACTGTAGAACTGACAGTTCCACTTTGCGACAAATTGACGAAATATCATCACAATACTATCCCCTAACAAAAAACAATTAATATCATTTATGTAGCGCAATTTTATCAATTTCAAGATATTTTTATAGATTTGAAAACATTTTTATCAATTTGGTGACATTTTAAAAATTCGCTAAATGTATTACTAAGTAGGATGGTTGGTCTGACAGATAAATGCTAACCAAACATCATTTCAGTACTCTCTTCTAACAAAACAAAAAAAAATTTCATTGATATGTAGAAGACCCAAGCCACACGACCAACCCGAAGGTTTATGGCAGCTGTTTGTGTGTCGTTTATATCAATTTGGCGACATTTCCGTCAATTTGGCAAAGTTTAAGAAAAGTTGTCAAATTAGCGATATCCCTCCAAATTCGTAGCTTTGAATTTGCAGATCTGAATGAAACTTTCTTATCCCGTTTCAATATACTAAATGAAAACACTACAATTGTATTAGAAGATATACCCGCTCTACTCTTTTTCTGTTTCAACAATCGGCTATATGAATTTATTGGCTAAACACAATATATGAGTTTAGTAGCTAAATACGATATAAGCTTGAAAACTCTTTGCCAAAATAAATGAAATTGATGTACGCAGTCAGCAATTAATATAATTAAAAGAAAAATCAAACCATCCATTCATAAGATATACTTTTATATCCATTTATCCATTTATTTATTATTTAAATCGAAAAAAAATAATAAAAACATTAACAAACACATTTAATTTAATTGCGATGCCGAGCAACATGATATATCCTCCTAAAATGTTAAAATTTATTAACCACTAACAGCACACCCGTTATTCGTACGGAGTGTATAATTTAAAGAAACTTAAAGTTCGCAATCATGTGCAAATTCTGTTAAAATATTAAATTTATTGCTCCTAAAGAGAAGTTTAAGAATATATGTTCTCACTATGCAAAATTATCTTCACGATCAGATCTGAAGAATAAAACATCCTGCCCCCTTTTGTAAGCAAATTTACAGAAGAAAAAATAGGAATTGAATGAATATATGCAACCCCGTACTAATTATATTGTCGCAGATCAGAAAATATGCCAATGTGTTAGTAGAAGATTACCCGTATTACAATATGCGTCTCAAAAATATTTGCCAAAATAAAAGAGATGACGTAATAAATTGAAAACATCAATAATATCCGTACTCTTTATACCAGAAGGTCGTAATTGATTCCAATATATGCCAATATATATCAAAACATATGTCAATATACCTGTACTACTTATATTCTCGTAGATTAAAAGATATACACGTGTATTTGTAGAAGATTCGTACAACATACAATATATGAGTTTAAACAATTTTTGTCATAATAAAATAATTGCATAATAACTTGAAAATATCAATAATCCTTGAATCAATAATCCCCGAAAATACAAATAATAATAATTTTTAAACCTGAAGACCGTAATTGATATTATCCAGTCAAAAATGCTATAAGAAAAATCAAATCGTTCTTTTCTAAAATATATTTTTATATCCATTTATTTATTTTTCAAATCGAAAAAATAATTATTAAAATTAACAGACAGATTTAATTTAATTGCGTTTCTGAGTAACATGATATAAGATAGAATCTTATAACATGTTAAATATGTCATGTCTTATAACATAAACTGTGAAATTAAATAACGATTTTGATTTCTCTATACTTCTCATTGTTCCGTAAAAGCTTGTTTTAAATAAACCATGAACCATGGAGATAGATTTCCCCTTTAAATCATGTTTCAAACAATTCATGTTTTCAGAAAGTGACTAATTAACGCAAAAAATCTCCCATCAAACTCAGAGATTAAATTTTAATTCACTTTCAAACGATTTTCAAGCTTTTCGTTTGGATAAACCACGGAGTTAGGGAGTAGAACTCCTAGGAAAAAGTTCCGTTTTACATTAATATCTCGACAACCCCAGGTCTTAGAA
Organism: Amaurobius ferox; assembly: GCA_951213105.1. Classification (NCBI taxonomy): domain Eukaryota; kingdom Metazoa; phylum Arthropoda; class Arachnida; order Araneae; family Amaurobiidae; genus Amaurobius; species Amaurobius ferox. The sequence continues at coordinate 132,133,243 of OX578136.1, forward strand.
ACTCGAAACTTGGACAAAATTTATGGGGGGATATTTCAAGGCTATTCACCAAATTTCATTAAATTCGGTTTAGCCGTTTTTCCGTGATGATGAGACAAACTAAAATTTCGTTTTTTACTAATATCTCGAGAACCACTGGTCGTAGAAACTCAAAACACGGATATAATTTTAAGTGGGGCTATTTCTGGGCTACCCACAAAATTTCATCAAATTCGGTTCAGCCGTTCTCCCGTGATGGTGTGACAAACAGACAGACAGACAGACAGACAGACAGACAGACAGATTTTCATTTTTATTTATATAGATGACATGTTTAATCAAAATATTCTGTTAAAATATTTAATATAATGCTCCTAAAAAGAAGTTTAAGAATCTCTGTTCTCGCTATATAAAATTATCTTCATGGACATATCTGAAGAATAAAACATCTTGGACCCCTTATGTAAGCAAATATAAAAAAAAATATGGAATTGAATCAATATATGCAAAATAAAAGCGTTAAAATTGTATGGGACCCGTACTAATTATATACGCGAATATTAGAAAATATAACCTGTATTAGTAGATTACATGTATAAATTGAAAATACCAATAAACCCGTAATCTTTAAATCTGAAGACAGTCATTTATTCCAATATATGTCAAAATTAAAGTGCTAAAATTATATGGGAAGATATACACGTACTACTTATAATGTCCGATTATTAGTAGAAGATTACCCGTTTTGCAATATGAGTCACAAATATTTTTTGGTAAAATACAACAGACGACGTAATAAATTGAATATATAATTAATCCCCTTAATCTTCATACCAGAAGACTGTACTTGATTCCAATATATATGCCAATATATGTCAAAATATATGCCAATATACCTGTACTACTTATATTCTCGTAGGTTAGAAGATATACCAGTGCATTCCTAGAAGATTACTCGTACAACGTACAATATGCGTGTGTCAGCAATTTTTGCCGCAATAAAACAATGGCGTAATAACTTAAAAATATCAATAATCCCTGAATCAATAATTCCGGAAAATATCAATAATAATAATGTTTAAACCTGAAGAGTATAATTGATATTATCCAGTCCAAAATGAAATGGCAATGAAATTTATTTTATATACATATCTTCATTATTCAAATCGGAAAGGATTTAATAAAAATCGTCTGCCGCATAAACACATTGGATTTAAATCCGTTGCTAAGCGACATGATATCATTTGCTTCAAATAAATTGGTAGAAAAAATATCGTCTAAATAGTTATATTTCTATGGAACATTTGGCGACAGTTTCGTCAAATTAGCGACATTTTAAAAAATCGCCAAATTTATCGCCAAGTGGGACTGTAGAACTGACAGTTCCACTTTGCGACAAATTGACGAAATATCATCACAATACTATCCCCTAACAAAAAACAATTAATATCATTTATGTAGCGCAATTTTTTCAATTTCAAGATATTTTTATAGATTTGAAAACATTTTTATCAATTTGGTGACATTTTAAAAATTCGCTAAATGTATTACTAAGTAGGATGGTTGGTCTGACTGATAAATGCTAACCAAACAATATTTCAGTACTCTCTTCTAACAAAACAAAAAAACATTTCATTGATATGTAGAAGACCCAAGCCACACGACCAACCCGAAGGTTTATGGCAGCTGTTTGTGTGTCGTTTATATCAATTTGGCGACATTTCCGTCAATTTGGCAAAATTTAAGAAAAGTTGTCAAATTAGCGATATCCCTCCAAATTCGTAGCTTTGAATTTGCAGATCTGAATGAAACATTCTTATCCCGTTTCAATATACTAAATGAAAACACTACAATTGTATTAGAAGATATACCCGCTCTACTCTTTTTCTGTTTCAACAATCGGCTATATGAATTTATTGGCTAAACACAATATATGAGTTTAGTAGCTAAATACGATATAAGCTTGAAAACTCTTTGCCAAAATAAATGAAATTGATGTACGCAGTCAGCAATTAATATAATTAAAAGAAAAATCAAATCGTCCATTCATAAGATATACTTTTATATCCATTTATCCATTTATTTATTATTTAAATCGAAAAAAAATAATAAAAACATTAACAAACACATTTAATTTAATTGCGATGCCGAGCAACATGATATATCCTCCTAAAATGTTAAAATTTATTAACCACTAACAGCACACCCGTTATTCGTACGGAGTGTATAATTTAAAGAAACTTAAAGTTCGCAATCATGTGCAAATTCTGTTAAAATATTAAATTTATTGCTCCTAAAGAGAAGTTTAAGAATATATGTTCTCTCTATGCAAAATTATCTTCACGATCAGATCTGAAGAATAAAACATCCTGCCCCCTTTTGTAAGCAAATTTGCAGAAGAAAAAATAAGAATTGAATGAATATATGCAACCCCGTACTAATTATATTGTCGAAGATCAGAAAATATGCCAATGTGTTAGTAGAAGATTACCCGTATTACAATATGCGTCTCAAAAATATTTTCCAAAATAAAAGAGATGACGTAATAAATTGAAAACATCAATAATATCCGTACTCTTTATACCAGAAGGTCGTAATTGATTCCAATATATGCCAATATATATCAAAACATATGTCAATATACCTGTACTACTTATATTCTCGTAGATTAAAAGATATACACGTGTATTTGTAGAAGATTCGTACAACATACAATATATGAGTTTAAACAATTTTTGTCATAATAAAATAATTGCATAATAACTTGAAAATATCAATAATCCTTGAATCAATAATCCCCGAAAATATAAATAATAATAATTTTTAAACCTGAAGACCGTAATTGATATTATCCAGTCAAAAATGCTATAAGAAAAATCAAATCGTTCTTTTCTAAAATATATTTTTATATCCATTTATTTATTATTCAAATCGAAAAAATAATTATTAAAATTAACAGACAGATTTAATTAATTGCGTTTCTGAGTAACATGATATAAGATAGAATCTTATAACATGTTAAATATGTCATGTCTTATAACATAAACTGCGAAATGAAATAACGATTTTGATTTCTCTATACTTCTCATTGTTCCGCAAAAGCTTGTTTTAAATAAACCATGAACCATGGAGATAGATTTCCCCTTTAAATCATGTTTCCAACAATTCATGTTTTCAGAAAGTGACTAATTAACGCAAAAAATCTCCCATCAAACTCAGAGATTAAATTTTAATTCACTTTCAAACGATTTTCAAGCTTTTCGTTTGGATAAACCACGGAGTTAGGGAGTAGAACTCCTAGGAAAAAGTTCCGTTTTTCATTAATATCTCGACAACCCCAGGTCTTAGAAACTCGAAACTTGGACAAAATTTATGGGGGGATATTTCAAGGCTATTCACCAAATTTCATTAAATTCGGTTCAGCCGTTTTTCCGTGATGATGAGACAAACGAAAATTTCGTTTTTTACTAATATCTCGAGAACCACTGGTCGTAGAAACTCAAAACACGGATATAATTTTAAGTGGGGCTATTTCTGGGCTACCCACAAAATTTCATCAAATTCGGTTCAGCCGTTCTCCCGTGATGGTGTGACAAACAGACAGACAGACAGACAGACAGACAGACAGATTTTCATTTTTATTTATATAGATTAGATCGTGCATCATGGTTGGTGATGCGATTTAAAATACTGGATATAATTTGAAAATTCGAAGAACGCCTAAAGTATTGTGTGGAACACTTTGTATTTTTATCGAATAATTTTAATGCAGCATTTATAAAGTTGCTATAAATTAAGACATATGAAGTGATGAAGTTGTTAACTGTTTGCGCGATCGATACAATTTGATAAAAATAATAGTGAGTAACTGGTTATAGATTGATGTGAAACATTATTTCTTTCGTATATTTCGAATCGATTGATGTGGGTTTTGTCGTTTCATCAGTATCGGACCATAAATGACGAAGTTATCGACGAAGAAATGTTTACAGTCATTTCACTGGGGGAGCGTGTGTTAGGCGCAAGCGATGAGACCACATTGGCGTGTAGCGTAGATGTCTATGCACAAATGTCGAAGATCTAAAACTTTGCCAAATTGACGCTTTTGAAAAATATTGCACGAGTTACAACCAAACTAAGACAAAATGGACAATTCCATTAAGCTGTTTATGGTCTTAAAACACAACTGACCCTCAATCGATGGTATGGAAAATTCTAAAACCATTTAGAAATGCATTTTCTCCTTAAGGAAATGTTCTGATCTTTACGATCTACATTTGTTAACATTCAATAGACACGTTCAAGCACAAACATGCCAAAACTTTTGTCCCAAATTCAATGAAAGTGAAGTTGTTAGTCCATTTGTGGATTGCAGAAAAGCGTTTAAGCCTAGTTTGAGAAAAGCAAAAATAAAGATTTTAAAATACGAATCAATTCCCTATTTGTTTCGCACTATTATGTTTATCTACGTTTTTGCGATGATATAACATGTCAATAATCCGAATCAAATAATTTGTTCAGATATGAAATGAAATTTGGAGAAACTACTTGTTTATATATATGTATATCTCGTAATATAAACCAAGTTCTTTTTGTATCCATTGTTTCCAGACTATGTGCAATACAGTAGCATTGTTCAGAGGTAACCCGTCAGGTTTCCTCGTAAGCCCCTCTCGTTGCAGGGGATTTTAAAATTATATTCAATTTAATATACGACGAGGGTTTGAAAGTTTAGAAATCCCAGATGCATTGTTTCAAAGCTTCACTGAAAATTATAAAGCTTAGTTTTTGTTTCTCTTTCAAAAATAGCCACATGGAATAAAAGGGAAATTTTTCGATATCTGGAGTTCAAATAATAATATTGAATCCAGTAACTATTACATATAAATAACATTCTAACCCGAATAGATTATCTAATGAGAAATCTTTTCTCAATGTTAACAGTATGAATGAACTTAATATGATCTATTTTGTTAAGCAGTACTTCCAAAATAGCAATTTGAAAATATTTCATAACAGTAAACAATTTTTGTGTAGATATACAGCAATTTCATACTCATTTCGAAAGAAACTTTCCGCTCATTTCAGTAACTTTCATATCTTTGAATTGCTTAATAATTCATTAACTTCTTATACGTATATGTCAGATGAGAAAATTATGCGTATCTTTAGATTTCTTTAATTTGAATAAGATTTTCCCCATGTTCCAACAGTTTTATATATATAAAATCTTACCTGCATAACATGGATTTTATTGGACGGGGTTTCCTTAGAAATATTCATCGGTATATTTATCAGTATATTTATATATTCTACATCTATAAAATTGATAGTTTCTTTATTTGCTACATATACAAATCCCCAGTTTTGATGAATTTTTTTAAATATTTATTTTGATAATTTTCGACTTCACTGCGGGTAGTTAGTCCATGTTTGAAGTTTCTAGGCTTAGAGATTTTCAAAATATTGATTATTAAAGCGTTTCTATAGAAATGGAATAGTGCAGACGACTTTGTTTACTAAAATTTTATTTGAAGAAAATGGCATCATGTTGGTTAGCAACCGAATTAATTAAAATGTATTTAAGTGGTAGACGATTTTCATTTAATCGATTCAATTTAAATAATAAAAGAAAATAATATAAAAGAAATTTTATAAATGAACGATATTATATACTAGCAGCATACCTGTTCTTCGTACGGAGTATATAATATAAAAAAACTTAAAATTCACAATCATGTGCAAATTCCTATAGTATACTGAATGACATTGTTAATCAAAATATTCTGTTAAAATATTTAATTTATTGCTCCTAAAAAGAAGTTAAAGAATCTCTGTTCTAGCTATACAAAACTATGTTCACCGGCAGATTTGAAGAATAGAACATCCTGGCCCCGTTTGTAAGCAAACTTACAAAAAATATGGAATTAAATCAATATATGCAAAATAAAAGCATTAAAAGTATATGGGACCCATACTATTTATATACGCGTATATTAGAAGATATACCCTATATTAGTAGATAACATGCATAAATTTAAAATATCAATAAACCCATAATCTTTAAACCTCAAGGCAGAAATTGTTTTCAATATATGCCAAAATGAAAGTGCTAAAATTATACGGAAAGTACCCGTATTACTTATTATGTCGTAGATTAGAAGATATGTCCGTGTGTTAGTAGAAGATTACCCGTATTACAATATGAGTATCAAAAATCTTTGCCTAAATAAAACAGATGATGTAATAAATTGAAAATATAAATAATCCCCGTAATCTTCATACCAGAAGGCCGTACTTGATTCCAATATATGTCAATATACCTGTACAACTTATATTCTCGTAGATTAGTAGATATACACTTGCATTTGTAGAAGATTACTCGTACAACGCACAATATAGGAGTTTCAATAATTTTTTTTCAATAATTTACTTACCGTTCGTTGTACATACTATATATAGTTTTAAAGTTGTAGAAATTTGAAGAATTTGTAAGCTGATTAAAAGGAAATAAATTGGCCGAAAATAATTTATATCAGGCAAATATATGCGAATTTTCGGTAAAACCTTTCCAAATTTTGCATGTACTGTACCGTTATGAAAAGATACAAATATAGAATAATATTTAATATTTATATGGCATATTTTCTGGGGTATTTGAAACATTTTGGTGCCAACTACATTTACGAAATATAAATTTATTTCTGTGACATTACAAGTTTACTGCTTTGGACGGCTTGGGGTACAAAGCAAACCGGGTGAATGTGGGGTATTTGTTGAAAACACATTTTCCAACATATACTACTGGGGTTGAGAAATCAATCTTTCCCTATCATTGTTGTGAGTTATAGTTTTTCTTTTACTTTATTGACTAAGCTATACGTGGATGGATCTATGTATTAATCTTCGCATTGTTTTGAATTCCATTTTAAGTTGTAGTTTTAGGTCAAAGTAGCTATTCCGAGCAGAAAAAAGAAAATTAGAGAACAATAATTTAAACTTATCTAGTCGAAAGCTGCAAACAGAGATCGAAAAAAGTTTTGTTGTTAAATTCTTGAGTTAACAAGAACATTTTCTGCTTCTTATAGGATAAATTTATTTTTTCGACCTACAATTAGCTATATGCTTAATATTCTCTATGTACCTACAATTAATTGGTTTTAAATTTTCCTATTAAAACAAATATATTTTAAACTGAGCATTTAGGTAACTATCATAGGTTCTGTACTATACAAATATGTTTTTTATCTATTGTAGTACGGCAGCCTATAGCAGGAACTCCATTGGAATTTTAGTGGAAGGAAAAAAAGAAGAAAATGGTGGAGTCAGAACGATTGTGTAACAATTAAATTCTCAAGAGGATTTTATATATAATATCATCCCCACTTATCTGACATGCGCATAATTTGTTTTATTATTTTATACATGTACATATTCTTTAATCATGTAAAATAATGAAATAGAAACATGCGCATATGCATAGAAATTTATTTTGTTATGACGTGTACTCTGGAATTATTAATCTCTGAAGGTCAACATTTGACGGTATTTCAAGCAACAATCATTTGTGTCAGTGTTGCCATAGACTAAAACTAACTTTTATGGAATTAAAATATGTATAGTGGGTCAACAAGAATTGACCATGCTTAAAGTAGTTCAGCCGTTGCCACATTGATTGCATCAATACAATGATAAAAATATTTAAATTGAGGTATCGGCACGTACTGTTGTCCGAAGGAAAACAAAATTCCTTTCTAAACAATCTTATGATATGTTGACAATCTAAACAATCTTATGATATGTAATGATATGTTGAAAGTCGGCTGAATCACCAAATTTTTCTCTCGTTATTATCACGCTATTACCAGTCGAACTCGACGTTTTCACATTAGATTTTGTTTTTGAGGGCGAATTTGAATATTCTAGCACGAATTGTTATTTCGATATGCACACATTTCGTAATTTGGCGTGTTTTATAGTCTTTGTCTATTTATGCAGAACTTGTCTATTATTCATATCTCTTGACGAGCAGTTTTAAAATGCTGTTTTGTACTTTTCGAATAGTTTCCGTATCTTTGAAATGTACTTAAGAATTTATTGTTATATGCAAATGTCAAAAGTAATATTTTTATGTCTCTGATTTGAATAAAATATTGTCTGATGTCTTCAAGATTTATATATATATATATATATATATATATATATATATATATATATATATATATATATATATATAAATATATATATATATATATATATATATATATATATATTGTCATAAAAGATATGACATTTTGTGCAGTCCGAATATTGCACAGGGTTTTAAGAACCTTTTAAACTTTTTTTAATTTAAATTTTAATGAAGTTAAAGTTAATATTTTACAAGTTTCTTTTTAAAAGTATTCTAAAGACATTCGCCTGGCAAAAGAGCCATTTTCAAAATCATTTTCACACGGGATGTAACATCTGCAGGACGAGCTCACAGCTGCAAAAGAGAGCAGTCTACCCCCCCCCCCCCCACCTTAACACATGCAAGGAAGATTTTACATTGCTTAACCCGTAACGGTCAAAATTCCTTCACAGCCACAAACTTTGTTTCCCACAGAAACCTTATACTGGAATTCTGCGCCCTTCAAGTTCACATGGGCAGTCATTTGAAGATGGCTATTTTCACTGTCAACTTCCAAAAATAATGGGGAAAAGTTACTCCCACTTTACAGTACAGCTGGACAAAAGTCGCGGATGGACATGACGCTTCAAGGGGGAATTCAACATCATATCCCCTTGGATTTTGCATTATAGCAGGCTACATCCAATAAGAGGTTCTGTAAGACAAGGAGTAGCCAATTACATATGTTACTGCAAGAGCGCTATGACTAGCTCAGCACCAAAAAAAAAAAAAAAAAAAAAAGAGAGAGGAGAGAGTCGTCGAAAAGTGTGGTCCGGCTTAAAAGCAGCTACGGACAGGAAGGCTCCGTAATGTTAAATTCCGAAACCACTAGGTGGCGCTGATGCTGTGGGGAATTTGAGGAATAGGGACATCCTGAGGGAAAATATTCAGTATTGTGTTTTGCTTGTGTAGTGTTGGTGTGTTACAGAAAATCTGAGCACGTGGTAAGTTTTAATGATCATTATTTCCTTTAATTTCGTTTAATCCTTTAAGTTTCCTTTAATCGATCGTTGTCTGAGGATTCGTATATCTTTTATTTGCATTTGATTCGTATATTTAGCACGTGCAAAACTATTCCTGTCTATTTGCATTTGATTAATGATGTTCTTCTTTCCTTAATTCCTGATACTTTTTTCCTTAATTAATCAGCTTGACTGACAGTTTTTAGAAAATGTTTGCTTCAGTTATCCACAACTGATGAGCTCAAATGAGAGCGAAACCGGTCCTGTATCTCTGTTAACAGCATTAGTGACATGACTGGAGTTACACTTTTCTAATTTCAGATACTCTACTAATGTTGTTAACAGTTGTCTACAGGAGCTCTTTCTTTAGGAGCAAAACCGGTCCTGTGGTACCGTATAGTGCATAAAGATGTATGCTTGTACAGATGTATCACATATTACATACAGGTGTATCTTGTGATTCGGGTATGTAATTTTTACAATAATATAACGCTATGAGAAATGCCTTCTAATAAATTTATAGTGCAACAGATAATTCTAGAGGCTAAAGAATGCTATTTAAACTACCTCTTACTTGAATGCTGATTACTATACTGGAAGTATTATAATTTTTTCCTTAATTAATCAGCTTGACTGACAGTTTTTAGAAAATGTCTACTTCAGTTATCCACAGCTGATGAGCTCAAATGAGAGCGAAACCGGTCCTGTATCTCTGTTAACAGCATTAGTGACATGACTGGAGTTACACTTTTCTAATTTCAGATACTCTACTAATGTTGTTAACAGTTGTCTACAGGAGCTCTTTCTTTAGGAGCAAAACCGGTCCTGTGGTACCGTATAGTGTATAAAGATGTATGCTTGTACAGATGTATCACATAGAAAATTCCCTATATTTCCCCTACAGATTTTCAAAAATTCCCTATCTTCAGTGGTCAAAAAAATTTCTAAGTTTTAACATTAGGAGCCTTCCTGTCCCTAGCCGCTTGTGTCCGGCTTGCGCCGGCCACTCTGGGCTTTTTTTTACAGAAATGATGACGGCAAAATTTGGCCGCACCATGCTGGTTAAGAATTTGTATGTACGAAACGACGGACAGGAGTCCGGATGACCTGAGCCATACTTTAGGCTTATAGGCCCACTTCGCTCGTTATGTTTTTTTTTCAAAGAAATGTTTCTAAATTTTGGTCTGTTGCTGACCTATACAAAAAAGAATGCTGGCTCTAAGATTGGAGCGACTCTATACAGGACTTGGGGTCCTAATGGAGGCTTGAGCCTATATAGGCTACGGAAATCAACTATGGAATGTTCATAATATCAATTGACAATGGTGACATCTTTTGATGAGCTGAAAGCGGTGATATTGGAATAATCGGTGGCTATGAAACGAAACTCTGCTCAATTGATACGCCCAGCTACCTCTGATCTACGGTTGACAATGGCTGATTTATGGTCGAGAAACTTTACATCATCACTAATGCTGTGAAATAAGTCGGTGGACTCACAATTTGTGAAAAACAGAACCATTCCGAGCAAAAAAAAAGAAAAGACGAACTTTATGTCACCGATGACAGTAGCAGGTACCTCAATCCACAAGCCTCAGCATATCATGCCCGTAAGTTACTCCATTTCTAATATTGTAATTCCATTGTCCGATGACTCTAATTAATTAGAATAATATAATGAAGAGATAAAGATAGAAACTAAAACTGTGTTATTTGTAACTATTGATTGAGATAACAAAAGGTAGCAATACTTTAAACAATTTTTAATGGATTGACATTCGAATCCTAGCATTTATTTACAATGCTCAAATCTAATACTGATTGAATAATGTTAAATGAAACTCCCATAGAGACATAGATGAAAGAATATAATACTAGTATGATGAATATTAAACTGTAAAATTATAATGATGAAACATACTTAAATGATATTAAGAAGTGCTATACGAGAAGTAATACAATTAAATATGGTTTATGTGATTGTGCATTAAGTTATTGTTATAAGACTGTGCAATGGATAAATATTCTCTTCCTCTCGAATATAAACAAATATATATATATATTAATAAATGTTATTTTGGATCCACACCTGCCTCTTCCTTTGACTCCAAGCCTTTTAAAATTAATTAACAATAATATGATTTGTTTCAGGTATCTTGGAGGGTGAGTCTGTTTATTTTTTAAAATGCTAGCCACTAGTGATCAAATTACTTAAATATAAGTAATAGACCAAAATTAATTGCATTTTAATGAAGTATGCATTTAGTGACTTAATTACTAAGAGTTTTCCATGCTCTATATACCTCTTTAATTTGTGTCAGGAAAGATGCGGCCTTTACATCCTGATATATATATATATATATATATATATATATATATATATATATATATATATATTAGAAATATGTAATAATAGAAAAAATTCAAGTAATATTAACATCACCAAAGAAGCAAATTCACGACCATAATGCCGATAAGAAAAGAGAACAGCACCAGCCCAAATTCGATGATTAGACAGAGTTAAATTCCTCCTCAGGTCTGAGTATTTAACTCTAACTAACCCAAACACATGCCTGTTTCAGATAGAGCAATAGTACATTACTATAAATACTCCAACCCAGACTACAGACATCAAAAAATGAAAAAATGAAAATAGGATACATTAACAAAATTTGTATTACCATGAGCCCTTCTTCTTCCACCACGTGTATATACGATCAACCTCAACAGCTTAATTATCTAGCAGCACCGGAATGAACAAGTCGAAATTCTACCAGGGAGGCAGTACGAACGTTCACAGTAATACTCCCAGACCCGTCCAGTGAGTCTAAGCTGGAGACCGGACAAGCAATTCAGAATATGAACATCCCATATATGCAATCCTGAATATGAACATGAATCAAAGATGAAAATTCTTACAAGTAATTCATAGGAAAACTGGATAAACGAGAATGCCACTATACACCATTCTAAGGGCGCTCAAATCGTAGTTTCAATACTGGCAAAAGTTACAATTTTTTCAAACATTAATGTTAATGCATCTTATTTTCCGATTTTTTGATTTTTCTAATTTTTTGGACTTAGTTTATTCTTTTTCATTTTTATTTATTTATATAATTAATAAATAATTATATATAATTTATATATATATATATATACACACACATATATATATATACACATATATATATATATATATATATATATATATATAAATATATATATATATATATGCAGATTTTATGGACTGTAGGACTGCATATAAGAGAAGTACTTATGCATAAAATATTTTGGTCAAAGTCTGTATGAACCAACTGCATCAACTGAAAGAAGTAATTACCGCAAACTGCTAATGTTATAATACAAATTTATTTTTTTCTTTAGATGGAATTTTAATCTTTTATGCAGATACGAAGAAAGCTGTATCCAGAATTCGTTTAGAAGAGTGTTCAAACTGGATGTGAATAAAACCCGCACTCAGACTCTTGAAACAAAATTTTTATATCCCACCCCCTTTTCTATAAAATAGAAATTATGTTACTTTGACCACATTTGATCCACATTGCTATACATAACGTGGGGTAAATCATATTTTTGATCTTTTACAAATAAAGCTAACAGATAATATATTAATGTGGCAGTAATTACTTATTTAAAATATTATTTTAGATTTACATTTAGAAAAAGTAAATCTTTTGAAAGATAGCTTTAAACTTTTTTTCATGCATCAACTTTGTCTATGTCGATGTATATGACATGTATGTATTTGTATATGACATTTATCTTAATCCACTTTTATATCACGATAAATGGGCACGCGTTTTAAACCAGTTAAATGACTATTTACTGTGCTGAGTTGGATATTATATTTTGGTTTTGTTTTTACTGTCGAAAATGATATATTGATCACTGCTGTTGACACAAGAAGTACAACCAGTAACTTTAGTAGCACAAAACTGTTAGGAAAAATATCTAAATTCCTCTAAAACATTCATTGTACACGTTAGTAGCTTTTTTGTTGATATGGTTCCCATTTTAGCTTTTAATTATCTAGACTGTCTGGTTCTTAAGATTATCTACAATTCAATCTTTCTTTGGAGTATTATTAATTTTTCTCTTGGTTAATTACTGTCTGAGGGGTCCCAGGCCTATCTGGACTCCGTGTGGCAATGGCCTCTCTAATACGAATATTTGCCTTATAAAATTTAATTTTTAGGTACTCATTTACAGCAATTAAAAAACAAAAACAAAAAAAAACACTCGACTAAAATTGCACAATTGCAATTCAGTCGTGTGTGTTTACATTGCAGAACAAAATGGATGTTATCACTCGATAGGGATTAATGTCTTCCACAGATATCAATATTTAAAATTTCATTAAGTGGTAGTTTCAGTCATTTTGACATTAACTCCGACATTTTCAAGCGTAATCCCTATCGATCATTACATATTACGATTTTATGGAACATTTCAAGCGGATTTGAAGATTCAAAAATTACAAAAAAAAATATATAATTTAAAAAAGTTTACTATTTTTAAATCATTTTTCAGTTATTTGTAAGTGTTCGAAAGTGACTGATTCTAATGTTAAATGGAATTTCCAGTGTTTTGGGATACGTGTTCGCTCTAAATCAATTTTTCAAGAAAATTGTTTTGCATGCTTTTCTACTAAAACCCAACAAAGTTTAAATATTCAAACATATTTGATATATTTACTATTAATTATTAAATTAATATACATAAATATCATGAATAGAAACAGCGGTTAATTTTGATAAGTGTGCCATGAAATTTTATTCAAAATTCGCTGATCTTTATGCATATTAATTTAATAATTAATAGTAAATATGCAGAACAAAAAGGAAGATATTGGGAGGATAAGGATAAGGAAGATAAAGACACTTATCGGGAACTATCCTCAACGTCTTGAAAGAAATTGCTCTTGAATATATAGTAAATAGATAAATGAAACTGGATTAAATATGAGGTTAGGCGTTTTGCCAGTTCTTGTTATGTTTTTTTTCTTTTTTGCATTTTATATTGTTATGCAGAAAACATCGATTTTTAAAGGACAGTCTAAATTCTATATCCAGGATCATTTTTCGCACATCCTATGATTAATTTGACCGGGACCTTTAGCCTAAAATGGATTCTGCCACTTATCCATGTAGGGGTCACCTTTCTTATGCGAGGATCAATCCTGATACCCACGAAATAGCCGACAAGCTTCAATGCAGACTAGGAAACAACATACTTGGAAACAGACTGCAAACAGCAGACTAGAAAACAACTCCAACAGACTAGATAATTTTTGCGATCTAGGAAACTTCGGCTTTGTTAGCCACCTAAACTCCACCTAAACGGAACTATATCATCCTCCATTGGGGATAGACATGGGCGGATTTACAGAAGGAGCACGTGTCCCGGTGATAGGGGGTGACGATTATGTGAGAAAAGAGAGGTCATACTCTGATTTTGCCCTGGAAGAAAAAAATCCCAGTTCCGCTGCTGGGATAAGAATGATTAAATTTTAGTAATTTCTTTGAGATTTCTCTGTATAAATATAGTATAAAAAAACTCTAAAATTGATATTATAAACAAAACATAGAAGATTTAAACAGAAAATATTTATGTTTTGAAAACAAACATACTTTTTAATGCATTGATTAACATATGACAACTTTTTCTCATCAAAATCGGTATGCAAATTAATAATAGAGTAGTACTAAATCAAAACATAAAGTCTATAATAAATTATCGAATTTTGGGCGAAACGTGTTTTTTTTTACTACACTGTTATTGGAAGAAAACCTCGACGGTTTTTTACTTTCCCTGCAATACATGGTAATGTATAGGGAAAGTATTGGAATCATGTCGAAAATCGCAACTCGAGTTTTTGACGGATCTACACGTTTCAAGACCTCTAGAATACGAAAAAAACCATTTTTAGCGTGACGTCTGTGTGTGTGTCTGTGTGTCTGTCTGTCTGTGTGTCTGCCTGTCTGTGCAGCTTTTGTATTCACTCTAACTAAAAAACTAATGCACCAAATTTCACAAAATTTTGTAGGTAAGTCACTTGCGGGCGAGTCTGGTGCTGATTAGTTTTGGGTACGATTCGGGATAAAATAACCCGCCTTTTTTTGTGAAATGGCCCGTAAAAGCTTGTATCCACTCTAGCTAAAAAACTAATGGACCTAATTTCACAAAATTCGGTAGATGAGTCACATATAGGTCACCCTGATGCTGATTAGATTTTGGTACGATTCAGAAAAAAATAACCTGTCTTTTCTTGCAGAATGGCCCGCAAAATTTGTCAAAATCTAAACTAAAACGCTACGTATGCTCAAATATATCCATTAAATGCTTGCTTAATACGTAATTTTTAACGAAGAAAAGAATAAGACCAACCCCATTACACTAGGACTAGCCGTTCTCGAGATATATTAGTTTTTTTCGTATTTTCTCCACGCCACCTTTGAAAATAAGTCCAGTTATCAAATGAGAACGAAAATTGAATTGAAAGTGAATTAAATCTAATTGAAATAAAGAGAACGTGGATATAAGTCTGCAGGGAAAGTCATGTGCTGCCCACATCAGATTTTTAAAACTATAAATGATTAAAAACATCGAACACGGCACCTACCTTAGCGATGTTTTAAAAACGACTATCCATGTGTAACACTAAAATAAAAGTAAAACAAAACGTAGGTGAAATCGCCAGAATATTAAATACTGGCGGAACCATCCTATTACATCGGAATCCGCTTTTTCTGCTGCAGAGTTCAATTTTTAGAAGCTTCCTTAGTGGTTTTTAAGTACTTTTTAGGGCATTTTTTCATTACTTTTTTTAAGGTGCATGTAATTTTTCAGGGTATTCTTGGATCAATATGTTAATCGGACCGAATATGTCATTGGGACTCTTGACGATTTCTGAGATAACTATGGAGATGGTCCGCATATTGGTTTTTACAGAAGGTGGAACCGCATATTGGTTTTTATATATTGGGTTTTACAGAAGACATTAATCGCTATCAAATGATACCTTCCATTTTGTTCTGCGATCCAAATTATGCAATTACTGTCGGGTGTTTTGTTTACTATCATTATTATTACTTTTGTTATGACTGTATAATTCAACAGATAATTAAGTTGTACTATAAGTACATGTGACTGTAAGTCACTCAGGCTATGCATATATAACAAATATACAACAAATGGCTACAAACAGCATGATTTCTATTTAGCAGTGCATATGAATGTAAATTCTATAATGATGTGCTGTAATATGAATAGAATCAGAAATTCCAATACTAAATTGAGTGCGATATTGTAAACAATACATTTCAGCTGTGCGTGAAATGGCTAGTAATCTTACGTACAGTGAAACCATATTTTGGAACGAGTTATTTTGGGTGCTGAATAAAAAAATTTGACGTTTTTATTGGCGACGTCATGCAAAACTATTTCAAGGTGTTTAAATTTACTTAAATTTCGCAAGGATCTAACTTGACAATAGCGAGATAAAATAAAAATGTGTTTTTTATATTTCTAATTTTATATAGAAAGGAAAATTTTTTACTATAGCAATCATGTGGTCATCATATAAAAAGTCGTCAAAGTGCATATGAAAAAAATAATGCCAAGTAAGATATTCGTAACTTTAACACTGCATTCGAGTTATTACGTAGATTGATATCTGACGCCTTTGAATAATCTGTCAGCATTTCTCACATTTAATACAATTTCAGTAAAGGCTGTAGTATCATGCAAACTGCACATGCTAATCTTATGGAGATGGATTCAATTAATTTGCTATATAAAATTTCATATAAAAAGTCAACATGCTTAATCATGTATAATACATTTTCATTTTAAGATTATTTTAATAAATGTACTTAAAAACAAGAAAGATTAATCATACATTAAGCAATGATCATAAAACACTTTCCTACTGAAATGCAATTTTATTTAAACATCTCTAAAATGTGATACATTCAGCGGTAATACTTTTTAAATTATCACAGTACTACAATCATTTATTTTACTTGGAAACTTAAAACTTCAAAAAAGTCAATACTATAAAATTAGTCTGCTTCTATTTATAAAATTAAAGAATATTTCATTGAGATCACTTATATTCCAGACTCCAGAGCTAAATAATTTTATGCTAAAAAAATCAGCAATTTTTTTATAACTCATCTTATAATCGCTTGATTTGTTTCCATTCTGTATACGTTAAAATTAGGCTTCGTTGTAGAAATAATAAAAGTTTAGTGATCATTTAAAATAAAATATATTGTAATTGCGTTGGCACAGAATTTAGATACACAGATAATTTGCAAAAATAATGTGTTTTTAGGACGGATGCAACTTTAAATATTAGCGTTCCTAAAAATCACGATTTTCACTAAGAAAAAAAAATGGATGCCATATTTTTATTTGGAATGAGTCACCTGATCTCTTCATATAATATGGGTGTAATTATTATTTCCATTTTTATTTAAAAACTACTTAATATATTTTAATGAAATTTTTTTACACATTTTACCTGATAATTTGAATATTTCCTAAAATTTTCGAAGCAATTTGTGAATTTCAATTCCGCTTAAAAAATGTTTGAAAAATTGGGTCCTATAGGGTTCAATGTATTTCAGTTTTCCAACCCTGGCTAAATCTAAAACTAATTGGATGATATTATTATTTTACATTCCCATGTGTCCCACAGACCGTCTCAACAAACATACTAAAATTTCATTTTGATAATGTCATTTTTACAGAAGTTATTGTGTAAACAGACAGATAGAAAGACAGACTGACAGACAGACAGACAGACAGAATGAAGAAAGTCATAAATACTTTACAATTATGTTGGAAAGTGTTAAAATGTAGAATATCTCCAAAATCGTTCATGGAAGCAATGTACAATTAGTGTCATTCTAATAACATTTTGATGTTAGAAGATTGTTCATTGAATATATTTTACTGTTAATTTTATGAATCAAAACAGAACGCTTCGAAATTTGGTAGCCTATCAAATGTTCGATTGAGTTTGACATAACTGGGATTACTTTTGCAAAGACTCAATCAGACACATGTATATACATATTCTCACAGATATCAACTCGAAAACGTTCGATTTGAAATCTTTGATGCTTTAAATACATGAAAGATTAAACATGTGAAACAAGATTAATATTACATGTAATGTTTAAAAAAATTCGAATTTTAATTTTCGAATTTTATTTTTCGAATTTTAATTATACTATTTATTACAAGGAAATTAAAAATATGAACTGAGGTACAAAAAAAAAGATAACAAAAGAAAAGACTGATTGCTAGACAATTTCGATCAAAATATTAAATAAAAATTCATTAAAACCACTTTAGATATTTTTAATTTGTTTTTTATCCGGAAATGAGAAATATGTTGAGGTAAATTTTGAAAGAATTAAAAAAAAAATAAGACAAGTCTAAAATATATTCTCAGTTTTTACACGTCTATTCTTTATTGTTTTCAGTAACGGATATAACGAGTCTAGAAGAATATACACAAGGTTAATGATTTTCGTGAAAAAATAAAAATCTTTACATCAAGAAAACGCTTCAATCTAATTTGCTGCAGGAACACTTCCAGGGAAAAGGAGCGAAGCTTCATCTCCTTCATTTCGGCAAAGAATTTGAAGAATACCCGATTATTTTATAAAGGACGCCAAAATAAGTAGCTATTTAAGATATTTAGAAGAGGATTCACGTTTTTTCTAAGCAATAAATTTAGAAACTTATCAATTATCGATGTATTAAAGGGTTTAATAATTATTAAATGTTTTCATCTTTTCTACTTTCGCTACACAGTATAAGTTTAAGTATTGTAACATAGTTCGAAAATTATAATTCGAGTTTTCGATAATATTATGCATTTTTATTATTCATGAACTGGATTTAAACGGTATTAAGGGGATGGCTGTATGTATGAGTCTCTGATGGATAACTGAGAAATGAATGGAGATATTGATATGAGAAATTTCATATGATTATCACTTTCTGTGGATTCTATGGCCCTACTGAGTTTGAATGTCATCAAATGTTAGGAAGTCGTTAATGACAACCAATAATGTTCAAAAAGGACAACCAATAATGTTGAATAAGGACAACCAATAATGTTCAATAAGGGCAACCAATAATTTTCACTTGACTATAATTTAAAAGGTTATCCAAATAATTTAAAATGTCTCAAATTAGTGCTATATCTTTCATTAAAAGGATTCAGTACTAATTTGAGAGCATGACCCGTTTTAGAGACATTGTATGTTTTCGGAAGGAATTTTTCATAAACGTTACACAAACTTAGAAAGTGTGAAGATTTGCTTTAAATAAGCTGGTTTTCTCTCTACAATATTTTCTGAAGATGTTCTTAACACATTTATTGCAGATTACAGCACTTATTTTTTCCGTAAAAGAACATGCTTCATAAAGGTTTTGCATTTTGGTGCCAACAAATTCACTAAATAATATCTTTTACACACGATTAAATGCCAATATCAATTTAACGTCGATCGCTGAATTAACCCTTTAATTCTGATTAATAAATTAGGCCAATACTCTAAATTTCAATCTACATGATGTTGATTCAAAGAAAAAACATTGTGGTACGGGAATCAATAAATAAAAACATTTTGAGCAATTGATAAGAACACAAACATCGTAATTAAACATACTTTAACAAACAATGCATCCTACAGCTGTTCTTTAATTTTGACCATCGTTTAGAGTATTCTTCCGCAAAGATTATATAAAACTGCACGTCGGTTCACGATCTTGTTTATCATGACATCTTGTTCAGAAAAAATTTCGAATAATATATTTTATAACTTATCCAGTACTTTATCTTTTCCGTGGTCTTGCTGGGTGTCCCGTAAATGATTTTTACTTTCCTTATATACATAATGTATAAGGAAAGTATTGTGACGGGGTCGAAAATTCGAATTCGAGTTTTCGACGGGACAGCACGTTTCAAGCATCCCTGATTGCGAATCAAACATTTTTGAAGTGATGTCTGTGTGTGTGTCAGTGAGTCTGTGGAAACGATAACTGACGAACGAATGGACCGATTCGAGCGAAATTTGGTACAACAATCACATTCCGTAAACACTGTAAGCCTATTGTTTTTATAAGCAATCGAATGTTCAGAACCCCCTAAATTTTCGAGTGAAATTTTGAAAAAATTGTCAAAAAATCAAAATCGCTAATAAAGTTACAAAAATAGACATTTCTTATGTAATGTTTCATTAGAAAACGATTGACATAAATTTTAGAACGCTAACATGAACCGTTCTCGAGATATTGTACATTTTTCAAAAAATTATCAAAAAGTCATATAAAATAAAAAAAAAATTCCTATTGAGAAACATGTTCACGTTTCATATGTAATACCATGCGATAAATTTGGTGACATCATTATCGTGTATCTAGCTCGTTCCATTCATGAAGAAAGATACCTTGAGTAATACTTTTGTATTTGAACGCCAACAGTCATTTATCTGCTGTAAGAATAACTTATTTCTTCGTCCGTAACGCTTGGCGAGATTTTGGCGACGAATTTGGTGGAATGTCGCCAACTTGGCGACTTTTAAAATGTTGCTAAATTGACGAAACACTCGCCAAATGGATAAAAAAGTCGCTAAATTAATGACGACTCATTGACGATGACATGGAAAATGACGATTCATTGACAAAAATTCAATATCTTGGAAAGAATTATAAATAACCACTATAAAAATAATCTATTTTTTTTCTACTGTAAAAGTAGTAAATTCATTACATTATATAAGGAAAGTCATGTGCTGCCCACATCAGATTTTTTTTTATTTATATTTGTTCCATTTTTTATCTTTTGGGTTTCATTTTGGCTTGTTTCGTCTTAAGATGAAATTAACAAATACATCTGTACAATTCTAAAAATATAATTTATACATCTCTCATGTCATAAACCAATAATAACTACGACCTAGATTATGATCCGAATAAAACTACCATGCTTGCTCCATAACACGGATATTGAAGGTATAACAGGATGAATACCAATATGTTGCAAAAGCTTTTAAACGATTTTGGCGATAGAGATGACAAATTACTCATTCAAATATATTGAAATTTCGGTGTTAGAGTTTTCACTCTATTACTTTTTTTATATACATAATGTATAAGGAAAGTATTGTGACGGAGTCGAAAATTCGAATTCGAGTTTTCGGCGGGAGATCACGTTTCAAGCATCCCTGATCACGAATCAAACATTTTTGAAGTGATGTCTGTGTGTGTGTGTGTGTCAGTGAGTCTGTGGAGACGATAACTGACGAACGAATGGACCGATATGAACGAAATTTGGTACAAAAATCACAATCCATGAACACTGGAAGCCTATTGTTTTTAAAGGTAATCGAATATTCAGAACCCTCCTAAATTTTCGAGTGAAATTTTGAAAAAATCGTCAAAAAATCAAAACCGCTAATGAAGTTACGCAAATAGACATTTCTTATGCCATTTTTCATTAGAAAACGATTAACATAAATTTTAGAACGCTAATATGAACCGTTTTCAAGATATTGCACATTAAAAAAAAATAACAAAAAGTTATATAAATTAAAAAATATATATATTTCCTATTGAGAAACGCGTTCACTTTTCATATGTAATAGCATGCGATAAATTGGGTGACATCATTCTCGTGGATCTAGCTGGTTCCATTCATGAAAAAAAATACTTTGAGTAATACTTTTGTATTTGAACGCCAATAATCATTTATCTGCTGTAAGAATAACTTATTTCTTCGTCCATAACGCTTGGCGAGATTTTGGCGACAAAATTGGCGGAATATCGCCAACTTGGCGACTTTTTGAAATGTAAAATTAACGAAAATCTCTCCAAATGGATAAAAATGACACTAAATCAATGAAAATGACAACTAATTGTCGAAAATTCCATATTTTGGAAAGAAGATAAGTATCTACTATAAGAAAAACCTATTTTTTTTACTGTAAAAGTAGTAAATTCATTGCATTATATAAGGAAAGTCATGTGTTGGCCACATCAGATTTTTGGTACCTTAGAAATCTAAAATATTATCAGAGTTTCCATCTTGGCATTATCGCAATAAGATCGATTCTTTCCAACGATATTTGAATCAAATCCGTAAGGCAATTTTTCATATTTATTTTTTTTCTATTTCGGCTCATTTAGGAAATCAAAAGGAACGCAATGAAACGGTATTTATATCTCTGTAGATACGACTTCATACAACTTCTATATCAGCAATACAAAATTGAGAAAAATATATTTCAACGTTGTGGCACAAGTCATTCATAACGTTCAGTCATAATGCCTTGTCAGCTTCTGCTGCTTAACTTAGGATAGCACTTGGAACCACCCATTACCTACACAGTTTTCTTTTCTAAATCTATACAGGATTCCTGCGGTAGTCTTTAAGCTACCCAGTCTTAAATAATAAAAGGCAATGTCTGTGTGTGTGTGTGTGTGTGTGTCTGTGTGTCTGTCTTATACACTATACGTTTCGCGACCGCGCGTCGGAGAGCTACGAAATTTGGCAATCGGAGACCCGGGGGGGAGGGAAGGGGACACGTGAAAACCGATTTTCAAAATTCTAATTATTTTTTTATTTATTTAATGTTTTATGCGATTTCGACCTTTTTTTGCCCTTTTTTCTCCACGATCCAGACGTCGTAGAAAAAAACAACTCACACCATCGGAAAGAGCAGACAATTGCGAGTAAAAATATATCAATTTCAAATCTGAATTTCGATTTCTAATATTTTTTAAAGATTTTAAAACAAAAGTCACTTTTTGCTCAAGAAAACGATTTTTGGTTTTTAAATTCTCGCATCGTGAAAAGTACTCATAATTTCGACTAATAATTTACATTTTCAGAAAGGTCAAACATCTGGCATTCTTACAAGTCCAATCTGGTCAGGAAATATTCCGTATTGCCCACAGGATCGGGATTTTAAAAGTTTCCGAATTTCGATTTCTCGGCGTTCCGCTCGGCGTGCCGCTTCATTTCTCCACCGCTGAAGGAAGGAAGGTGGTGGGTGGGGACGTCAAGGTGGAGGTGACGTCACGGTTCTGTATATGCATAGCGATGGGTGGGACAATAAGAAACCGAATTAGTTTTTACTTTCCGTTTCCCGCGCTTCCGATTTTAAATGAAATAAGAGCTTAACATATGCACTGTAGAAATTATTATATTTATATTTTAAATGATGGAACGATATGGATTTTTTAAATGGATATTTTAATTTTATGGATATTTTAAATGATGGAACGATGGATATTTTAATTTTATGGATATTTTAAATGATGGAACGATGGATATTTAAATTTTATGGATATTTTAAATGATGGAACAATGGAATGAGGATAATGGAATTAAGAGCTTAGAGAGCATATGGTCATTTTAAATTGTAAATTAGCGCGCGGGAAGTTAGCGGTAGGCCCGGGTACGATTCCCGCCACTGCCAAAACTGCCGAAGTGTTCACGCGGAATACGATCACGTTAAACATGTGGGCCCGTAAGTCCTTCCGAGAGGTTGGTGGTAGGGGAAGGAGGGTACGGTCCCTGTGGATGCCTCCTTCACAGGGTTCCCGTCTAAATTGGGTGAATATAAAGAAAGTTGCGGAGGGCGAGGCAGCCCAGTGGTTAGCGCTCAGGAATTGCACTCGGTAGGCCCGGGTTCGATTCCCGCCACTTCCAAAACTGCCGCCGTGTTCACGCGGAGTACGATCACGATAAACATGTGGGTCCGGAAGTCCTTCCGAGAGGTTGGTGGTAGGGGAAGGAGGGTACGGTCCCTGTGGATGCCTCCCTCACAGGGTTCCCGTCTAAATTGGGTGAATATAAAGAAAGTTGCGGACGGCGAGGCAGCCCAGTGGTTAGCGCTCAGGAATTGCACTCGGTAGGCCCGGGTTCGATTCCCGCCACTTCCAAAACTGCTGCCGTGTTCACGCGGAGTACGATCACGATAAACATGTGGGTCCGGAAGTCCTTCCGAGAGGTTGGTGGTAGGGGAAGGAGGGTACGGTCCCTGTGGATGCCTCCCTCACAGGGTTCCCGTCTAAATTGGGTGAATATAAAGAAAGTTGCGGAGGGCGAGGCAGCCCAGTGGTTAGCGCTCAGGAATTGCACTCGGTAGGCCCGGGTTCGATTCCCGCCACTTCCAAAACTGCCGCCGTGTTCACGCGGAGTACGATCACGATAAACATGTGGGTCCGGAAGTCCTTCCGAGATGTTGGTGGTAGGGGAATTAGGGTACGGTCCCTGTGGATGCCTCTCCCACTGGGTTCCGTTCTAAATTGGGTAAATAAAAAGAATGTTATGGAGATAGTCGCTGGGGGCGAAGAAGCCCAGTGGTTAGCGCGCGGGAATTGAACTCAGTAGGCCCGGGTTCGATTCCCAAAATTGCCGCCGTGTTTACGCGGAGTACGATCACGTTAAACATGTGGGTCCGTGAGTCCTTCCGAGAAGTTGGTGGTAGGGGAAGGAGGGTACGGTCTAAATTGGATGAATAAAAAGAAAGTTATGGAGATTGTCGCGTAGGGCAAAGTAGCCCAATGGTTAGCGCGCGGAATTTGCACTCGGTAGGCCCGGGTTCGATTCCCAAAATTGCCGCCGTGTTTACGCGGAGTACGATCACGTTAAACATGTGGGTCTGTAAGTCCTTCCGAGAGGTTGGTGGTAGGGGAAGAAGGGTACGGTCCCTGTGGATGCTTCTCCCACTTGGTTCCGGTCTAAATTGGGTGAATAAAAAGAAAGTTATGAAGAATATCGCGGAGGGTGAAGTACCCCAGTGGTTAGTGCGCGGGATTTGCACTTGGTAGGCCCGGGTTCGATTCCCAAAATTGCCGAATAAAAATAAAGTTATGGAGATTGTCGCGGATGGCACGGTAGCCCAGTGGTTAGCGCGCGGGAATTTCACTCGGTAGGCCCGGGTTCGATTCCCGCCATTGCCAAAACTGCAGCCGTGTTCACGCGGAGTACGATCACGTTAAACGTGTGGGACTGCAAGTCCTTCCGAGAGGTTTGTGGTAGGGGAAGGAGGGTACGGTCTCTTTGGAAGCCTCCCCCATTGGGTTCCGGTCTAAATTGTGTGGCACTTCCTGGCCTTCCAAGCAGTTACCTTACACCTTTCTGGTAGGTCGCGCCAACGAGTTTGCCACGGTCAGAATTTTCAAGGGTAGCGAACAGGCTGGTCGCCAAAGGCGGCTAGTCTTAAATAATAAAAGGCAATGTCTGTGTGTGTGTGTGTGTGTCTGTCTGTCTGTCTGTCTTATACACTATACGTTTCGCGACCGCGCGTCGGAGAGCTACGAAATTTGGCAATCGGAGACCCGGGGGGGAGGGAAGGGGACACGTGAAAACCGATTTTTAAAATTTTAATTATTTTTTTATTTATTTAATGTTTTATGCGATTTCGACCGTTTTTTGCCCTTTTTGCCCTTTTTTCTCCACGATCCTGACATCGTAGAAAAAAACAAATGACACCATCGGAAAGAGCAGAGAATTTTGAGTAAAAATATATCAATTTCAAATCTGAATTTCGATTTCTAATATTTTTTAAAGATTTTAAAACAAAAGTCACTTTTTGCTCAAGAAAACGATTTTTGGTTTTTAAATTCTCGCATCGTGAAAAGTACTCATAATTTCGACTAATAATTTACATTTTCAGAAAGGTCAAACATCTGGCATTCTTACAAGTCTAATCTGGTCCAGAAATAATGAAAATTGCCTTCAGGATCGCAATTTTAAAGACGTCATGATTTTAAATTTCTCGCCGTTCCGCTCGGCGTGACGCTTCGTAATCTCCCCCGCTGAAGCAGGGAAGGTGGTGGGTGGGGACGTCAAGGTGGAGGTGACGTCACGGTTCTGTATATGTATAGCGATGGGTGGGACAATAAGAAACCGAATTAGTTTTTACTTTCCGTTTCCCGCGCTTCCGATTTTAAATGAAATAAGAGCTTAACATATGCACTGTAGAAATTATTATATTTATATTTTAAATGATGGAACGATATGGATTTTTTAAATGGATATTTTAATTTTATGGATATTTTAAATGATGGAACGATGGATATTTTAATTTTATGGATATTTTAAATGATGGAACGATGGATATTTAAATTTTATGGATATTTTAAATGATGGAACAATGGAATGAGGATGATGGAATTAAGAGCTTAGAGAGCATATGGTCATTTTAAATTGTAAATTAGCGCGCGGGAAGTTAGCGGTAGGCCCGGGTACGATTCCCGCCACTGCCAAAACTGCCGAAGTGTTCACGCGGAATACGATCACGTTAAACATGTGGGCCCGTAAGTCCTTCCGAGAGGTTGGTGGTAGGGGAAGGAGGGTACGGTCCCTGTGGATGCCTCCTTCACAGGGTTCCCGTCTAAATTGGGTGAATATAAAGAAAGTTGCGGAGGGCGAGGCAGCCCAGTGGTTAGCGCTCAGGAATTGCACTCGGTAGGCCCGGGTTCGATTCCCGCCACTTCCAAAACTGCCGCCGTGTTCACGCGGAGTACGATCACGATAAACATGTGGGTCCGGAAGTCCTTCCGAGAGGTTGGTGGTAGGGGAAGGAGGGTACGGTCCCTGTGGATGCCTCCCTCACAGGGTTCCCGTCTAACTTGGGTGAATATAAAGAAAGTTGCGGAAGGCGAGGCAGCCCAGTGGTTAGCGCTCAGGAATTGCACTCGGTAGGCCCGGGTTCGATTCCCGCCACTTCCAAAACTGCTGCCGTGTTCACGCGGAGTACGATCACGATAAACATGTGGGTCCGGAAGTCCTTCCGAGAGGTTGCTGGTAGGGGAAGGAGGGTACGGTCCCTGTGGATGCCTCCCTCACAGGGTTCCCGTCTAAATTGGGTGAATATAAAGAAAGTTGCGGAGGGCGAGGCAGCCCAGTGGTTAGCGCTCAGGAATTGCACTCGGTAGGCCCGGGTTCGATTCCCGCCACTTCCAAAACTGCCGCCGTGTTCACGCGGAGTACGATCACGATAAACATGTGGGTCCGGAAGTCCTTCCGAGAGGTTGGTGGTAGGGGAAGGAGGGTACGGTCCCTGTGGATGCCTCTCCCACTGGGTTCCGTTCTAAATTGGGTAAATAAAAAGAATGTTATGGAGATAGTCGCTGGGGGCGAAGAAGCCCAGTGGTTAGCGCGCGGGAATTGCACTCAGTAGGCCCGGGTTCGATTCCCAAAATTGCCGCCGTGTTTACGCGGAGTACGATCACGTTAAACATGTGGGTCCGTGAGTCCTTCCGAGAAGTTGGTGGTAGGGGAAGGAGGGTACGGTCTAAATTGGATGAATAAAAAGAAAGTTATGGAGATTGTCGCGTAGGGCAAAGTAGCCCAATGGTTAGCGCGCGGAAATTGCACTCGGTAGGCCCGGGTTCGATTCCCAAATTGCCGCCGTGTTTACGCGGAGTACGATCACGTTAAACATGTGGGTCTGTAAGTCCTTCCGAGAGGTTGGTGGTAGGGGAAGAAGGGTACGGTCCCTGTGGATGCTTCTCCCACTTGGTTCCGGTCTAAATTGGGTGAATAAAAAGAAAGTTATGAAGAATATCGCGGAGGGTGACGTACCCCAGTGGTTAGTGCGCGGGATTTGCACTTGGTAGGCCCGGGTTCGATTCCCAAAATTGCCGAATAAAAATAAAGTTATGGAGATTGTCGCGGATGGCACGGTAGCCCAGTGGTTAGCGCGCGGGAATTTCACTCGGTAGGCCCGGGTTTGATTCCCGCCATTGCCAAAACTACAGCCGTGTTCACGCGGAGTACGATCACGTTAAACGTGTGGGACTGCAAGTCCTTCCGAGAGGTTTGTGGTAGGGGAAGGAGGGTACGGTCTCTTTGGATCCACGACCCAGACCGTGCCCCTTGCCAACGAGGGCTTAAAGGGTTTTTAAGCACGGCCGGGAAAAGGTGAACACCCCAACACAAACCAGGACCACGGGCCACCCCGCCCCACCGGACAGAGGAAACCGCCGAACCCCACCACGCAGCGAGCAAACAGCCCAGGACGCCAGGGGGACAACAGGCCAACGCCCATCAGGCGAGGCCAGACGCCACCAGTCCCGGAGAAGTGCCCCGATGAGGACGACCGAAACCCCCACCAGCAGGCCAGGGACCCGCCCGCAAAGGGACCAACCAGGCAACGCGCGCCACCGACGAAACCACCCACAGAAATTTATTATCTCTAAAGAACAGCCGGCCAAGGCGATACACGGCGACATAACCTCTGCTTCATGTAGCAGGTAATTAGTATGATTTATGATTATGTATATCAGTATGACATGTTATTAGTATGATTATATGATCCATGTATTTGGATTGTAGAAATCCAAACACATAAATCATATATACAAAATACCTTGTCTTTCACAACATTAATATTCAAAATGTCCAATAAAATACTTCAAACTACAATAAAAACAAAACATATAGACATAACCCACGAAACATCCTAAACAAACAAATAAACCCTTGCAACATATCATACAAAATCCAAAATTAAACCAACAAGTATAATCTGAAGCAGAAAACAAAAACCAAAAACACAACCAAAATAAAACATATGAACAAACCCAAAGCCGGTGTCCAAAACGAGAAAACAACTATAAGATAAAAGATCCCACAAGCCCTAGGCGATCGAAAACCAAATCCATCAAGTCCTAGGCGATCGAAGACCAATATATTCCCAAACACAAAACAACACCATGAACAATCCGGGGATTATAAATAAAATTATTAACACCAAAAAATCCAAATACACAACACTTACTAAACCTATAAAACCCCTCCAAAATCCAAATAGATTAAAAACAGCACTACCAATTTTGTACTATAAAACTTAAATGCTTTGCGAAATCAATATAATACCAAAGAATTACAAACTTACCATTCCCCTAAATCCTAGGGACAACAAAGTGATACCAAAAACAAATTCTAATTCCCATGGTTTATAAAATTCTTAGAAACTTCCAAAGCCCTTTGGAATCGCGGACAGTCCCTATACCTACACGAATGATCAGACTTCAAGTTTAAACCAAATTTCTTATTTGCCTCGACGCAG
This sequence comes from Amaurobius ferox, assembly GCA_951213105.1. Classification (NCBI taxonomy): domain Eukaryota; kingdom Metazoa; phylum Arthropoda; class Arachnida; order Araneae; family Amaurobiidae; genus Amaurobius; species Amaurobius ferox. Next base: position 132,162,489 of record OX578136.1, read on the forward strand.
TTAATACAACTTTCTTCTCGAAGGCAACCCCCCTCATGACTCACCCCACAATTCAAGCAGATCGAAGCTTCAGTACATTTCATTTTTGTGTGACCTAGTCTCCCGCAATTGGTACATAATAACACACTATTAAATTCTCTTACGGGTAGACTATTAAATCCACAATATAATCTTCCAGTGGCAATAACGGTTCTGAAAATGTCCGGGGCAACCTCAATAATCCAGTGTTTTCCCCTTTTTGCCCTGATACTGAAACAAACCCTAAAGTCGCTCCTGTCCTTCAAGCAATTATTCTGCCTAGAAATTCTATTCAGGACCTCTCCAGACCCGAGGTTTGCATCTACACCAAACACAATGATTTTAGGACTCCGGCGCACAAAAGGCCCGAAAACAAAACCGTCCTCAAAACCGGGAATTCCCAGAAGGGCCGCCTTAAGCTCCACAATCTGGAGGGAATGACTTACCACAATGACTAAGCCACCACCAGAGGCTCCGAAACATTTCTCAAAAGCTATGTCACTATCACTGTTATTCAGACCCCTTTGTACAAAATTCAAAGTGTCACGATAGGAGGCTCCATTAACAGGACTAATCAAGAGCGAGCGTTCATCCAAAGTACTGGACAGGGGAGAGGGCGGAGTATCCTGAGCCACAATAACCTCTGGCGAAAGGGTTCTCCTCAAAGGGGGAACTCCCATCCCAGAGGCGGCAACCCTATTCAATACGCCGAGGGATTCTTTCAAATCACCCATAAGCCCACTCAACTGAACACAGTTGGAGGCCAAAAGATTTACTACCTTACTTTCTATGGGACAAACCTGTCTGCCTCCGAAATGACCTGCATCCAAATCCCCGAGAGAGGCACGCCTAACAGGACGAGAGCAAATATCATCCCCGCCATCCTCTGCAGCACTGAGCCTCTTGTCCGCTCTACATTTAATCAAGGCTGCCTCGGAGAACCTAAGTTGTCTAGAGGTAGTCAGTAGACATCCAACGAGAGGCTGAACAACTAATTTCATCAGTTCTCTCAGCAGCGTCCTGGAGAACTTGGCTTCCCTTCTTTTCACCAAGAACTGTCCAAACTTGACCATTCTGTCCCTGATCAAAATTCCAGGTTGAACCGCATGGTCATCCGAGAAGAAACAGAATCGCAAATCGTCTTCATTAACTTTTTCAATGACATGGGCTACCAAAGGTCTCTTTGGATGCCTCCCCCATTGGGTTCCGGTCTAAATTGTGTGGCACTTCCTGGCCTTCCAAGCAGTTACCTTACACCTTTCTGGTAGGTCGCGCCAACGAGTTTGCCACGGTCAGAATTTTCAAGGGTAGCGAACAGGCTGGTCGCCAAAGGCGGCTAGTAATTCAATAAGGAGAAGCCCATGAGTCTATCTACAATAGGATTATCTATAATAAAGTGACCGATACAAATGATTGCAGTACCCTTAGCGAAAAATTTAGAAGCGGAGATATGGGACTTTGGCAACAAAATGAGATAGATGAAAAACGTCAATTCCCAAGTTATAGGGCACTGTCTAGTGAGAAAGAATTGACAATAAAACTGTTATAGAAGACTGTGAGACCAGAATTAGATCTCACATCAGTTTTTGGTGAGACAATTTTATGTTCAATATTTATGGTTTGCTGCAATAGCAAACAATGGTTCGGACGAAACGACGCCAGTATTTACAACACTTTGACCCGAGAGGTCAAATAAGGCCATAAACTTACAGACTGAGATGTAGTGGTCAAAAAGAATAACCAATTATGGAAGATGCCTGGGCGCAGTGCCCAAGGTCGGCCAATCAGAGTCAGAGAGGCGTATCGGACCTCGGACAAAGAGAGGCGGCAACCACGAGATGATATTGCACAACTTCTACGAGAATATGAATTAGAAGTTATGAAACAAGTGATGAAGTAGTTAGAAAAGTCAGAAGTAAGAATGAGATTCTCTACGATAGTTCGGAGACAATACAGATGAGAAGTCATGATGGCCTCTACGGAGTCCAAAGGCAAATGCGAAACGACAATGTCCTGATTACAGGTTCCAGAAGTGCTCGATAATACAATGATCAAATGCAGTACGAGCAAAGAGCACGACACTTCGAGTTAAGGCCAGTACGATATACGCAGATGCAAAAATTGTGGTCAATGACCGAGCAGAAAATGAAGGTATGTGCCCATTAATGATTGTTGAAGGTCTTGAATACATTTTAGGCATTTTTAAGCGATGGTCTCACATTCTCTCTCTCCACCGCAAGAATATGAATGATTATTGTGACTAATTTAATAATTAAGAGAATATTAATTATAATTGATTTTATGCTAAGTTAAAATGGTGCAGTTAATTATAGTCTTATATTAATTAATATTCTATTCCAGGAATCGCGTTAAAAATAAAATAGGTGGGTAATAGCAACACAATGCGATGTTCTACGACGTACCATAATTTACAACCATTTTAATTATGTACAATTTAATAATCTAAAATCCCAGCTTTAAGTTCTCTTGTTTTAATGCACCACATTTGGAAGATATTTATCTGGCACAATATATTTAGTGGTGGATAGCTGACCTATTCAGGGATGCAAAAGAAAAAAAAAACTCTTATATGTACAGGAATCTATTGTGCATGTACAGCTTGTTCAAAATGACCTTCAGCATTGCGTTTATACTCGCTAGAAAATAATACAATGTCTCACAAGACTTATATCTAAAATAGAACGCCATCAGAAGGTTTGCCGAGTTTAACAAGTAGCTGTCAATTTTTTTATCCTGTTCTGCACGCGCTGCCGTTAATCTCGCAGATTTGAAATAACACCAAACGTGTACACTCATCGATCTTTTTTTACAAAGTTATTGGAGTGATTTGATAATTTCCTGTATAGTGCAATGTTACCAAACTCAAGCTATAACTTGACATGTACGAAATTGAATATCAGGTTCACGCCAAATTCCATAATCAAACTCGTTTTGTCATACATTCAATGTGAAGTGCATAAAACGGCAACTATGTCAATTTTCAAAATAGCGTCTTATATCAAGTTTTCCTTCAAATACTGCAGATAACTGATATCAAGTAATAATGAGCCCCTATAAAAGTAAAAAAAAATAGTCTATGGTAGTTAATGTTATACTGTAAATACGATTTCATGTTTTAGAACACCTCCTATTGCCACATTTTGTGACTATAATTATATAATTTTTGCTTCTAAAAATCTTTCATAGTTAGTAAAGTTTCCAAACGAAAGAGTATTCAATATTTTGAACAAAAAATACAAATGGGAAATCCAATTATAATATATCATAGCATATTCAGTGTTTGCAATACATCGAAAACGTAATAAATGATTAATGACATGAATTGAACCTAAACATAAAAATGTATTTTATAGAATTGAAAAACAACTTTTGAAGTAAAACCATACACGAGAAAGGGATGTTTATTACAGAAATTAAAATTCTACAATAACTTATAACTGGAAAACTTATATCTGACTAGAAGAAGGCGAACTAGATTAACAAAAATAAAACTTATTACAGTGATTTGGCCTTTTTTTTACAGCTCTATGCCTATTTTTCAAATAATTTTCAATGACAAATAATTTAAAAATTTAATTTACAGAGTATCAACTTTTACCGAGATGCAATTTCCCCATGTTACCAAATAACGTCATAAAAACATGGTAAAAACGTACATATAATAAATGTGTTCAGAATTTTTATCGGAAGCTTATAGAACCTGTAAATTAAATTTCTTCGAAGAAGATCATTTTTCCCCCCAAAATATTCACTTACGTGTTATCCTAGAACAAAATAAAATTTTAGTTAGTCAAGGTGTCATCCCAGCAACGGTTAATTTAAAATATATTAGATGCACATAAGTAATGATTACGAAAAAGAAAATATCATTTATGATAAAAATACATGTACCTGCGATACTTTATACAAATGCGTAGTACATTTTTGTATTTCAGGTTTAATAACTTGTCAAAAGGCAAAATTTTCAAACCATATCTTGCATTTATATACTAGACATGTAAATCGATAGTGCCTACCGCTTACTTTTTTATAATATACTTATAGTACGGAGGATGAGTGTGTGTGGTCATGGTTTCGCTGGAAAGTATTAAACGATTTTTATTAAATTTGATACGATTATTTTAATATATAAATATAAATTGATGTTTAGCAATATCTTTATCATAAAAAGTTAAGGCAATTAATATTAAGGCAATTAGTTAATGTCTATTAGTGTGACTACACGTAGCTCCATCAAATTTCGGCATGTTTAAAAATGAAATGAGTACTGCAATATTTGAAGGAATATAATAATGAGGTTTAACAGTCATATAATGATAAAACTGTAATTTATATAAAATGTTCCAAACTTATCAAAACGAGAATTTTGAACAAGTGCCTAAAAATGAACTGATGGGAAAGAATTAGTTTCGGTAAAGTTTCAATAGCATCATTTAATCATGGTATCCTAGTTGGAACATTACGTCATTCTCGGTATTATTCTGTGATGCTCCTTTTAGTTAATATTTATTATTCAAAACTCGTGTATCACGTTACGGCACGATCTAGTTTGTTCTATTCATTTAAATTATCTGCCGCCTTATTTAGCGCGTAGCTTTCTTGAAACATTAGATAGATATTGAGTGTTGTCCTACATCAGGCTAAAGGAAATAATGGATTCATTAAAGCTAAATGTACTGATCGTTCCCCAATCAAAAAAGAAGTTTCCTTAAATATCATAGAAGCATTCCCAGCATTTACTAAGGGTCCTCAAGTTACTCTGGTAGACATAATATCTTGTGGAAAAAGAGGTAGAGTGTGCGTTGATATGATATCTTTACATTCCATTGCTGGAAAAAGGATGTTTAAAGTATTTAAAGAGCATGGACTATCATTTCAAAAGACGAAATTGACAATAAGTCTGGCAGATGGTCGGCAGTCTCTTGTTGAGTGCGACACTACCCAAGTGATGATAGAAACTGAATGAAAGAAAGTTTTGACGGATTTCATTGTCTTTCCAAATGCTACTGGAAATCGAACTCTTGAGACAGTTTTTGGAAATTTGCTTGTATTGTTCTTGACTTAAAGAACAAATGCTGGTATTTTGCAGCAACCCAAATCACAGGTATCTATTTGGAGGAGAATTGGGTACTCAACCCAATGTAGAATCCCAAGAGGATAGGCAAGTTCTGATTAACGTTTTTCAATTGCGGGAAAGTGAAGGAGAGAATCTGACAGTTACTCAAAGAAGTCATCTTAACAGTCGACTAGAAAATATGATAGTATCTTCGAACCAGGGGGAGAAACCATCTCGATCATCGAGCATTATATTACTACAAGTAATCACGCTCCCATCTCTGTACCTCCTTACAGGATGTCACCTGTTCGGAAGGAGCTGCTCAAAAGAGAAATTGATGATCTTGTCGAACAGAACATTACTGAAGAATGTGAATAGCCCTATAGACATCTGTAGTTTTGACCCCAAAACCAAATGGCAAAATTCGACTGTGCGTAGATTACCGGGAACTTAATGAAGTGACTGTCCCTGACACTTACCCACTTTCAAGGATGGACGATTTAATGCAAGATGCTAAACATACCTCTTTTATGTCGTCTGCCTGTTTGGGACCTATCGATTCTTATGAATGTCTTTTGGTCTTCGAAATGCCCCTGGTACGTTTCAGAGACAAATGTGCACGTTTCGTAGAGACTTGCCAGCTCTTGCCTATCTGGATGACCTCATAGTCTTGTCACCATCTTTTGAACAACATGTTAAAGATCTTGAAATGGGTTTCGACAGACTAATCAAATACAAACTTCGTGAACACCGAGAGAAATGCAACTGTTCTTGTTCTCGAGTTAAATATCTTGGACTTCGGATTACGCCTCATGGAATAGAGGTGGATGCTGAGAAGGTATCTTCCATCTTGGAAATTCCTTCCCCTAAAAATGTGAAGCAACTATTATCCTTCTTGCAGACATGTTCCTAGTACAGAAAGTGTATACCGAAGTTTTCTGAGATTTTTCGACCTCTGAGCAATCTAACAAAAGGAAAACACCCTGGAGTTGGTCTCAAAGTAAACTGATAGCTTTCGACTCTCGAAAGCAATATTTGGTGTCTTCACCTATCCGAAAGCAAGTTGATTCAACCAAGCCATTTGTGATTAGAACAGATGCAAGTAGTTATGCTTTGGGAGCTGTCCTTCTTCAAGACCAGGAATCGGATGAACATCTGATTGAATATGCAAATAGACTACTTAGTTCTGCTGGGAGAAATTATTCCACCACGGAACGTGAAGCACTGGCTGTTATATGGGCATTAAACAAGTTCTGAAGATACATAGAGGGAACTAATGTTACAGGGTTATTCGAATCTCTCTGGCGGCTCAGAGATTTACGCGCGGGGATTGCAGGCCGAGGCAAAGTAAGCAATCTCTCATCCAGCGAAACCGCAGTCGGGACAGCGAGATCAGTGCAAACATTCACCGGGCAAGGTCCGAAGATATCCCCGCTACACCCGACTCCAGTAGCCCGCTAGATCTAGGCTCAAGTCATGAATAGACACAGTCCATGCGATCACAGCCGCCTGGAAGAGTCCGAGGCCTAAATGCCGGGTGTGGAGTTAAGCAGCTGTTTCATCGGATTTATTTACCCCCCGGGTTGGAGGACCAGAGCAACAGAGCTAAGATCCGTTCACCACTCAAAGAGTGGGCCACTCCGAGGGGAGGGAACTAACGTTGCAGTGGCATTCTACCACCAACTTCTTAAATGGCTCATGAGGCTTAAGTCTCCATTCGGAAATCTTTCAATTTGAACATGGAATACATTCCTAGAAAGTGCAGCGTTTATGCTGATATGCTGTCAAGGCCTGAATGTTAACAAAATGTCCCTTCATGCGAACTCTGCACTGTATCTTTCGATTCTCGCTCCAGAACAATTAACGAGATACTCGAAGAGCAATTGAAAGATGAGGAAGTAAATTCATTCGCTGTTTTGAAAGCATTGATAAAGACGTAAACTATGCAAATTGGATAGAACGAGGCTACCTCGTGAATCAGGGTGTCTTCTACCGTCATGCTCCAGATTCCGAAAGTGAAGAAACTCAATTAGTAGTTCCAGCCCATGAAAGAAACTTGATTCTGAAAGAACATCATGATGCTCCGACTGCTGGACATTATGGAGCTGTAGGAACTTCTGACCACATAGCGAAACGCTGTTATTGGACAGGGATGAGAAAATTCATCTGGGAGTATGTAAAAAATGCATAAATTGCAACAGATATAAACATTCTAATCAGAAACAGGCAGGATTGTTCCAGATTCCAGTTCCTTCTCAACTTTTTAAGACCCTCTAAATAGACCTTTTTGGAACCTTACCAGAGAGTAAAGATGGACAAATGTGGATTTTTTTATAGAAGATATCGCTACTAAATGTGTGGAATTGTTCTCATTGCCCAATACCACTGCGAAAGAATGTGCAATAACGCTGCTAGAAGAAGTCTTGATGAGGTATGGCATTCGTCGTCGAATCATCAAAGACAATGAAACTCAGCTCGTTTCAGCTGTGATGCAACAAATTTGTTGCCTGTTGAACACTAAACATTCCAGTTTATCACCCACAAGCAAAGCTAGTAATGTGAAAGAACCTTGATCTAAAGCCACGACTAGTAATTTTGGTTCAAGATAAACATGATTTGTAGTCTAAGAAGCTACCAGTAATCCGTTTAGCTTTAAATACCACAAAGTGCCAGAGCAGTGGACAAACAGCAGCTTTCCTAAATTTTGTTAGAGAACCTCGCACTACAGATGATGTGACCAAAGGTATTCCTAGTGTAATTGAAAATGATAACTTTGTTCTGGAAATTACTCCTTATCTTAGAAAGTTCGCCAAATTTACCGAACAGATCAAAGAAGGTGTGGAGCAGAGCAGCAAGATAAGAGGAAACATTATGCTGATCAAAGACGACGGACGATCTGCTTAACAATTTACACCCGGAGATCGAGTGTACATAACTTTACACCCTGGTAGTAATGCAACCAAGGGAAGAAGTTCAAAATGCATGATGCGACGGGATGGAACGTATGCTATGCTTGCACAGCGATCCCCATTCTCATACGAAGTAGCTAGCTTAGAGAACCCTCAAGTACCAGTTGGAGTTTATCACTCAGCTGCCTCGAAAGATTATTCCCAAGAGGACAGTCTACAACCCATGAATCCTCTACGTCGCCGCCCACGAAAAACTTCAAGTGCTGATTTCTCACCAAGACGATTGCCTAGACGTCGGAACCAGAGGGGGGATTGTAAGAGACATTCTGTAAATTCCCAAAAGGACACTAGATGGTAGCACTCAACCGGACTTAAGAACATTTGTTTTGTTTACAAATTAGTCGAGTTCGAAATGGCGTTCGAAACACGTAGTGCTGTAAGATATGGCTAAGTGTTGTAAGATATGTCTAATCCTAGCTATGTTTTGTAAAATATGTGTAATTTTTATGTATTATTAAATTTTGTGATGTTTTGTGAAGTCTTAAATGGTGAGTGAGTATTTTCCTAACCTCTACACCAGAAAAAGTTTTATACCCTGTTGTTTTCTATTCGCACCCATTCCTCTTTTGGATTTCGGATTTGTTGGCTCTCTTGCACTGAAGAAGGGGATCCAACGTATCCTCGAAACAACTGTTTGCGGCATTATCGTGTTAATTGTGTTTTTATACGCTTCTCAAGTTCTTCTTAAATGATATCAAGTGGATTTTATAATTTTAATTTGGTGAATAAAAAAAATAAAGAAAAACTAAGTTTCAAAATAGCGATCAGAACAGATGGAAATTCAAGTCTTTGAACGAAAAATATTAAAAGAAATAAAGTACATAATTACATTCTGAATTTGTTTTGAAAAGACCAAGGTAGGCCTAGTTGTTCTTGCATCACACGCATGAGATCACATGATTTATAAATTCTAAATCTTATACATTTCATTTCCTAATGGTGTTAAGTTAAACGCTCTTACATCTTTGATGTCAGGGTAAAAACGTTTATAACAAATTCTAAAGTAATTATCTTTTATCTAGAAGATTATTATATACTTTTATCTAGAAGATTATTATATACTTTTATCTAGAAGATTGCTATACTTTTACTTTATGCTAAAGTAGTTAAAATGCGACGCTTGTCCACATAAAAGAAGTTCACTTTTTTTTTGTAGATATCTTCAAGTTGATGATTTTTAGATATGCCTCCCTTTATGTAAGCCGACGCTATATATACAGATGTGTTTATACCAATTAATATATTTCACCATTTCAAGAACAATAAACTTTTAAATTAACAGTTATATTAAAATATAGGTTTCATTAAAAATGCAAATTTTTAGCTTCTTAACATTTTACTTTCGTTTGCTAATTTAATTAAAATTTAAACCCTTATTCGAACCAGAAGTTTTTAACCGATAAAATAGTAATTTTGAAAGTATATACTCACAGAAACAATATTAAAGGGCTTTAATGCGAAAACTCATTCTAACAAAGGTTTTTAATACTTTGAGATTAAAGAGAAAATATATTTATATATAGAATTAGATATTGCTTATAAACTCTAAATTAATGATTAAAGTCTCCACAGGTGCTTAATATTCATGATGCAATTTATTTCAGTTTTGATAGAATGCGTATTACACGTAAAAATAATTTGTTTGGGCAATTCTGCTCGAAAGCGCTTTAAACTAAAATAATTATTTTTTTGTAAGTTTTGCACCTGATGCTTTATATATGTTTGATCAACAGTATAAAATTAGGGAAAAAATGAACTAAAAGAGTGTGTAATGCAGTCATTTCCTGCCTGATTTATTTAAATATGAAAATAAAAATGTCGTAATAAAACAGATACATTCATATATATATACACATATACGAAGATACCTATGGCTAACATTTCGTATTCGGCTAACTTCCCTGGTATTTATTTTCTACTTTCTACTTTTCTGTGTAATAATTGCTCCTGTATTAAATTTCATTATGGTGATATTGTCTCAGCGTCAAAAATTAAAATGTACTGCTGGTTAATAATCCTGAATTTGTTTTGAAATTGAATTTGTTTTGAAATGGTGATATTGTCGCAGCGTCAAAAATTAAAATGTACTGCTGGTTAATAATCCGTTTAAGATACCCGACTGTACTAAAAAATTGAAGGTGGTTCCAGACGGATGAAGTCGTAATAGTTTTGCGTGAATAATGTCTTGTGAAATAAAACTCCAATAAATAAAGTACAGTTAATTTATTCATTCCTTTCAGTCTCATTTGTTTCATTTACGATAAATAATATGGATTTACAAGTATACATAACTAAGGTATAGATAACTAAGGTATACTTAAATAAGAAAGAGAAAACTTTCTTTCTAAGTTATAATAACTCAACACCATGAAAGAGCGAATAGAGTGTGATGATGAAGAACACACAGACAGAGATGGCATATGTTGTTGTTGTTGAGACCCAGACCGTCCGATCTACCAGAAAGGTGTAAGGTAACTGTATGGACGGCCGGGAAGTGCCACCCAATTTAGACCGGAACCCAGTGGGGAGGCATCCACAGGGACCGTACCCTCCTTCCCCTACCACCAACCTCTCGGAAGGACTTACGGACCCACATGTTTAACGTGATCGTACACCGCATGAACACGGCGGCATTTTGTGGCAGCGTGCAAATCTAGCGCGCAAACCACGGGGATACCGCACCCGAGATGGCCAACAGCACGCGGCGTTCCGAGGTGGTCACCCACCAAGTACTAACCGCGCCCGATGCTGCTTGACTTCGGTGATCTAACGAGAACCGGTGTTTTCAGCACGGTACGGCCGTTGGCCCAGAGATGGCATATGTAAATAAGTGATGTTAATTCCAGAAGGATAATGCAATACAGTAATGGAATAGACAGAGTGATCAATAGGCAGTAAGATCACCTCTTGTGGCTATACAATCAGCAACCCTTCGAGGAACAGATGCAGCAATGAGTATTCGGATAGTATCTTGAGAGATGGATGGCCTTCAACTATCCTCCACAGGTCGTCCTCTGTTTGAGACGGGGGCAAGGAAGCCAACCGATGACCAATCACTTCCCATACATGATCGATGGGTGAAAGATCTGGAGACAACTGAGGCCAAGGAAGCAGCTGGGTATCTTGCAAGGTTTGTCTGCTGATGGTTGCCGTGTACAGTCGCTCGTTATCTTGCTGGAAAATAACATTTTGCAACCGTTGAAGGTAGGGCAGTGCAGCCGACCGCAGCATCTCATCCACATATCGTTGTGTCGTCATTGTGCCTCTGATACGAACTAGAGGTGACCGGCTATCGAAGCCGATGGTATCCCAAACCATGATGTAGAGTTGACGATCAGTACAGCGTTCAACAGTCGCATCAGGATTTGATCTGTTTCCAAGTCGCCTATAGACTCTCACACGGTGACTGCCATTCGACAAATAAAACCGATACTCTTCGCTAAATACTACCCTGTCCCATTCAGTCGTCCAAGAGGCTCGAGTCTGACGCCATTGCAGTCTTTCACTTCGGTGTTTTGTCGTCATTGGCAGTCTTCGTAAAGGAAGTTATGGGTGCCGCTTTCGGCCAATCGCGGAAAAACTGTTCTCCCTGATATTGGAACATCCAATGTAGCCTGAAAATTCTGCAGAATGTCGACAGTCGTCGTTTGTGGGACCACCACCGTATGCCATCGAATGCGTCGATCAACGTGTGCTGACGTACGTCTGGATGTACTTATATCACTGCGACGATTCACATGTCCTTTTTCAATCCCTCTCCAAATCCTTTGCACAGTGGACGTACCTGCGCGTGTTTCAGCGGCGAAACGCCGGTACGACCACCCAACCATACGTAGGCCTGAAATAAATCCGCTCGCACAATTTTCGAAATGTTGAAACTTACTTCGGCGTCGTCAGTCAGCCATCTCTTCAACAACGCGTGCCTCTTCTGAAATGGTAAAGAGCTCTGAAAATGGGTTTCCGTAGGCGACAGACAGTAACAACTGTTAGCTCATCTGTCGTTTCCATTCCTTTTATCCCGTGCTCTAATTACGTGACCTACTTGCTTTTCAGATTACTTGCATACGTATGCCAGCTGCGTTTGTCTTGCAATTTGCATAATTATACGGACAAAGCTTCATGGTGTTGTATTTTCTATGTCGGGTAATGTAATACGTTAAAATAAATTTATGATTTCTTTGAGAAGTACTTTCTGAAAGTTCTGAAACAGGTTTATATTAAAAAATATATTGTTTATTTTGGAGCATAGGACGAAATCGATACGCAAGGTATTGTTCTCTCTAAAAATAGTAAGGACATTGTCCGTTACTTTCTGTACAATAAATATTATTTGGAAGAAAGGACTTATTTCGGAGACAAATGTCAAAATTTTATGTGCGATTTACATATCTTCAGCATACAAAACTGTAAATTGATCATTATGAATGCTCAACAAATCCACGATTAAGAAAATCATTTTCTGTAAATACTGATATATTCACAATTTATTTTTGCTTGTATCACATTAACATTGCTCTCCTAGGAATGAACATTTTTATTCACTCTATCAGGAATGACTTAGAAAAATCTAAGTAACTCAAATAATTCATTTTTGACAAATCACTTGGCTTCTCGAATGTTCCCAAACTATCCATACCAGTCATCAAATTACATACTTATTTCGTACACTCATACCAATTTCCGGGAAAACTGAAAGTGTCATCTCCAGAATAGGAAATGAAAATCCTTAATAAAGCCCACCCCTACCTCCTCTGGAACTCTGTGTTGAATCCATATCAGTCATTATCCAAGCTCTATCTATCTTATTTCATCGGTTAATGTACACGATGCTTTTCACAGGGTACTTATAAGACACAGAAATAATATGAGTCAATTATAATACTATGTCTGTACATATTCGCGCATTTGTCTGAGAAAATTAATTTGTATTCATTCTTGCAAAATAAACAGTTCAAGTCATCATTATGAGAGCCAATTGTGCCAATGAAATAATTGAAAAACCTCTCAGAAAAGATCATGTTTAAAAAATCCGAAAAAAATATTTTATCTCATTACAATGAACTAAATAAGTTAGATATAAATATGGGTTTAAATTAGGTAGAGAAACTCATTTGTTAGTGGAATCACACTTGCGTTCAACTGCAATTCTTTGCTGCGTTGAGCGTCGAGGCACAAAATTTTACTCACTTTATTCACCGCCACAACTCTGAAAAATACATCAGTGTCAGCATCTAAAATTGGATTCCGGAAATTGCGGAATGTTTCCATAGAAATTCCGGAAAGAGAAATTTAAACTCGGAGTTTTATGCGCTTTGAATTCGAATAAAGATAATTTTTAAGTTGCGATTTCAAGGATTTAAGTTGAAAAAAAAATCAATTTATTCTTGCTTTATGCAATGAGATAATAAATTGCTACTTTTACTGTCATCTACATAATAATTGATTAACCTGTTTTTGTCTCCACAATCCTCCAGGTTGTTGCATATTTATGATATCGACAATGGAACAGAACATAACAGAGCATAATTTTCGATTATTTTTAGGGGGTAAGTAAATATGATAGGGGAGGGGCTTTTCAAAAAGTCTTTTCAGATGTTCTAGAAACCCTCCGGTGACCTTCAATATTGAATATTTATAAAGTTATAGTTTCGAGCACAGGACAGATCCTAACGGAACTGGAATTTCGATTTTCACACAGGGGGTGAATGAAATGGGAGCTAATACAAAAAGTAATTTTCAGATCGACCAAAAGCCCTCCCGATGACCTACGGCATCTTTGCATACTTATAGCATCTTTGCATACTTATAGCATCTTTGCATACTTATAGCATCGATCGCAGAACAGAACTTATTGGAACCGAATTTTCGATTTATCCAACGGTAGTGGAAAAAATGGAGGGGGTCGTAAAGTTCTTCCAGACCCCCAGAAGCTCTGTTGGTGACCAAGAAGACTAAAACTTTGCACACTTATAGCATTGACTAATGGAATAGAACTTTTCGGAGCTAATTTTTGATTATGTTGTTTTATTTTCGCTGCTAAACAATATACATTGTTAAACAAAGTAAAACATATTAAAAAAGGCAAGTTTTTGAGAGTGTTACTTTCCCTGTCTTTGTCAGGTTTAAATACTAGTATAATATAATTTCCTACTAAACTGCGTAAAGGCATAAACTTTAAACTACTTTTAAATACATAAATTTCAATTTAAACTTACATTATTCCAAGAGTATGCAACCTATTTGTTTGCAAAATATTTTGTTATATGCAAAATCTTTTTTTAATTGGTTATACAGGGTGCGGCAAAAAGAGAGTACCGATTTGGAACGTCAATAAAAAAATACAAAGCAAGATAGCGAAAGAAATCTTTTATACCTGAGAAGTACACAGTATACCATTGTCATCCATTATGTTTTGAAGAGTACATCAGTTAAATGGCGACCGCCAATGTCGATGCAGTTTTGAAGTCTGTTTCGGAAATTTTGCAGTGATCTGTGGACCATGTCCCGCGGAATCGCCGTGATTTCTTGCATAATTGCTGCCTTGAGTGCTTGCAAATTTGTTGGTCGGTGTTGGTACACTTTTGATTTGAGATAGCCCCACAGAAAAAAATCACATGGGGTCAAATCCGGCGAACGCGGTGGTGGCCCAGAAGCATGTTTCTGAGAATTCCAAGTGACCTTCTAGAGGTATGTGACGCGGCTCCATCTTGCTGAAACCATACATCTTCCGCATCATCGTTTAGTAAACCGTTAACTTTTGGACGAAGAAAATTCTCAAGCAATTCACAATAACGCTCAGACATTACTGTCACTGTAACACCGCAAACTTCTCTCCGCTCCAAGCCATGACTGTAATTAAAAATGGCATGCGCAAACAAGTCAAAAGAGACCATGCCCACTGCTGTACCTCTACTATGAGCGAAGCAACGCTTCTGCCAAATTAGTACGCTCTTTCTGCCGCACACTGTATAATACTGGTTAACAATAAAAAAATTCATATTATAAGGAAAATGAATGAATTTAATTTGATAAATATAATTTAAAATTCCATAAAGTTACTAGATTATTTCAAGTATGAAGATAAATATTCAACCAGTAATCCTAAATGGACAAATGTGCAACTGTGCTTAACTTGCTTTTGAACAAAAAGGAACGAAATGCAAAATGAGTAGAAAAGTACTGTAAAAAATTCCTTGATATTTCTTTACTGTTAAAAAACATCAAGAAAAGTCAGTTCTTTTAGGAAATACATTTATGTTTGAAATAAGAAACATTTTAATAAGAGATTTTCTAGAATTGCAAATACATACATTCCACCACTAGAAAAGTCCCTCAAGCTGTAAGGCCCATCTATGGCCGAACAGTAATCATTCTGACATTTAAATTCATTTAGTGATTAGTCTTCTGAGCTTGGAGATATAAAAATACTACATTTAATATTATCTGACAATGGTGAGAAAAATTAATGCTTCTAATAGATGATAGATGCTTCTAATAGATAGAATTTCATCTATATTTTATTTTTTCTGTCCAACATTACTCTCTTCCCCTATTAACAAAATTTATAAAAGTAATATTGTTCTACTTACTAATCGTTATCGGATTAATTGTGAATTTGGGAAAGGTCTCATGATATAAATATTCCAGGGATGAGGTATGCTGCAAATCTCAATGTAAACGCGACTGGTTAATCTTCGTATAAAAAACTTATATTACGTTGGCGACTCGATACGCCACTTTGTGACCCATCAGTGGCTACTATCCATTGAGCTGCGGAGATGATGTCCTATATTTTAGATGATCCCCTACAATCCACTAGATTTTAGATTGAAGTGCATTTTCTGACCTGTACGTCTGCCTCACTGCTATGATTGTTTAAGTAGGATAGCATTCTGTTCGTCGTCATTCTTCTTGAATTGAAACCGCTACTATAAAGCACAGGGTGTTGGAAAATGTTAAAATTCTGTGTTATACAGACGCCTCTGATTTAGTGATAGAATAAGTTTCTGATAATTCATTTTCTCGGTGGCTGGTTTGCTTGTGCTTCACTTTAAGATTCATGCTCTGGCGGAGAATTAAATTACTAATTTCTGGCTGCACAGACGACGCTTTGCCTAATGAAACACTCTGAAAATGACGTTTATGTTTTCTTCTATATTTTCAATAGGTCCAACATTTTATTACGAAAATAAGATTGCACATTACATTCTTGACGCGAAATATAATACTTTAGACTTCATATTGAATTGTATCATAGAAAAAATTCCTGAAATACCACAACCTAAAGTAATATTTTGAATCCGAAAGGATATTAATATTTATCGATAACAATGTGTACTGTGATATTCCAAAATCTGAGCGTTGCCATCCTCCTCGGGCAAGGTTTTGAAACTCGGAGCTGTGCAAAACATATGTACTATATGGTGAAAAAACTTCGTAGCATGCATTGAACTGTAATACGAATATCAAGAAGGTAAATCCTTCAAAATAGTGATATATTTATCGTGAATGATGTACACCATAAAACATACTATATTCTAAACTGAACGAAATCTAATATTTTTAAATACTTATCATGGATACAGAACGCAGCCTTGCGAAATGACAAATGAAGAAATCAGAGCGTTAGTTTCTGCGTTAATAAAATAAGAGCAATAAAATGATAATAAAATAAGAGTTAAGAAAATAAGATTTAGAAAGCGCTTGAATTTCCTTTTCCAGTATGATCAAGGCAATACCTTAACCTTTCGCTTACGGGTGGAACAGCGTCCATCCTAAAAGAAGAACCTCTCAAAAAGACAGGTATTTGACATACCCTATCCTAAACAGTTCGACCCCCTTTGCAGACATTGTCATCCATGGACGCCAATGGGTACGTCAAATACCCGTCTTTTTGAAAAGTTCTTCGTTAGGGATGAACTCTGTCTCACTAGTCAGCAAAAGGTTAAGGTAGAATGAAAACCATGTGTTAGTGTAAATGTTAATCTACAACATCAGTAGCGCCACCTATAGTGATAAAATAGAAATTAAATGATAAATAAGGAAATAAAATTAATTGGAACTATGAAATAAAGAGTACAAAAATACATAAAATACTAAACAAATTATAATTAAGGTTCGTCATAAAAAATTAAATGCGATGTGCTATAACTGCTACGAAAAATAAGGTGCCATAGACAGAGAGTTAACCAGATTTTTGGATTTTTTTTTGATACGGAAAGTTTCAAAGGAATCCAAATCTAAAACTGTTAATCACCGTGAACTGTTAATCACCGTAAATTATGGACGTAGAACAGTTGTCTTCAACCTTAATTAAACCAAGGGCCGAATATGAGTCATTTGAGCCCGTTGGCCGCACATATAAGTGCTCATACATGTACACAAGCGAATTCACCACAATCAAATTTGCGCGTTACGAAAATGAATTGGGTAATGACCTTACAAACAATTTCCTTATGAAACAACTTCCTTACAATTTCTTTATGAAACAATTTCCTTACAATTTCCTTATGAAATTAACAAGACGGTCTTATGGATTTTTTCAAATAATATGAAACAAGAAAGATCAATCATGCATAAAGCATTCATTATGAAACACTTTCCAAATTCAATGCAATTTTATACAAACATCTCTAAAAGGCGACACATTCCTCGGTAATATTTTGAAACTTATCACAATTCTACATTAATTTATTATATTTGAAAACTTAAAACTTCATCGAAAAATATGAACTTCATTCAAATGACGGCATTGAAATATACATTGCCTGGTTTAAACATCTCTAACATGCGATACACTCCCCGGGAATATTTTTAAAATTATCATGATACTACAATAATTTATTATATTTGAAAACTTCATCGAAAACAAATGAACTTTTTTCAAATGACGTCATCGACAGATAAATCGCCTCTATATAAAAGCAGCATTTCATTCATAATTTTTTAAAATTCCTTTCATTCATCACAATACTATAATAGTTTATTTTATATAAAAACTTAAAACCATGGAGGTATAAGTAATTTAACTCTATTCTTAAAATTTCAGCGAAGAAATCGCCTTCTTGGTGTAAAATTAATGAATGCTTCATTCATATCAGTTATATTGCAGACTCCATGAGCTAAATAAATTTGCGTTAAAGAAATGCAGCAACTCTTATACAACTCATTCTACATATTTTGGTGTTTACATTTTCCATAAGAGAAAATTAGGCTTCATTATAGAAATAATCAACGTTTGATGATCATTTAAACTCAAATATATTGTAATTGCGTTGTTTCAGTATATAGATCCACAGAAATTAAGCAAAAATAAAGCGGTTTTAGGACGGATACAACACTAAATATGAATTAAAAAGAACTTAAAATCATGATTTTGACACAAGATGGATGCCATATTTTATTTTGAAGTGGGTCACGTGATCTCTTCATATAATGGTCACTTGATCTCTCCATATAAAGGGTGTAATTATTTTTTAATTTTTATTTAAAGAACTACTGAACATATTTTGCTGAATTTTTTTTTTTATTTTTTATGGGATAATTTGAATATTTCATAAAACTTTTGAAGGAATGTGTGAATTTTACATTCGTTTAAAAAATGTTTGAATATTTAGGTCCCATAGGGTTCAATGTATTTCATTTCTTCAACCCGGGTTCAATCCAAAACTAATTGGGTGATATTATTCATATAGGCCCCAGAGACTGTCTGAACAACATGCTAAAATTTCATTTCGATAAAGTCATTTTTACGGCAGTTATCGTGCTAACGGACAGACAGACAGACAGAATGAACAAAGTCATAAGCACTTTTCAACTATGTTGTAAAGTGTTAATAAGAAGGTTAATATACGAAAGCTGATAACAAACTCTAATTTTAATGCAGTGCAAAGTAAGTAAAGCTAAATCGTCTTATTTTATCTGCTATATAGTGAATGTTTTCGAAGTTACGAGGCGCGTCCACAAAGTAAGTTTCCCATTCGTCCCGCAGCTAGCAAGCCTTATATTGCGCGAAACGACTGCACGTACGTGATAGAGCAATGACGTAGCATGGCGCATGCACTAACGGTACGTCCCGCGTTCTCACAGTAGCATCGTTGCAGCTGTTGAAGATGGAGGCTCTTATTCCAGCTCCCGCCGACTGTGCGCTCAGTGATAGTCAAATGCAGTCAGTGATAAAGTTTTTGAATGCACAGCGCCGATTTTGACAGCATAGCGCCGATCGAAATTCATCGCCAGCTGTGCCGGGTCTATGGGCCTAACGTCATAAGCAAGCAGATGGTGCGTCGCTGGTGCAGAGAATTTTCAACAGGTCGACAAAGTGTGCATGATGAGAAGCGCGGAAATGACTGCCGAGTTCCGTAATTGTGAAGCGACGATTCTCCATAATGCGTTTCCTCACAAGGTCGTCCGTAATGATGGATGGCCTCCCACTGCGCTTCTCATCATGCACACTTTGTCGACCTGCTGAAAATTCTCTGCACCAGCGACGCACCATCTGCTTGCTTATGACGTTAGGCCCATAGACCCGGCACAGCTGGCGTTGAATTTCGATCGGTGCTATGCTGTCAAAATCGGCGCTGTGTATTCAAAAACTTTATCACTGACTGCACTAGGCTATCACTGAGCGCACAGTCGGCGGGAGCTGGAATAAGAGCCCCCATCTTCAACAGCTGCAATGATGCTACTGTGAGAACGCGGGAAGTACCGTTAGTGCATTGGCCATGCTACGTCATTGCTCTATCACGTACGTGCAGTCGTTTCGCGCAATATAAGGTTTGCTAGCTGCGGGACGAATCGGAAACTTACTTTGTGGACGCGCCTCGTAGATATCGTTAGTCCATACACGGATAGTTGAAGAAACTGAGTGGTCATCCAACGTTCAGTCCCAGAGTTTTTTACATAATTTTTAAAATGGAATGTTTGTCTACCATAAATATTTTTTTAGAAAATTTTACAAGATATAACATGTGATATAATCAGAATTACTATTTCATTCCCGTTTGGAGTACTCAAGCTAGTAAGCGTCTCCGAATAATGACGGCTTACAAGAAATTAAAATGATTCTTTTGTTTATCTCTAAAAGTGCGAGCAGAAACAAAAATCGTAGCACAGTGTCCCCCTACAAAGAAATAATAATAATTTCAGGGAAGGGGAGGATGTATATTTTAGCTGAGGTCTTCTTGTTCATTAAATATTGTGTTTAAAACACAATTAAAAAATAATTTTCCGAGAATGTAATTTTCCAGTGCGGAAGCTCAGCCTTAATAAGGTTACCGTTTCATTTTCAAGACACATAAAAGGGAAAAAAAATCACTTTCATTAAAACATTTTGCCGGTGATGCAATTTAAAATCGTACATGCTGAAGTTCGATTTTTATTTTCTTGATAAATTAAAAATAAAAAAATCTGATGTGGGCAGCACATGGCTTTCCTTATATATAATAGAGAATTTACTCTTTTTACAGTAAAAGAATAAAGTATAAGATCCACAGTACCGTGTTTTTATCGTTGATTTGTACATAAGGCCGGATCACAACATGTAAACATATTTACCCAAGTACCCAATTAACTTATATTTCTCGCAACTATAAATAAACAATTATCAACATTGAAGGCATCCTCAATAAGCGATATAGACCATATATTCAAATATTATAAAAGTATTTCATCAATTAAGCTTCATTTTCATTAATTTGGCGTCATTTTTGCAATTTTGACTATATTTTTAAGTGTCACCAAGTTGGTAATACTTAGTTAATTATTCTTCCAGTTCGCCAAATACATCAGGACGTATTACAAACAAACGGACAGAAGAGCATTTCTTATATACTAGAAGGTATTTCAAAATTTTATTCGAAAATTTAAGGGGGAGTGGTTACTGATTGTTCGATTGCGTATAAAAACAATAGGCTTCCAGTATTCACGGACTCTAATTTTTGTACCAAATTTCATTCGAATCGCTCCATTCGTTCGTGAGATATCGTCTCCACACACACACAGAGACACACACACACACAGATACACACACACACAGACATCATCTCAAAAACATTTGATTCGTATTCAGGGATGCTTGAAACGTGCTCTTACGTCGAAAACTCGAATTCGAATCTTCGTCCCCGTCACAATACATTCCTTATATACATTATGTATATAAGGAAAGTAATAAATGTATTTACTTAAATTCTGTAAGTACGAATGTTGCAGAAATATAGTCGGCGTGATTTATATCATGAAATCACACTTAGTGTCTTTTAAAAAAAATTTCACATCTCACCTTTGAAGCTCATTTTTCTACTTTCAAGATTATATAAAAATAATCAATAAATGTTTCAAAGGAATTCTTCAAATATAGAATATTTAAAGGTCTGGAACTTATTAGCAATTTCTAGAAGAGATTCAGTAATTCTCATAAATTTTGCAATGTGTTTAATTCAATATTTTCATCACAAGAAAAATATGGAAACTCCCACTGACAGCGAGAAATTGCCTATCAATTTACATATTCTTACAATAATTTTCCGTAGCTTCACAAATACAATTACTGATATATACGAAGTAATTACGTCGGGAATACCAACAAAGAAATCAAAGAGATGATGCATTATATTACACCTGAAATATTGGTTAAGACTCCTAAACCATCACACACACACACACACACACATATATATATATATATATATATATATATATATATATATATATATATCCCTTTTGGATTCATATTAAAAAGAGAAGTAGATGGAACATATAAGATACAACAATTTTGTATTTCTTGGAATTCTGGAGAATTTTCAATATGATAAATTGAGCGTCACACGTATCTGATTATGCTGGTACCAAAGTACAACATTATAGGTAATAAAGAATAACAAGAAAGATGAATCACGTATAAAGCATTGATTATGAAACACTTTCCAAGTACAATGCAAGTTTATTTAAACATCTCTAAAATGCGATACATTCAGCGGTAATATTAAAATTATCACAGTACTACAATATTTTATTTTACTTAAAAAATAAAAATCATGGAGGTCAAAGTACTTTCTAACTCCATTCTCAAAACTTCATCGATAAAAGCAATGATATAAAATCGCCTGCTTCCCTATGTAAAATCAATGAATATTTCATTCATATCACCTATATTTCAGCCTCTAGAGCTAAATAATTTTGCGTTAAAAAATTCAGCAATTCTTATTACAACTCATTTTACAGCTGGATTTGTTTACATTTTTCATACGCTAAAATTAGGTTTCGTTGTAGAAATAATCGAAGTTTGATGATCATTTAATCTAAAAAATATTGTGATTGCGTTCGTGCAGAATATAGATGCACAGAAAATACGCAAAAATAAAGTGCTTTGAGGACGGATGCAACACTAAATATAAATTTAAATGAACTTTAAAAATCACTATTTTGACACTGGGAAAAAAGATGGATGCCATATTTTATTTTGAAGTGGGTCACGTGATCACTTCACATATTATGGGTGTAATTATTATTTTAATTTTTATTTAAAAAACTTAGGAACATATTTTGTTGAACTTTCTTTATATATTTTAGGGGATAATTTGAATATTTTCTAAAATTTTCAAATCAATTAGCGAATTTTAACTTCACTTAAAAATGTTTAAAAAATTAGATCCCGTAGGTTTCAATGTATTTCACTTTTTCAACCCGGGTTCAATCCAAAACTAATCGGGTGATATTTTCATTGATATTCCCATATGTCTCCCAGACGGTCTGAACAACATACTAAAATTTAATTTTGATAAAGTCATTTTTGCGGCAGATATTGTGCGAACGGACAGATAGACAAACAGACAGACAGAATGACCAAAATCATAAACACTTTTCAACTATGTTGGAAGGTGTTAAAATATTTAGGACCAAAATAAATGTTGCAAGGATATATATGTAAGCATTTCAACAATTAGAAGGCATATCATCAATATTGTACTCACTTTTTCCACTATAGAACATCCTGAAAGGGCAGGAGGCATTAGGATAAGTGGAATGCGAAAACTCCATATTGTCCTTAATTCTAGAACTTTATATATTCAGCATTATTTAATATAAATTCCTCAGCTCTACCTGAAAAGAGTTGTATTTTAAAATGCAGAAAAAGCAATTAAAAGCAATTGTAAGTATTTAAATTTGCAGTAAAGAAATTTAAAGTATTTAAGTTTTTAGTAAAGCAATTAGAAGTATTTAAGTTTACAGTAAAGCAATTAAAAGCGTTTAAAAAAAAGAACAATTATGGCCTGAAAGGGTGCGTTTGCTTATACGAAGAACGGAAACCACAGCTTCTGGAGGTGGCGGGAAAAATCAAATAAGTCAAAAATTTCAATTTTTTATAACAATACATATTTGGTTTAAGAAAGTTATGAACTTTGTTGTGGAAAAAACACGTAAGTCAGTTGGGCTTTCGAGATGTTAAAAAAAGAGAAACCTTAAACACCTATTAGATTTTGCACGGATATCAGTGGGTAACAAAATATAAATTAAGAAAAATTATTATTTTTTTAGCTTATAAACAAACTCCATAAAATTTCAATCTGTATTCTGAAAACTAAAAATTAAAATTTTAAAATTGTTCCCCTAAAAGTATCAAAAATTTCAAGATCCGATTTTGACTTGAGTGAGAAATATTTTCTGCCAACATTTTTGGCTATCTAGCGATTCAAGTCGGCGCATATTTTGTCACACCTTTTCAGAGAATCAGAACTTCAGGTGATAAAGTAGGCCAAAGAGTAAGTGCACCCTGAGGGGGAACTCTACTCTCAAAATGCGAAAATGTCGACGAAAATCAACAGAAGTTTAAACTTTCTCAAAATCAAATCTATTGAATTTCTTGGAATGGAATTTTTAGCGTAGAGAAAAATAATATTCTTCTTTAAAATGTAAAGTTGATTTTAATCAAAGGATCTATATAGCCTTTAGGTTATATAGCCTGTAGGGAGTCTTATATACGGTCAGTTATCAAAAAAGAATATTTTAAACGCATTATGCCTACATAGAAGGTGAAAGTCGTATTTGGGGCGAATCAAAAGAGCTTATTTAGGGCGTATCACTAGAGTTTATTTAAGATGTATCAAACAACTTATTTAGGGCGTATATAAAGAACTTATTCAGGGCGTATCAAAACAATTTATTCAGGGCGTATCAAAAATAGTTGATGTGTATTGAAATAGGTTATTTAAGACGTAACAAAACAGCTTATTAAGGCGTAGAAAAAGAGTTCATACACCCGCTCAGAAGACGAAAGGAGTATTTAGGGTGTAATACTCTGTTGTATTAGGGTGTAGCATTCGATGTGCCTTGCGCCGGGACTGAGGCGAATTACGTACCCGAGCAGCAGTCGAAGGTTTGATTAGGTGCTTCTTTAGAACGAGCATGTGTTCGCGCGTCCTTTGCAATTTAAGCGTGTGATCGCACGTACTTTGTAATTTAAGTGTGTGATTGCGCGTGCTTTGTCATTTAAGCGTGTGATCGTGCGTGCTTTGTAATTTAAGCGTGTGATCGCGCGTACTTTGTAATTTAAGCGTGTGATCGCACAGTGGGCGACTGAGACTTTAAAAAAACTTAATGAATTAATTCAATTAATCCCTCCTCGCGATGTCATATTTTTAAATCTGACATGGCCGGGAATAGTTTCTAGTAAAATATATTTATTATTTACACATGTTTTTTGTCGATAAAATCATATATTGTACCGAAAATGACATAATAAATGTTTATGGATATAATCAAACTAGTTTGGGGGTTATATTAATGACATCATCTATAATATATTTGTATACTAGGATTATCAGAATTTAATTCTATTATCTGAATTTAATTGTATTATTAGACTTTAATTATATGATTAGAATTTTAATTATATAATTAAATAATATTTAATTATTTTAATTTTTAATGATGCAAATTTATATATTTAAAAAATTTTTTTTTTTAGAATTTTTGACAAATTTTTTGCTTCTAAAATTTTTATATTGTCAGTAACACATGTACATCTAGTATAATTACTGGACAATCACGTGGATACTAAGCATATAAAATTCCATACGCATTCATCAAACGGTTTTTAACACTTTACAACAAAGTTGAAAAGTGTTTATGACTTTGTTCATTCTGTCTGTCTGCCCGTTAGCAGGATAATTGCCGTAAAAATGACTTTATCAAAATGAAATTTTAGTATGTTGTTTAGACGGTCTGTAGGACCTATGGGAATATAAATAAATAATATCACCCAATTAGTTTTTTATTGAACCTGGGTTGAAAAAATGAAATACATTTAACCCTATGGGACCTAATTTTTCAAACATTTTTTAAGTAAATTTAAAATTCACGAATTGCTTCGAAATTTTTAGAAAATATTCACATTATCCCATAGAATATATAAAAAAAATTCAGTAAAATATGTTAAGTAGTTTTTTAATTAAAAATTATTTAATATAGGGAAAAAAACAAATTCAATTAAATTCTGACTTTGGGATATCTTCCAGAAAGAAAAGAGAGATATATTATATAATAAATATCTTTCCATTTGTTTAAGCGTTTTGCATATGGGAGAGGCTTCACATTTTAAAATAAATTTGGTAGATATTTTTCATTTTTTAACACTTTACAACAAAGTTGAAAAGTGTTTATGACTTTGTTCATTCTGTCTGTCTGTCTGTCTGTCTGTCCGTTAGCACGATAACTGCCGTAAAAATGAGTTTATCAAAATGAAATTTTAGTATGTTGTTCAGACGGTCTGTAGGACCTATGGGAATATAAATAAATAATATCACCCAATTAGTTTTTTATTGAACCCGGGTTGAAAAAATGAAATACATTGAACCCTATGGGACCTAATTTTTCAAACATTTTTTAAGTAAATTTAAAATTCACGAATTGCTTCGAAATTTTTAGGAAATATTCACATTATCCCATAGAATATATAAAAAAAAAATCAGTAAAATATGTTAAGTAGTTTTTTAATTAAAAAAATTATTTAATATAAGGAAAAAAACAAATTCAATTAAATTCTGACTTTGGGATATCTTCCAGAAAGAAAAGAGAGAGATATTATATAATAAATATCTCTCCATTTGTTTAAACGTTTAGCATATAGGAGTGGCTTCATATTTTAAAATAAATTTGGTAGATAACAATTTTTCATTTTTTTTAAATTTTATATAACTCTTCATGATAAATTTAATTGATGGCATTTTAAATGCACTTTCCTACGTCCTAGAGAGTTAAAATTTGGTACACAGCTTAAATTTGTTGAACATTTTATTCGACAAAAATTTGATGGATCTTTAAATATAGATCATACATTTTTTTCGAAATGGCCTGAAAATAATCCCCGTTCACTTCTATAAATCATTGGTGTAATATTGTTAAAAATTCTGATGTGGACAGCACATGTCTTTCGCTGCAGACTCATATTCGTTCTCTTTATTTATTCAATGATAATTTGAGTTTATCTGCACAACATAAGTATTTTAAATGACATTGAATTTACACGTTAAACTTAAATTTGGTTCTCATTTGATAGCTGGACTTATTGTCAAAGGTGGCGTAGCGAAAACGCGAAAAAACTAGAATATCTCAAGAACGGCTAGTCCTAGAGTAATGGGGTTAGTCTTATTCTTTTTGTTGTCAAAAATCACATATAAAATAGGAATTTAATTGATATAATTGAGCACACGTAGTCTTTTATTTTTATATATAACGATTTTTGCTGGCCATTTCGCAAAAATAGCCCGTTCCTTTTTCCCGAATCGTAGTAGAATAACCTACAAATGATTTATATACAAAATTTTGTTAAATTTGGTATATAAATCACTTGTAGGTTATTGAAATATTATACTCCAAATTTTGTTAAATTTGGTTCATTAGTTTTTAGCTAGAGTGGATAAAGACAATTTCTGCGGCCATTTCGCAAAGAAGGCAGATTCTTTTATTACGAATCGTACTATAATCTAATGAACATCAGGATTTCCCACAAAAAACCTACCTACCAAATTGTATGAAATTCGGTCCATTAGTTTTTCAATTAGAGTGGATGTAATATCCACACAGACACACAGAAACATACACAGATACACCCTTACACACACAGACGTCTTCCTAAAAGTAGTTTTTTCGTGTTCTAGAAGTCCCAAAACGTTGAAAACCCAGACCACACGACAGACCCGAAGGTTTACTGCAGCTAAGTGTGTGGCCGGTGAAGTCCCAAAACGTGTAGATCCTTTGAAAATTCGAGTTCCGATCTTCGGCACGATTCCAATACTTTGAGTACATACACATACACATATATATTATCTGTGTATTATCTGTGTATCTAAATTCCGTGCCTATGCAATTACAATAGTTGTGATTTTAAATGATCCCTAAACTTTTATTATTTCTTCAAGGAAGCCTAATTTTAACATATGCAGAATGCAAATATCTCAAGCGATTGTAAGATGAATTACATAAGAATTGCTGAATTTTTTTCACACAAAATTATTTAGCTCTGGAGTCTGGAATACAAGTTATATGAATGAAATATTCATTGATTTTGCATAAAGAATCAGATGATTTATATTTCGATACAGTTTTAAATATTTAAGTATAATAAATTACTGTAGTACTGTGATAATGTAAAAGATATTACCACTGAATGAATCACATTTTAGAAATTTTTAAATGAAATTACATTTCAGTTGGAAAGTGTTTCATAATCAATGCTTATGCATGATTGATCTTTCTTGTTTAAAATTTTATATAGCTCTTCATGATATACTGATTTGAGGGCATTTTTAATGCACTTTCCTACGTCCTAGAGAGTTAAAATTTGGTACACAGCTTAAATTTGTTGAACATTTTATTCGACAAAAATTTGATGGATCTTTAAATATAGATCATACTTTTTTTCGAAATGGCCTGAAAATAATACCCGTTCACTTCTATAAATCATTGTTGTAATATAATTCTGATCTGGGCAGCACATGTCTTTTCCCTGCAGACTCATATTCGTTCTCTTTATTTATTCAATAATAATTTGAGTTTCTCTGCACAAAATAACAACCATAAGTATTTTAAATGACATTGAATTTACACGTTAAACTTAAATTTGGTTCTCATTTGATAGCTGGACTTATTGTCAAAGGTGGCGTAGCGAAAACGCGAAAAAACTAGAATATCTCAAGAACGGCTTGTCTAGAGTAATGGGAGTAGTAGAGAAAGGGGCGTTCTGCACGGAAGGCGGTAAGCGGTATGGCCGCCATTCCGCCTTCTGTGATCCTGGACGGGGGTGTAAAAGGGGGGGAAAATGAAAAAAAGGTGGGGGTGAAAATTTTTAGAAACTTTTTTTTGGGTGGCAACGATGTCGTGGTCTTGTACGAGGGGTTTGGAGGGGAATAAATTTTTGAAATGGGATTTTTTCTAAGTGTGGAAGAAACTTTTTTAGGGGTGGCAACGGCTAAGGTTCTGCGACGAAGGCGGTATGGAACCATCAGCGCCCCTTAGCGGCGAAAAGTGGAACTATCAAGGTGGAACTTAGATATATTTTTTGTTTGGGTTGCCATAGCAACACCTGTGGCAGATAAACTTTTTTAGGGGTGGCAACGGCTAAGGTTCTGCGACGAAGGCGGTATGGAACCATCAGCGCCCCCTAGCGGCGAAAAGTGGAACTATCAAGGTGGAACTTAGAAATATTTTTTGTTTGGGTTGCCATAGCAACACCTGTGGCAGATAAACTTTTTTAGGGGTGGCAACGGCTAAGGTTCTGCGACGAAGGCGGTATGGAACCATCAGCGTCCCCTAGCGGCGAAAAGTGGAACTATCAAGGTGGAACTTAGAAATATTTTTTGTTTGGGTTGCCATAGCAACACCTGTGGCAGATAAACTTTTTTAGGGGTGGCAACGGCTAAGGTTCTGCGACGAAGGCGGTATGGAAACATCAGCGCCCCCTAGCGGCGAAAAGTGGAACTATCAAGGTGGAACTTAGAAATATTTTTTGTTTGGGTTGCCATAGCAACACCTGTGGCAGATAAACTTTTTTAGGGGTGGCAACGGCTAAGATTCTGCGACGAAGGCGGTATGGAACCATCAGCGCCCCCTAGCGGCGGAAAGTGGAATTAAAATTGGGATTTTTTTCTTTTTTTCTAAATGAGTTAATTAAGTATGAAATATTCGTATTTTTCTTATATTTTTTCGCAAATGTAAGTTTTTTACTTTTCAAAAACCACACTTGTGCCGTTTTCTCTATGGAAATTAACATAGGCTTTCGCACTTGTGCTATTTTTTAACGTTTTTTCACAAAAACATACTTTTTACTAACAAAATTTCGTAAATGCAAGTTTTTTTCTTATATTTTTTCGCAAATGTAATTTTTTTACTTTTCAAAAACCCCACTTGTGCCGTTTTCTCTATGGAAATTAACATAGGTTTTCGCACTTGAGCTATTTTTTAACGTTTTTTCACAAAAACATACTTTTTACTAACAAAATTTCGTAAATGCAAGTTTTTTTCTTATATTTTTTCGCAAATGTAATTTTTTTACTTTTCAAAAACCCCACTTGTGCCGTTTTCTCTATGGAAATTAACATAGGTTTTCGCACTTGTGCTATTTTTTAACGTTTTTTCACAAAAACATACTTTTAACTA
Organism: Amaurobius ferox; assembly: GCA_951213105.1. Taxonomy (NCBI): domain Eukaryota; kingdom Metazoa; phylum Arthropoda; class Arachnida; order Araneae; family Amaurobiidae; genus Amaurobius; species Amaurobius ferox. Next base: position 132,192,204 of record OX578136.1, read on the forward strand.
ACAAAATTTCGTAAATGCAAGTTTTTTTTCTTAAATTTTTTCGCAAATGTAATTTTTTTACTTTTCAAAAACCACACTTGTGCCGTTTTCTCTATGGAAATTAACATAGGTTTTCGCACTTGTGCTATTTTTTAACGTTTTTTCACAAAAACATACTTTTTACTAACAAAATTTCGTAAATGCAAGTTTTTTTTCTTATATTTTTTCGCAAATGTAATTTTTTTACTTTTCAAAAACCACACTTGTGCCGTTTTCTCTATGGAAATTAACATAGGTTTTCACACTTGTGCTATTTTTTAACTTTTTTTCACAAAAACATACTTTTTACTTGTAAAAAACTAACAAAAACGCGTTTTTAAAGTAACAGAATCGCGTGAATTGGTGTTTTAAAGTAGCAGAATCGCGTGAATTGGTGTTTTAAAGTAGCAGAATCGCGTGAATTGGGTATATGGGAATCTCGAGAATCTCGGGGGTTTAAGGGGTGTGTTTCCCCAACCATTTCGGTCTTGGATTTAAAAAAATAAATATTTGTAAAAAATATTCCCAAAAATAAATATTTTTAATAAATATGGGGGTACCTTTCAATCTTAACATGTTTTAAAGAATCGTGAAAGTGTGCTTATGCCTAAAATACTTGAGTGTTATGAATCTCACAAGTTAATGAAAGGAAGCGATAAAATTTTAAATTTAAATAATAGCAGATACCAATGTCTGTATATATATGTTTTTACAAGTGTACTACTACCATAGGGGTTTCTTTCAATCCTAACATGTTTTAAAAACCGCAGAGCGCATTAAATCACGATGACAGATCTACCCCTCCCCACCTCGCGTGAATGTGGATAGTTACATCGTATGGTCAGTGCGGGAAAGATGGGGATACTGCTAACAGAGCGTGGTTCTGTACCTGGATATAACTTGAGGCAATATGTCGCGTTGGGTTGGGTCGACTGTTTAGAACGGCTCTCGCTGCTATTGTTAACATCTGTGGTGGGGGACAGTTTTTTTGGACTCATAGAATGTTTGTGTTGGACCATCGCGAAATGCTATGCTCTGCTGGGAGAGGCTCTTTTTAAGAAGTTCTTATGTTTCTACATTTACGTTTAAATATGTTTTTTTACCAAGTTGCTAATACCTGAAACAAATATTTTGTGCACTTACATTTTAAATTCTTATTTTTACTTAAAGTACCTGAAAAAGAAATACGTTGCTTGCTAAAGTACCTGAAAAAGAAATACGTTGCTTGCTAAAGTACCTGAAAAAGAAATTCTTGTGTTTCTACATTTTCGTTTAAATATATTTTTTACCAAGTGCTTATTTCCATTTAAATTCTTATTTCCATTTCCTAATAATACCTGAAAAAGAAAATCCTGGATAGCTGAAACAGAGATGTATATCATGCGTTTTGCATTTCCTAATAATACCTGAAAAAGAAATATTTTTTACCAAGTTCTTACGAATACCTGAAAGGTGTGTATCTGTAGTTTCCAAGAAAAAGGCAAAGTTAAGAAAACACACATTTATTAAAAAAATAAATAAATAAATATTTACATATATGTATATACATTCTTCTTCTTCTTCTTTTGCACATAGATTTTGAATAGTTTAAAAAAAGTTCGGTAACAGGTATAAAAAGTAGCCAATATAGGGCATTTCCTCTGTAAAAGGCGCCAAAGGTGTGTAACGTATTCAAACAATGACGTCACTCGCTTCATGCCCGTTCTTGAATGTGCGGGGACGAATTCAGGCACAGCTGTTTCGCGTGCATTCCTGAATACGCGTGACGTATTCAGACAATGAGGTCACTCGTTTCGTGTCCATTCTTGAATGTACCTGTTTTGCCGTTGGAGAACTTGTAATACATTTACACAACCGTTTCATTTTCCATCAAGGCTAGAACATTGCTTTTTAGAGTTTCCATGGATATATTCCGTGCGAGTGATATAAAATAAGAGTTATTCTTGAATTGGCTTAAAGAGAGAGCAATTTCATGCATATCCAATCTCAGAAATATCTCATCTTCCATTGTATTTAGCTTCTCCATATCCGTCTTGTATAAACAATCATGATTTAATTGTGCATATGAATTAGCTGCACAACCATGACAGGTATAGAGACTTCTGATTTGAAATCCCAAATCCTCTCGAATCACAGTCATAAACTTATCATACAAACAGTCCTCGGACAGCGTAGATGAAACACATTCACTATTTTCTAATGCATTTAATTCGTGAGGTAAGATTCGTTGAAACAATCCTTCCAACAAACAGGTTGAAATTTCATAAGTAAGTCCTTTTAAACGTTCCAATTGTTCTAGAGTGAGTCTAATAAAGGTGAATTTTAAATGATACGCTCCACATCTTTCACTTTGCACAAGTTGTTGGAAATGGACATTTGCTAAATCTGCAATCACTAATATGGAATTATTGCAAATAAAAGAGGTTTCTGCTCGGGCTGCATTAAAAGCTGATATTTTCTGCACAAAACTAGCCCATGTAACAGGTGACATAACAACTCCTTTCGTTGTGGGGCTTAACATACACTCGGAATTCTCAGCATAGTGTCTTATGTGTACCTTCACTTGATTATTAAATGTTTTTACAGAAACTAAAATATTACCTCCAAGCTGCATACTGAGATAGCAGTGATTAGGCTTTGCTGTAGTAGAACACTTAGCTGAATCTGTCATAGGCTCTGTCGTAGTAGAACATTTAGGCGAATCACTAATAAGTGAGGTGGGTTCAGGAATACTTAATCCAAGCATCATGTTACATATAGCAGAATTTGGAAGAGAATTATCACAATCGTCTGGATGATCCAACAAAGAATCGTCTGGGCATGTCTGGGCAGATTCCACAAGATCGGGCATCGTCTCGCTGGATGCAGGTGCGGGGTCCATACAGACATCTTCGGACATGTCTATGCAAAGCTTTTTGCAGGGATTTGACGCATAAAACACATCTTTGCGCTTAATAGGCAGGATGAGGCTAGACATCTCTAGATTATTCATGAAAATACGTTTAAGGTTAAAATAATACTATTGAAGACTGATACGAAATAACAAGTGCTTAATCGATGGAGTGCTAGCTATACAGAGTGAATACCTTCCCGTCGTAGTGTCGTACAAGACAGAGCACCAGGCGAGAAGCGCCTTTAATCTCCAGTTTCAATATGTGGTTCTTATCGTCAAACTGTGACATTAATTCAGTGACCCTAATTGGAGGTTCGAGGTTTTTATTTACTACTTTTTATTATTTGTCCTAGCTCCTAGTGCGGCAGTTTGTTGCACATTTAGAGTTTAAGCAGTTTGGGGGGTTGATGCAGATCTAAGGGTTACCTAGCGTTTTGGCAGTTTAGAGTTTAGAATATTTTTTTTTTTTATATAAAATAATAGTCGCGAGTTTTATTTAAAAATCAGATGTTTGAGGTGGGATCTTTTAATTCCGATTATCGATGTTTAGAACAGCGCGGGGTCTCTTACGAGATTTGGCCTTGCGATGATCATAGTCATGCAGATTGAATAACAGTTCGTTTGGAACGGATGGCAAATTTCTGTAAAATTTAAGCGCTAGCTTTTTAATTTGGGCTCTAACAGTTTTTATTTTGAAGTCATTCCTAATTACCGAGTTTCTTAAGTACCTGGGAGCTTTCCTGATAATCCGTAGGATTTTGTTTTGTTTTGTCTCTAGGAGGTCTATTGTAGTTTTACAGGCATATCCCCATACGGGTGCTGCATACAGCATTCCCGGGCGGATGACCGATTTATAAATTAGGAGTTTATTTTGATAACTTAGATTTCCGTTTCCTATCATTGGGTATAAGGCTCCTGTGGCCATATACGCTTTTTTGATTAAGTTCGTTACGTGCTGTTTCCAGGTTAGGTGGGAATCTATCGTTACACCTAGGTATTTAGTAGATTTTTCCGCTTTTAGGGCATGGTTGTTTATGTACAGAGGCGGCGGAGGTTTACGTTTTCTAGAGAAATAAATCCAATGACATTTATTGGGGTTTAATCTTATTCGCCATTTTTCCAGCCAAGTTTGGAGTATGTCTAAGTGTTGTTGTAGCTGTCTGTGCATTACTGAGACATAGGGGTGTTTTGCAAGTATCGCACTGTCGTCTGCATAGAGTGCCAGCTCTGTGTTTGGAGTCCTAAGGATGTCGTTCAGGTATATGTTAAAGAGTGTCGGGCCCAGGATAGAACCTTGCGGTACGCTACTTTTAATGAGCTTGGGTGTAGATAAGTTTATTTATTTATTTATTTATTTATTTATTTATTCAATTAACGTGGCAACTACAGATGAAATCCAGTTACAGTAGCCACACAAGAAATTAAAAAGTACAGAACATAGGATACAAGAATACTAATTAGTAAACATATCAAGCGCATTGAAACAGGCTTTTTTAAAACAGGCAGGGGTCAAGTTAAATATATCAATATCATCACAATAAGTATTATATAGATCAACAAATTTATAGATAGAATAGCATTTAATATAGTTGCGCTTAACAATAGTATTGTGAAAAAGAGTTTTTTTCCTGGTATTATTGACAGGTATGTGGAATTCCAGGCAAGAAAGTAAAGTAGGGCAATCAATAGTATTATTTAAAACCTTATAATAAAACAAAAGGCAGGACCAGTTTCTTCTTTTTTTAAGAGACATTAAACTATATTTCCGTCTGAGTTCCCTTGTATGCATATCAGAAGGATAATAACCAGTCAATCTGTAATCAATAGTACGTAAAAGTTTATTTTGCACGATTTCTATCCGTTGAGAATGTAGATTGTAAACAGGGTCCCAAATCATTGCACAATATTCCAAGAATGGTTTAACAAGAGTATTATAAATACAAATAATCGTATCAGAACTGGCAAAAACACGAGATCGTCTTAAGGTGAAACCAAGTCTTTGGTAGGCTCTTTTAATAATATTATCGATATGTCTCTGAAAGTTAAAAGTATCATCGAAAGTGACCCCTAAATCAATAATATGAGTACATCGAGATAGAGATGAATTATTTAAAAAATAATTGTAATTAAGAATATTATGGATCCTAGCAATGCTCATAACATAGCATTTAGAAATATTTAAATGAAGTTTATTTAGTACAGACCAGTTATACAGTTCATCTAGATCTCTCTGCATCAGTTCACAATCAGTTAATGAGTTGATTTTCATATAAAGTTTCAAATCGTCTGCAAACATAAGACATTTAGCTGTTTTAAAAATCCGGGGAATTTCATTAATAAAAATTAAAAAAAGGAGTGGGCCCAGATTAGAACCCTGAGGAACACCAGAGGAATTACTGTATAGTCTAGAGTTTACACCACAGTACTTTACAGAATACAGTCTATCTGAAATATAAGAGTATAACCAAGTCGACAAATGAACACTAAAACCGCTAGTAATCAGTTTACGGGTTAATAACCCCAGATCGATGTGATCAAAAGCTTTACTAAAGTCAGTATAAATTACATCAAGTTGTCTCTTGGTTTTAATAGCATCAACAATGTCACTGGTAAGGCAAGCTAAATTAGTTACAGTTGATCGTCTTGGCATAAACCCATGCTGGTACGGAGAAATCCATTGCTTAATTTGGGAAAAGATCCTTTCATGCATAACACATTCAAAAACTTTTGAAAAAGGGGAAAGAATGGTAATAGGCCTGTAGTTCGAAATATCATGCTTGTTGTTCTTTTTATGTACAGGAATAACTTGACCATATTTCCAGACATTGGGAAAAGCCATAGTTTTAATCGAAATATTAAACAAAATAAGCAAAGGGTAAGTTAGAGAGTCAGCACAACCTTTGATAATGAAAGAAGGAACATCATCACAGCTTAAAGACTGGCTGGATTTTAACTTCATTAAGGCTTTGACAACATCATTTTCAGTAATATATGTAACCTTAATTAAGTCAATGTTATTGAGTTCACAATACTTGGTTAGCAGTTCAAAATCAACAGGTTGGCTACTTTGGATATAAACAGATTCAAAGAAATCAGCAAAGCAGTTTGCAATATCATTAACAGTAGAATAATCAGTATTATTATAACTCATTGTTGAGCTCCCATGACTACCAGGCGAATCACCTTTACAAAAATTCCAGAAAGCTTAGGGTTCTTATTGAGTTCTTGTTCCATGATAGCAACATGATTGGTAAAATCAGTTTTGATTCCATCTTTCACAGATTTGCGTAGTCTGTGAAATTCCTGAAGATCACTTATATCACCATCTCTAATAGATTTTTTACGATATTTTTTTTAATTTTATATTATGGATTGTGCTAGAAGAATACCACGATTTATATCTCCGCTTAGTAGGAATATATTTTGGTATACATAAGTCAAATATCCCATAGACACAGTCATAAAAACTCGATATAGCATCATTAACATTTGTATATGTATTTAGAAAGTTCCAGTCTGTATTATAAAAGTAGTCATATAGCATAGGATAGTTGGCCTTTCTAAAGTTATATTTCATATTATTATTAATTCGATGATTTCTACTCACCTTCTTAATCAATATAGTTCCCTCCAGAGCAGGATGGTATGGATCCTCTTTAACGAAACTGAAGGTAGAATGTTCAATAATGATCTGTTTATAGTTAGTCAAGACAAGATCAAGAATTTTGCCATATTTATTACAAACAGTGTTTAATTGATCAAGATTTAGGAACTGCATAAAGTTAGAAATAGCATACTCAACTTGAGTGTGGCCAGATAATTTGTTACCTCCTACTCTGACTTGAAAGTGTCTGTTATTTAAGTATGAGATTAAAAGTTTGACAAGTGCGTCAGGGACTTTTAAAGTGATCAATTTGTACGCTAATCCACAGTGCCATACTTTATCAAAGGCTTTTTGTACGTCCAGAAAAATCGCAGCTGTGGGTGTCTTGTTATTGAGACCAGAAGATATGTACTCTACCACTCTCAGCAATTGATGAGTGGTGGAGTGCTTTGGCCGAAATCCAAACTGCTCCGGAATGATAATGTCATTCTCACTAAGGTGCGTGTTCAGTCTCTTAAGAATAATTTCCTCAGTAATTTTACTAAGTGTCGGTAGCAAGCTAATTGGTCTGTAGTTGGCTGGAATTGTGGCATCCTCACCAGGCTTATGGATTGTTATAATTATCGCTTCCTTCCATTCTTTGGGGAAATAGTTTAGTTTTAATATTTTATTTATTAAGATAGTCAAGTAACATATTACGTTTAAGGGTAGGTTTTTAACCGCAATATTTCTGATTTTGTCGTGCCCTGGGCTTTTACGGTTTTTGAGATTCTTAATAATTTCTACTATCTCCTGCGGGGTAGCTGGGTCAATCTCAGCCGTTACCGGGGAATTCCTGAAGTTATTTAAAGTTTGACTAACCATTCTTAGGGTATCCTGACACATTAGATCGTGGTTTGGTTGGAATTGTTTTTCATAATGGCTTGCGAGCGCCTCGGCTTTTTCCTCGTCTGAGTACGCGATTTTAGTACCATCTATTAGTGGCGGGAGCTTAATTTGAGGTTTCCTGAGTCTTTTTGCGAATTGCCAGAGCGATACGTCTTCTGGGCTAAGGGATTCGATTAGTTCTTTATACTGTTGCTGCTTTTCTGCGACAATTTTTTCCCTGACTTTGCACGTGAGTCTGTTAAGCTCCCTTTTAAGGCCGGGGTCTCTGTTAGCCTGCCATGTCTTACGTATTCTATTTCTTTGCCTGACTAATTGTTTGACATGGTGGGAAAGTGTGGGCATTTTTGGAGACTCACGATGTGTTGTGGCAGAGGCAATTGGTCTCTTGATTTCTGTTGTGAGTGTGTGCGTGGCAGAGTCAATATCCGCCGTGCTCATTATGTTAGGTACTGCTAAGTGCGACTCGAAGAGTGCTCTTTTGAATACTTCCCAGTTGACCCTCTCTTGTCCCAAAGAGGCTGGAAGAGGTGTTTTCAGGTCGAATGTCACCAGTACCGGCAGATGATCCGAGTCGAATTCATCCAGGGTACTAATAGTGTGAGCGTAATCTATGTTTCGCGTTAGGACAAAGTCTATAAATGAGCCGTTGGCGCCTGAGAAGCAGGTTGGTGTCGATGGTACAATAATGTTAGTGTTTGTCGTGTTCAGCAGTCTGTGTATCTGTGTACCGCGTGAATTGGCTCTCCTACAGCCCCACGCTCGGTGGTGCGCGTTGAAGTCGCCTGCGAGTATCGTGTTTGGATATCGCGCGAAAAGCAGTTCCAGTTGCGCAGCTACATCTACTCTACTCATATTTTTGACATATGTTGAGGTTAGGATAAACGGGCTAGTATTATTAATTTTAATTTTTATACTAGTATTTTCTATACCTTGAAGATTTATATTGCTTAGTTCCTCGTGGGGAATATTTCTTTCAATGTATACTGCTGTTCCTCCATGGGGCGTTCTAGCATTAGTATTTGAGCTAAGATTATGATAGCATATGTAGTTGGCTATGTTTAGTGTTTTACTTTCTGTAACTTTAGTTTCCTGAATTAATAAGGCGTCTACGTCATTTTCATTTACATAGTTCCTAAGTTCATTTATTCTTGGAGATATGCCGTTCGCATTCCAAAATATTATTTTTAAGGATTCTTTTTGGGACCTAGCCATGACGGGTTTGATTCTCACTGTTACTTTTAAAGTCCGTGATTATTTTAAGGGCCTCAAAGACCATTACCATAGGATCGCTCTTTTTTTGTACTAACTCTGCGAACTGCATCAACAGATGTTTAATGTCGTCTAGATTGAACATGCTAATAAATCCTCTGATGAGGTTGAGGATATCCTCCATCTTTTCAGCATCAGATTTATCAGTCGGTTCAGTCTCAGCTTCCATTTCCTCAGCCTCAACCGCGGTTTGCACATTTTTGTGAGTGTCCTTTTGGGACTCGATAGTTTTTTGCTTTTTTTCACCCGTTTTAACTAACAGCTGGGTTTCCGCGATCTCTTCACCCCTGACTCGTTTATTTTGTTTCCAATCCTCAACCTTCCTGTCAAGCCTATCCTTTGCCTGTCTGGCTTTTTCTATTTCCGATCTCTTTTTAATGGCAGCTGTAGCTGCTCTTACTTCCTCCAGGGTCAATTCTCTGGAGGTCGATGATTTGGGGGCCTGCTCTTGCACCGATCTGGTAGGTGCTGAAGGTTGGTGTCTTTTTTCCTGTGGCACTATGTGCGAGGAGTCCTGAGGGGGTGCCTGGGGGTTTAGTCCGAGGGCCTTTTGCCTCCAAGGGGGTATCTGATTTTTTGGGGGAGGGGGGGCATACCCCGGTGCCTTTCCTCTGTTCCAGGGGTTCTTCGGGCATTGCCTGAAGTTCGCCGGGTGGTCTCCATTACAATTTGCACACGTTGCCTTCTCTGTCCTGGGTCTCTGGCAGTCCCGTGTGAAGTGTTCTTCAGCACACTTCAGGCACTTTGGTGGCATACTGCAGTTCTCAGAGGAGTGGTTGAACTGCTGGCACCGGTAGCATATTTTGAAGCCCCGTGCTCTGAAGGCCTCTACCTTCACAGCCAAGTATCCTAACCTTGTCAGTCTGTAAATCCTCTGCCAGTCTTCCGTGGGCCTAAGGCTGAGTAAGAAGATCGGTAGGGGGAATTTCGTTTTAGTGTTTCTCAGTTGAGAAACCCGGACTACATCTAATCCCATGGATGTTAGAGTAAGTTTTATTTCCTCAATGTTATAGTTTGCTGGTAGCCCCTTCAAAACTACCTTTTTGGGCCTTTCTGTTTTCAAGTTTAAGCTGTGGAAGGGGATTTTCTCACTAGTCAAATGGCGCTGAACAACCCTATAGGAGTCAGCGTCATTAGGTATCAATTTAAGCATATCTCCTGAGAGTTTGCCAGATACTTTGTTGCCTGTGATCTCATTTAACTTTTTTAAGAGAGCCTGGTAGTTATCTCTAAACTTAATGAAAAACATTCCGCTTTTGGGTCTTTTTTCTCTACTTCCATACTTTTATCACTACCACTATTTACAACCGTTTTTGGTTTTGGTGCACTTTTTAACACTACAGGTTGCGCGACAATTTCAGCATAAGTCTTAGGCTTATTTACTTCATTAGAATTTGCATTTACACTTTTGTCATTTACATCCTTAACAGTTACATCATTACAATCCATGTTATCATGGTCACTAGGTTTTAAGTTAGATTCTCCAGTCTGGATTTTAGTAGGAGTTCCCTTAGTGGGAAACTCCTCTGTCCTAGCCCTTTTACTTGGATTTTCAACCGTTTCAGTTTTATCAACAAGTTTGATCTCTTTAATTAGTCCTATCTCTAACAGTTTAGATTTAATTTCAGTGTTGTTTAATCTTAAATTACTATCCTCAAATGAATTAAAAATTAAATACATATCACTACTTCTAAATTTAGTCATGTCACAGCCTAACATAAAAGAATTCACAAAATTGAACATACCCAAAATCCGGGAGACTTGGTCCTTGTCCTGGGTGATGAGTCCGTTCTTGAGCATATCCCCGATATGCAGAGTCAGCGTGTAGATCAGTAATCCACAGAAGTTCACTGTTTCCCTCACTTCCTGGGTCCACGTGCGAGAAAGTCCATCGTCCGGCAGGGAGTCAAAATAAGAGTTCATGGCATCCCTGAGAGGCCGAGCATCATCACCATCCAGTTCCCTTGCAACATCCCTCGTCACTTCCAAAACTTCTCTGTCCAGCTCCATAGTCCAGCAGGGTCAATCCAAGGCACAAAAAACAGAACCACGTGGGAAAAACGCATGTGTTAATCCAAAGTCGAAAGCACAAAATGGCGAAAAGCCGCACACAATAAAGTTGAAGATTACTTAGCCCGACGTGCTCTATCGTAACAAGATATAACACGCCCAAGCGTAAGCAAGAAAGTCACCACAAGATAAAAGCAGCAGCTTCTCAAAATCACAACCTCACACTTCGAAGTCTGAGCTCCGAATCGAGTGAATACCTTATTTTAGACTTCATACACTTATATAGACTAAAATATCGCCACGAATATCACGTGACGAGCTGTAATCTCGCCAAAAGAGTCACATGACTCTTTAAAAAGTATTTATGTATGGATAATGTACACTGAATGAAAACATTCTGTAAAACAAGGGTATCAACGTTCTGATAATACTTATGAATGGACTACAATATTTATGAAGGTAATGACAATAGAAATAGCGTGAATATATTTTAATGAATATCCAATCTTATAAATAGTAATACCCTCAAGGAAAGAAAGCAGTGTATTTAATTATTACTAAATAATGATAACGCGATAAGACCCCAAATATGGTAACCTTTTCCCCACTCCCATTCATAATATGGCTTCATATCTCGCCACACATATGTGGTAACCCCATTGTGCTACATAAGGGGGCAGCCGTACGGGCTCCGTACGGGCTTCAGTTAATGAGTTGATTTTCATATTTCGGCCAAAGCACTCCACCTCTCATCAATTGCTGAGAGTGGTAGAGTACATATCTTCTGGACTTAATAGTAAGACACCCACAGCTGCGATTTTTCTGGACATACAAAAAGCCTTTGATAAAGTATGGCACTGTGGATTAGCGTACAAATTGATCACTTTAAAAGTCCCTGACGCTCTTGTTAAACTTTTAATCTCATACTTAAATAACAGACACTTTCAAGTCAGAGTAGGAGGTAACTTATCAACACCCAAGCTCATTAAAAGTAGTGTACCGCAAGGTTCTATCCTGGGCCCGACACTCTTTAACATATACCTGAACGACATCCCCAGGACTCCAAACACAGAGCTGGCACTCTATGCAGACGACAGTGCGATACTTGCAAAACACCCCTATGTCTCAGTAATGCACAGACAGCTACAACAACACTTAGACATACTCCAAACTTGGCTGGAAAAATGGCGAATAAAATTAAACCCCAATAAATGTCATTGGATTTATTTCTCTAGAAAACGTAAACCTCCGCCGCCTCTGTACATAAACAACCATGCCCTAAAAGCGGAAAAATCTACTAAATACCTAGGTGTAACGATAGATTCCCACCTAACCTGGAAACAGCACGTAACGAACTTAATCAAAAAAGCGTATATGGCCACAGGAGCCTTATACCCAATGATAGGAAACGGAAATCTCAGTTATCAAAATAAACTCCTAATTTATAAATCGGTCATCCGCCCGGGAATGCTGTATGCAGCACCCGTATGGGGATATGCCTGTAAAACTACAATAGACCTCCTAGAGACAAAACAAAACAAAATCCTACGGATTATCAGGAAAGCTCCCAGGTACTTAAGAAACTCGGTAATTAGGAATGACTTCAAAATAAAAACTGTTAGAGCCCAAATTAAAAAGCTAGCGCTTAAATTTTACAAAAATTTGCCATCCGTTCCAAACGAACTGTTATTCAATCTGCATGACTATGATCATCGCAAGGCCAAATCTCGTAAGAGACCCCGCGCTGTTCTAAACATCGATAATCGGAATTAAAAGATCCCACCTCAAACATCTGATTTTTAAATAAAACTCGCGACTATTATTTTATAAAAAAAAAAAAAAAAATATATATATATTCTAAACTCTAAACTGCCAAAACGCTAGGTAACCCTTAGATCTGCATCAACCTCCCAAACTGCTTAAACTCTAAATGTGCAACAAACTGCCACACTAGGAGCTAGGACAAATAATAAAAAGTAGTAAATAAAAACCTCGAACCTCCAATTAGGGTCACTGAATTAATGTCACAGTTTGACGATAAGAACCACATATTGAAACTGGAGATTAAAGGCGCTTCGCGCCTGGTGCTCTGTCTTGTACGACACTACGACTAGGCTTCGTTCTCACTTTCTTTTGGACGCCCATATGACTTACGGAAACCACATAGATTCCAAAGTAGCATCAGCCAATAAGACTTATCGTGCCCTTCTTCCCATTCTCGGTAGAAAATCCCACCTTTCCCTTGAAAACAAGCTTATTATTTACAAACAGATCATTGCACCTGGATTTTTGTACGCCAGCCCGATCTGGGGGTCGGCGGCAAACGTCCACATTAGGAAACTGCAAGTTTTTCAGAATAAAGTTTTGCGTTGCATCGTTAAGGCTCCTAGGTATGTCCAAGACGAAGTGATTCATCACGACCTCAAAGTCTCGGGAGTTATCGAGCAAATCTCGGCCCATTCACTCAAATTTAACAAAGTTAACTCTAATAGACCCTGTTTGCGGGATGTCGATCAGACGTACAACCCTATTATGCCTACCTATTGCAGGAAGCGCAGACCTAGGCATCTTCTGTTTAGCACCAACGATACTAAATGGAAGAAACGTCGTTTTGTCACTCCGCAACCAGGCGTCTCGTAAACCTGAACACCGGTAGATGGCGGCACTTGCGGTCATTCTACCTGTTCGCTTTCCTGGCTCAACCACTGGCCAACCCAACTGCTTGCTGTTGCCCGCGTTTTTCTCCCTGCTAGACCAGTACAATTTCAAATCCACGTTTCCATAACTTTAAACTTGTTTTTTGTAAATTATTGTGTGTCACTGAAAAGTGCCTTCTTTTTTCTAGAACTTGGGTGTTTAACTTAAAAGTATTTATCATCTTTAAACTTGTAAACTTAATCTTGTCTCTCTTGCATCAGAAATTTCAGTTCATTTTTGAACAGCTCTAAAACTATAAATTACCTTGCATTAATGTTAAATTTAATGTTAAATTTAATTTCAATTTCTAACTTATTCTGTACTTTTTCCATCTACATGTACTTAAATTTTTCAACAGTAAATCTTTATTCCACAGAGCTTGCTCTGTATTTCCTATTGGTGCCCTTAAGGCATTGGCCCCTCCCCCTCCCTCCCTAGCACCGACTTGCAGGTCGAAGCCTTCCAAGACATAGTCCAACCTGACATCATCATCCAGCAACTGCCACATCAGCGCCCTCGATGGAGTAGAGCGCCACACGCATATTGCTATATATGAAAAATCCACCATCAGTTAACATTGCTATATATTCGATGTGGGGTTAAGTGCATTCTGCACAGGAACCCCGTAAAGAATCGTCTTGGCTTGGCACTTTCTTTTGATCGACCTGCTGAGAAGGACTCTCCCTGCCTTTAGAAATGTTCTTCTATTTAAGAATAATCTTTTAATCTATTGTTTTTACATGGGGAGAAATACTTTAAATGTTTTTAGCAACCTGATATTTATGCGAGTTGTTTTGTTCTATTTACAGGTAGATGATGCTGACGCACAACCAATGGTTTCTACAGAGAAAAAGAGAGCTGTTGGAAAGACTACCCATGTAAGTATTATTTATTGATTTCTTTTAGGTACGAGATAGGTATTTTTTTAAATAGAGTGAGGCGGTTTTTTACGGTTAAAGTGTTAGTTTGCTCAAGATTTTAGCAATGCTGTTAGTTTGTTCAAGATTTAAGAAATGCTGTGAGCTTGAGATTCAATGTTAGATTAGGATGCTGATTTTATCCAAGAGAATGCATAATTAAGATAGACGAATTAGTGTGTTAGTTAGATTTCATTTTGGTGAATGAACCTGATTGTAGCGATATCGAACGAATAGGCGATATCGTACGAATAGGTGATATCGAATGAATAGGTTTGGTTCTAAGCGTATGCGTTTTTGTAAATACTTTATGTAAAATGTATGGAATATAGCGTGATTCTAATTCCAGTCTTTTGTCTTTTGACAGACCTGCACCCTCTGTGGCAAGACTTTCACTCAGAAATATACTCCAACCAGACATCTAAAAGTACATTCTGGAGAAAAGCCTTTTACCTGTGAAGTATGTGACAAAGGATTTACACGAAAATCAGATTTAAATCGTCATGCTAAGATCCATGAGAACGTGTCCGGGCAAGCAGGGCCTTCTAAGAAGCCAGATTTACAGTGTCAAAAATGTAATGCCACATTTACAAGAATGGACAATTTAAGAAGTCATATGACTAGGCATGCTTCCCTGCATACATGTGAAGACTGCAACAAAGTGTTTTCTTCTAAATCTCATTTACTCCAGCATCGTAGAGTAGCTCACCCGCCTACTCCCTCCGCATCTAGAAGAAGAAGGGCTAATAGAGCCCCAAAGTATGATAGAGACACTGTTGGAGCTTTAGATACTTTTGAGGAGACATCTTTTTATCCCACTGTTGAAAACCATCAAGATTTATTGTTGTTTTTTAAAGAAACACGAGAAGAATTAATGGAGTATCTTCAGGGGAAAATGGACGAGTTTCGACAAATTAAATGAAATATCGTGGCCACTTTGTATTTGGCCCGAATGTCACAGAGTGGTCAGACCGAAAGAATCCTGCACCATTTTCGCAGCAAGACGGTCAAGTGTCTGCGAGAAGAGCAACTAGCATCCCAAATTGATGATGCGTTTAATCTGCTAGACACGCATTTCGACGAATTTACACACCGAGGATCTGGATGGATGATGGACAGAATTCGTGAAATGGATGCTCATGTTGGCCGATATAATCCTTTTAAAGGAAAATCTTATATCCCCTTGCCCAAGAAACTAGCAGCCAAGAAAGCCATTTTGAATATACAGAATGAAGACAATAAATGCTTAGTATGGTGCTTGCTAGCCCACAAATATAATATCCCTCGTGAAGATCAACCCCACCAAGTATACCACTATCGAGATCATGAAGAAGAGATCAAACTCGGAAGCATCCAGTGTCCAGTACCCATATCTAAAATTCCAGAAATCGAAAAATTGAACAATATGCGGATTAACGTATATGGCCATGAGAAATATGAAGTATATCCACTTCATATATCCGAGCGAGAAGATGAAGACTGTATTAATTTACTACTCATTACAGATGAAGATAAGCAGCATTATACCCTTATTAGAAATATGTCACGTCTGTTGGGAGATATTACTAACCACCATGAAAAGACCCACATATGTTATAGATGTTTACATCGTTACAGTAGAGCCGATCTTTTAAAAGAACACATCCCACACTGCAAAGAACACAGTCCACAACATATCAAGATGCCCTCAGAAGATCAGAAGTACCTCCAGTTTACCAATATTAATTACCAGCACAATATCCTTTACATTATCTATGCTGATTTTGAAGCTTTAATAGTAGAAATGCCCAGCTGCCAACCCGACACCCACTTAGCGTATATGGAAAAATTGGCCGTACACGAAGCTTGTGGATATGCCTATTTAATAGTGGGGCCTGATGGAAAAAGTGTGAAGCCTATCTCTGTATATAGAGGTCCTGATGCCATAAACCATTTCATTATAAATATTTTAGAAGAAATGAGTTGGATTGGGGAAGAGCTAACCAGTATAACCCCCATTTTCATGACTGACGAAGATCACGAAGCCTTCGAATCTGCCACCCATTGTAACGTCTGCCATAAAGAACTTAATGGGGATAAAGTCAAAGATCATTGCCATATTACCGGTCAATTTAGAGGTGCTCTCCATAATAAATGTAATCTACAATTTAAGCTCGCCAAGATTATTCCAGTGGTGTTCCACAATCTCAAAAATTACGATGCCCACCATATCATGCAAGGACTTGGAAAAGTAAAAGACCATTCTCTTAATGTCATTGCCACCAACATGGAAAAGTACATATCCTTCATGATTGGAAGACAGTTTAATGAAATAACCATTTCCCTACAATTTATTGACAGCTTTCAATTTATGACGACATCTCTAGAAAAATTAGTGAGTAATTTGGATAAGGATAAATTTAATTTGCTAAAAGAAAATATCCCTGAACACACACAACTGCTTCTCCGAAAAGGGATCTACCCCTATGAATATCTCAACAATTTTGAAAAATTCCAGGACACCACTCTACCACCCCCTTCTGCTTTTCTACAATACCTTATGCAATGAACCAATATCTGATGAAGATTATCAACATGCCCAAACAGTTTGGAGCACTTTTAATATAACAAATTTAGGAGAGTACCACGACTTGTATGTCAAGACAGATGTTTTGCAACTGGCCGATGTATTCGAGAATTTTCGAAAAATTTTTCAAAAAGAATTATGATTTGGATGCTGCTCATATGATGACCGCTCCTGGACTGGCCTGGCAAGCCTCTTTAAAAATGTTGGATCAGCCTCTGGAATTACTGACAGATGTAGATATGCATCTTTTCATCGAACGAGGAATCAGAGGTGGAATTTCTATGATTTCACATCGCCATAGCAAAGCAAATAATAAATATCTCCCTGATTTTGATCCCAGCAAGCCAAGCACTTATATAATGTACCTGGATGCGAATAACTTATACGGATGGGCCATGTCACAGCCACTACCTTATGCCGATTTTAAATGGATCCCTACCTCACACGCTACACAAGATTGGATCTGCTCTATACCCGATGATGGACCCAAAGGATACATTTTGGAAGTAGATCTGGAATATCCACAACATCTCCATAATTTACATAATGACTACCCTCTAGCCCCTGAAAGGGTGAAGATTACACAATCCCATCTGTCTCCCTATGCTCAGAAAATGCTAGAAGCAACCTTTAATCCGCACTTTATATCCTCTGAAAAGCTTGTACCTAATTTAAACACCAAGACCAAGTACATTTTACACTATCGGAATCTTAAACTATACCTAGCATTGGGATTGAAATTAACGAAAGTTCACCAGATGATTGAATTTTCACAGAAGCCATGGCTGCAGAAATACATTCATTTTAATACAGAGCAGAGAAAGAAGGCCCAGAACAACTTCGAGAAAGATTTTTTTAAACTGCTTAATAATGCTGTGTTTGGTAAAACAATGGAGAACTTGAGAAATCGTGTGGATATTGAGCTAGTCAATACTGAAACAAGAGCTCAGAAATTAGTTGCAGACCCTCGATTCGACTCATGTAAAATTTTTGATAATGAGCTGGTGGCTGTTAAAAGATGTAAGAGCACACTTCTACTGAATAGACCCATTTACGCAGGCTTTGCCATCCTCGAGCTATCTAAACTCCTAATGTACGACTTTCACTACAATCACATAAAGAAGCAATATAATGAAAAAGCCACACTACTCTTCACCGACACAGATTCCCTTTGTTACGAGATCCAGACCCCTGATATTTACGAGGACATGCACCAACACAGAGACTTTTATGATTTTTCCGATTACCCTCCAGCACACCCCCTCCATTCTACAACGAACAAGAAAGTTCTCGGGAAAATGAAGGACGAATTGAATAGCACCCCTGCCATAGAATTCGTTGGACTTCGGGCGAAGATGTATAGTTTGAAGACTTCTTGTATGGAGAAGAAAACGGCCAAAGGTGTTTCTAAAAGTGTTGTCCAAAAGAAAATAAGACACGAGGATTATCGAGACTGCCTTTTTAACCTTAAAACTACCCGGGAAAAACAAACGAGAATTAATCATGACCATCACAAGTTATATACAATAGAAATTAACAAAATAGCCCTATCACCCTTCGACGATAAACGCTACATTTTAGAAGATGGTCTCAGTAGCTTGGCATATGGACACTTTAATATCCCTGAATAGAAGATGCTCTGAAGATCAATGAGGTAAAGTGTAGGGATGTATTTTATATACATCGGGATTGGTGGTGGGCCTACACTTTCAAGAAATATTAGATATTTGAAAGAAAATAGAAGAAAAATACCTTTTATTAGAAGATGCTCTGAAAATAAGATAAAGTGTAGGGATGTATTTTATATACATCGGGATTGGTGGTGGGCCTACACTTTCAAGAAATATTGGATACTTTGAAGAAAATAGAAAAAAAAATGCCTTTTAAATATAAGATGTTCTGAAGATGAGAAGTTGTAAAAAGATTCTCATTCATTTGAGAATCACAGTTAAATTGTGGCGTCGATTTACATTGGATATTAAACACTAGTTGTTTTTTATCCAGTTTAAATTGGCGGGTGGAGGTGGGACCACAATTAAAAATTAAAATATATTCACTTACACACATTACACTAACCAACCACACACTTTGCTACATTAGGCCTTCGGGTCTGTCGTGCGGTATTTCAAACAATTTAAAATTAAAAGGTACCCCTATGGTAGTACACTTGTAAAATGGTACACGTATTAAAACATGTCGGCTTAAAGAAATAACGCATGTATAAAATAACACACATATTAAACCATGTTGGTTTAAAGAAATAACACATGCATAAAATAACACACATATTAAAACATGTGGGTTTAAAGAAACTCCTATGGTAGTATACACTTGTAAAATAACACACGTAATAAACCATGTTGGTTTAAAGAAATAACACGCGTATACAGACATTGGTATCTGCTATTATTTAAACTCCAACACTTAAATGAATACACGATTCATAACACTCAAGTATTTTAGGCATAAGCACACTTTCACGATTCTTTAAAACATGTTAAGATTGAAAGGTACCCCCATATTTATTAAAAATATTTATTTTTGGGAATATTTTTTACAAATATTTATTTTTTTAAATCCAAGACCGAAATGGTTGGGGAAACACACCCCTTAAACCCCCGAGATTCTCGAGATTCCCATACACCCAATTCACGCGATTCTGCTACTTTAAAACACCAATTCACGCGATTCTGCTACTTTAAAACACCAATTCACGCGATTCTGTTACTTTAAAAACGCGTTTTTGTTAGTTTTTTACAAGTAAAAAGTATGTTTTTGTGAAAAAAAGTTAAAAAATAGCACAAGTGTGAAAACCTATGTTAATTTCCATAGAGAAAACGGCACAAGTGTGGTTTTTGAAAAGTAAAAAAATTACATTTGCGAAAAAATATAAGAAAAAACTTGCATTTACGAAATTTTGTTAATAAAAATCGCGTTTTTTGTGAAAAAGCGTTAAAAAATAGCACAAGTGTGAAAACCTATGTTAATTCCCATAGAGAAAACCGCACAAGTGCGGTTTTTGAAAAGTAAAAAACTTACATTTGCGAAAAAATATAAGAAAAAAATCTCAACTATCAGAAAAATTCCCAATTTTAATTCTGCTTTCTGCCGCTAGGGGGCGCTGATGGCACTGCTCCGCCTCTGTCGCAGAGGCGGAGGTGTTGCCATCCCTAAAAAAGTTTGTCCTATACTTAGAAAAAATCTGAAGTTTAACCTCCGATAGTTCCGCTTTTCGCCGCTAGGGGGCGCTGATGGTACCATTCCGCCTCCGATGGTGTTGCCACCCCCAAAAAAGTTTCTCTCCCACAGGTGTTGCTAAGGCAACCCAAACAAAAAATATTTCTGAGTTCCAAGTTTTAATTCTCCATTCCACCGCTAGGGGGCGCTGATGGTTCCATACCTCCTTCGTCGCAGAGGCGGAGGTGTTGCCACCCCGAAAAAGTTTATCTCCCACAGGTGTTGCTATGGTAATCCAAACAACAAATATTTCAAAGTTTTATCCCCGATAGTTCCGCTTTTCGCCGCTAGGAGGCGCTGATGGTTTCATACCTCCTTCGCAGGTGTTGCCACCTCGAAAAAAGTTTATCCCATACTTAGAAAAAATCTCAATCCAAAAAATTTATTTCCCCCTCAACCCCTCGTACAAGACTACGGCATCGTTGCCACCCGACAAAAAAAGTTTCTCCAAAATTTTTACCCCCACTTTTTTTTCATTTTCCCCCTTTTACACCCCCGTCCAGGATTACGGAATTCAAGATGGCGGCCCTACGTCATACCTCATACCTCGCATACCTCCTTCGGCGCAGAACACCCCTTTCTTTACTACTAATGGGGTTAGTCTTATTCCTTTTGTTGTCAAAAATCACGTATAAAATAGGAATTTAATTGATATAATTGAGCACACGTAGTCTTTTATTTTTATATATAACGATTTTTGCGGGCCATTTCGCAAAAATAGCCCGTTCCTTTTTCCCGAATCGTACTAGAATAACCTACAAATGATTTATATACAAAATTTTGTTAAATTTGGTATATAAATCACTTGTTGGTTATTGAAATATTATACACCAAATTTTGTTAAATTTGTTCCATTAAATTTGTTCCACCATTTAGCTAGAGTGGATAAAGGAAATATCTGCGGCCATTTCGCAAAGAAGGCAAATTCTTTTATTACGAATCGTACTATAATCTAATGAACATCCGGATTTCCCACAAAAAACATACCTACCAAATTGTATGAAATTCGGTCCATTAGTTTTTCAATTAGAGTGGATGTAATATCCACACAGACACACAGAAACATACACAGATACACCCTTACACACACAGACGTCTTCCTAAAAATATTTTTTTCGTGTTCTAGAAGTCCCAAAACGCGTAGATTTTTTGAAAATTCGAGTTCCGATCTTCGGCACGATTCCAATACTTTGAGTACATACACATACACATATATATTATCTGTGTATTATCTGTGTATCTAAATTCCGTGCCTATGCAATTACAATAGTTGTGATTTTAAATGATCTCTAAACTTTCATTATTTTTTCAACGAAGCCTAATTTTAACATATGCAGAATGCAAATATCTCAAGCGATTGTAAGATGAATTACATAAGAATTGCTGAATTTTTTTCACACAAAATTATTTAGCTCTGGAGTCTGGAATACAAGTTATATGAAAGAAATATTCATTGATTTTGCATAAAGAATCAGATGATTTATATTTCGATACAGTTTTAAATATTTAAGTATAATAAATTACTGTAGTACTGTGATAATGTAAAAGATATCACCACCGAATGTATCACATTTTAGAAATTTTTAAATGAAATTACATTTCAGTTGGAAAGTGTTTCATAATCAATGCTTATGCATGATTGATCTTTCTTGTTTAAATATCATGCGTGAAAGTTCAATAATTACCGTTTGGAGATAAATGCGGTCAAACTATACATTTATGCTTGGTTGGTATGGTACTGTTGATGTATGGTATTTTCTTAAAATTTCCGGAAATAATTCACATTTAGAAATACCAATGGTACCAAAATGGTCAAATATACCAGACTTTATAACTGGACAATAAGAAGAAAAAAATGATATTTTAATGATTTTAAAAGTATGGTATCCCATTGAAAAGTGCATCATAATATTAAAACAAGAAATATCAATCATGCATAAGCATTGATTATGAAACACTTTCCAACTGAAATGCAATTTCATTTAAAAATCTCTAAAATGTGATACATTCAGTGGTGATATCCTTTACATTATCACAGTACTACAGTAATTTATTATACGTAAATATTTAAAACTGTATCGAAATATAAATCATCTAATTCTCTATGCAAAATCAATGAATATTTCATTCATATAACTTGTATTCCAGACTCCAGAGATAAATAATTTTGTGTGAAAATAATTCAGCAATTCTTATGTAACTCACCTTGCAATAGCTTGAGATATTTGCATTCTGCATAAGTTAAAATTAGGCTTCGTTGAAGAAATAATCAAAGTTTAGGAATCATTTAAAATCACAACTAATGTAATTGCGTAGGCATGGAATTTAGATACACAGATAATACACAGATACAAAGATAATATATGTGTGTGTGTGTGTGTATGTATTCAAAGTATTGAAATCGTGCCGAAGATCGGAACTCGAATTTTCGAAGGATCTACACGTTTTGGGACTTCTAGAACACGAAAAAATTATTTTTAGGAAGACGTCTGTGTGTTTAAGGGTGTATCTGTGTATTTTCTGTGTGTCTGTGAGGATATTGCATCCACTCTAATTGAAAAACTAATGGACCGAATTTCAAAAAATTTGGTAGGTGTGTTCTTTGTTGGAAATCCTGATGTTCATTAGATTATAGTAGGATTCGTAATAAAAGAATATGCCTTCTTTGCGAAATGGCAGGCAGAAATTGCCTTTATCCACTCTAGCTAAAAACCATGGAACAAATTTAACAAAATTTGGTGTATAATATTTCAATAACCTACAAGTGATTTATATACCAAATTTAACAAAATTTGGTATATAAATCATTTGTAGGTTATTCTAGTATGATTCGGGGAAAAGGAACGGGCTATTCTTGCGAAATGGCCCTCAAAAATCGTTAAATATAAAAATAAAAGACTACGTGTGCTCAATTATATCAATTAAATTTCTATTTTATACGTGATTTTTGACAACAAAAAGAATAATACTAACCCCATTACTCTAGGACTAGCCGTTCTTGACATATTCTAGTTTTTTCGCGTTTTCGCTACGCCATCTTTGACAATAAGTCCAGCTATCAAATGAGAACCAAATTTAAGTTTAACGTGCAAATTCAATGTCATTTAAAATACTTATGGCTGTTATTTCGTGCAGGTAAACTCAAATTATTATAGAGGAAATAAAGAGAACGTGAATATGAGTCTGCAGGGAAAGACATGTGCTGCCCACATCAGAATTTTTAACAATATTACAACAATGATTTATAGAAGTGAACGGGGATTATTTGCAGGCCATTTCGAAAAAAAAATGTATGATGTATATTTAAAGATTCACCAAATTTTTGTAGAATAAAATGTTCAACAAATTTAAGCTGTGTACCAAATATTAACTCTCTAGGACGTAGGAAAGCGCATTAAAAATGCCATCAAATAAGTATATCATGAAGAGTTATATAAAATAAAAAAATAATTTGAAAAATTGTTATCTACCAAATTTATTTTAAAATGTGACACCTCACTCATATACCCGGTCGTCCAAATTGTCTCTCAAGTCCTCTGGACGAGTCGGACGGCCTGGGGTTTCCACCTCACTCATATACAAAATGATTAAAAACTTGGAAAAATATTTATTATATAATATATATCTTTTTTCTTTCTGGAGGATTTCCCAAAAGTCAGAATTTATTTGAATTTGCTTTTTTCCCTATATTAAATAATTTTTAATTAAAAAACTACTGAATATATTTTATTGAATTTTTTTTTATATATTTTATGAGATAATGTGAATATTTCCTAAAAATTTCGAAGAAATTTGTGAATTTTAAGTTTTCTTAAAAAATGTTTGAAAAATTAGGTCCCATAGGGTTCAATGTATTTCATTTTTTCAACCGGGGTTCAATAAAAAACTAATTGGGTGATATTATTTATTTATATTCCCATAGGTCCCACAGACCGTCTGAAAAACATATTAAAATTTCATTTTGATAAAGTCAATTTTACGGCAGTTATCGTGCTAACGGACAGACAGACAGACAGACAGACAGACAGAATGAACGAAGGCATAAACACTTTTCAACTATGTTGTAAAGTGTTGAAAAGGCAGCTGTCAGTGGTAGAAATATATCTGCTGAGATTCGGCAATTGTAAAAATAATTTCCTGCATATCCAAAAAATTGTTTCTATGAATCATTTTAGGATAGTTAAAATTAAGTTACGTATCAGAAATATACTAACTTAAGCTATCCTTCAGGTAGTGCATCTTGAAAAGGTATATTAACCAAATGTGATTCAATGAGATGTATAGATGTATGTTATACACCACTTTGCAAGAGATATCATATTGTGAAAATTATTACTATTTAGAACAGATTTTAAAACACACAAAATAATATTGCCACTTGATATTCAATATTCTTAATATTTTATTTAGCGAAAGCACATTTATGATGCTGAGAAATATAATACTAGACTCAAATTAATTATTTAGCATCAGTTACATATCTGTAGCCTTTTTGGCGGTGGTAAAAATCGTATATTTATAAAGGGCAAAGAGATTGCGTTGAATTCACCAATGAATGGATGTTTTAGCATAAAATGTAATGTTTATAATCTGATTATGAATATGTAGGGTTATTGTTAAATACTCAAAATAGAGTAAGTGCAATTTGTTTTAGTAAAACAATAGCATACCATATAGTAAGTCACATTTAGTGTTTTCTTTCCTTTACAGTGGATTAAAAAATTGCCAGCTCTGACGACCAAAAATTAAAGTCAAAAGAATTTCATAAGCAAGGGTGAAAGTTTTTCAATAAAATAATTTTAAGGAAACTCCATATTTACTTCACATACTTAGAAACGTAGAAGAAAGAAGATGTATTAATTATAGCAAATTAATAAGGAATAATGTATTCCAAACTACAAATCCATAAAAATATATCTTCAGCAAACTTTTTCTTTATCCACACCGAAACTGCAAGTTTACAAATATCGTTTCCAATTACAAAAAATTGTGGGCAGCATATGACTTTCCTTATATAATGCAAAGTATTTACTACTTTGACAGCAAAAAAAAAAAAAGGTTATTATTAGATACTTATATTCTTTCCAAGATATTGAATTTTCGGTAATTAGTCGTCATTTTCATCGATTTAGCGTCATTTTTATCCATTTAGCAACATTTGGAAAAGTCCCCAAGTTGCCGACATTCCGCCAAATTCGTCGCCAAAATCTCGCCAAGCGTTATGGACTGAGAAATAAGTTATTCTTATAGCAGATAAATGACTATTGGCGTTCAAATACAAATATATCACTCAAAGTATATTTTCTTATGAATGGAACGAACTAGATCCACGAGAATGATGTCGCAAAATTTATCGCATGATATTACATATGAAAAGTGAACATGTTTCTACACAATTAATATATATATTTTTAATTAATGCGATATTTTTATAAATTTATTTGAAAAATGTGCAATGTCTCGAGAACAGTTCGTGCTAGCGTTCTAAAGTTTATGTCAATCGTTTTCTAAGGAAAAATTACATAAGAAATGTCTATTTGCGTAACTTTATTAAAGGTTTTGATTTTTTGATAATTTTTTCAAAATTCACTCGAAAATTTATGGGGGGTTCTGAACATTCGATTGCGTCTAAAAACAATAAACTTCCAGTATTTACGGATTGTGATTTTTGTATCAAATTTCATTCGAATCACTGCATTCGTCCGTGAGATATCGTCTCCGCAGACTCACTGACAAACACACAATTTTAATTCGGCATGTTAAGTTATGTTTAATGCCACTGCCAAAATTTAAACAATATAATTTTATTATAAAAGAGTTGTTTTTAGCGGCGTTGATAGGCACTCCATTGAAACACTTTTGTATTTTATTAGAATGCATGTGATGGTGCATACAACTTTTAATGAAGCACCTTTTTACTTTCCTTATATGTATAAAGAAAGTATTGCGACGGGATCGAAAATTCGAATTCGAGTTTTCGACGGGAGAGCACGTTTCAAGCATCCCTGATCAAGAATCAAACATTTTTGAGGTGATGTCTGTGTGTGTGTGTTTGTATGTGTCAGTGATCCTATGGAGGCGATATCTCACGAACAAGTAGAGCGATTCAAAACAAATTTGGTACAAAAATCACAATCCGTGAATACTGGAAGCTTATTGTTTTTAAACGTAATCGAATGTTCAGAACCTCCTAAATTTTCGAGTGAAATTTTGAAAAAATCATCAAAAAATCAAAACCTTTAATAAAGTTACGCAAATAGACATTTCATATGTAATTTTTCCTTAGAAAACGATTGACATAAACTTTAGACCGCTAGCATGAACCGTTCTCGAGATATTGCAAATTTTTAAAATGAATTCATCAAAAAATCCCAGAAATTAAAAAAAGTATATTAACTGTCGAGAAACATGCTTACTTTTCATATGTAATATCATGCGATAAATTGGGTGACATCATTCCCGTGGATCTATATCTCGTTCCATTTACTGAAAAGATACTTTGAGTAATACTTTTGTATTTGAACGCCAATAGTTATTTATCAGCTATAAGAATAACTTATTTCTCCGTCCATAACGCTTAGCGAGATTTTGGCACCTAATTTGCGGAATGTCGCCAACTTGGCGACTTTTTAAAATGTTTTGCCAAATTAACAAAAATATCGCCAAAAGGATAAAAATGATAATAAATCAATGAAAATGACTACTAATTGTCGAAAATTCAATATCTTGGAAAGAATATAAATATCTACTATAAGAAAAACCTATTACTTTCCTTATATACATAATGTATAAGGAAAGTATTGTGACGGGGTCGAAAATTCGAATTCGAGTTTTCGAAGCTAGAGCATGTTTTAAGCAACCCTGATCACGAATCAAACATTTTTGAGGTGATGTCTGTGTGTGTGTGTGTGTGAAAGTACGTGTGTGTGTGTGAATGTATGTGTGTGTGTGAGAGAGTGTGTGTGTGAGAGTGTGTGTGTGTGTATCAGTGAGTCTGTGGAGACGATATCTCATGAACGAATGGTGCGATTCCAATGAAATTTGGTACAAAAATCACAATCCATAAATACTGGAAGCCTATTGTTTTAAAACACAATCGAATGTTTAGAACCCCCGTAAATTATCTAGTGAAATTTTGAAAAAATCATCAAGAAATCAAAACCTTTAATAAAATTACGCAAATGAATGATTCTTGAATAATTTTTCCTTAGAAAACGATTGACATAAATTTTAGATCGCTGACATGAACCGTTCTCGAGATATTGAATAGTTTTCAAATAAATTTATCAAAGTATTCCATAAATTAAAACCAAATATTAGCTGTTGAGAAACATGTTTACTTTTCAAATGTAATATCATGCAATAAGGTGAGTGACATTGTTCTCGTGGTTCTAACTCGTTCCATTCACGAGAAAAGATACTTAGAATAATACTTTTGTATTTGAATGCCAATTGTCATTTATCTGCTGTAAGAATAACTTATTTCTCCGTCCATAACGCTTGACGAGATTTTGGCCACGAATTTAGCGGAATATCGCAAACTTGGCGACTTTTTTAAATGTTGCCAAATTAACGAAAATCTCGCGAAATGGATAAAAATGATGCTAAATCAAATGAAATTACGACTAATTGAAGAAAATTCAATATCTTGGAAAGATTATAAGTATCTACTATAAGAATAACATTTTTTTAACAGTAAAACTAGTAAATTTACTGCATTATATAAGGAAAGTCATGTGTTGCCCACATCAGATTTTTTAAAAATAAAATTATTGCACATCAAATTCTCAAATCAGATAAGAAAATGTTCAATGCATTTCGTTGCATAATTTTCATCTATCAAAATTATATATTAAAGCAATTTTATAGAAACCTTCGCTAAAGTAAATATTAAGAATACAGAATTGGGTAGTATACGTGATGCCACCGAACTGGAATAAAGTGCGTCATTATACGGGTAAATCTTACAAAAAAAGTTTTGCAATACCAGAATTGAACCATTTAATAAATCCACTGATTTTCTTACTTCAGTTATCAGCAGCAAGTGATGAAAAATATGTTATCTGGAATATGGAAATAAAATGCATAGGTAATTTCTTTCACGTTTAAAAAACAAATTGCACTTACATGTCTTTTTGATTTTTTCTTCAATTGCAAAAGTATTAGTGATGGGACCAAAACATCAAACGCTCGGAAATAATGGATGCACTCATTTATATGATTTATAAAGCCGAATTAACAACTTTTAATGTCTGTCTACATTTATATTGATCAAGCTGAGCTATTCAAATTAGATATATAATATGATTATGTAAATGGGTTAATAGAAGAGATATATAAATTTTTAGCTAGATCGTGCCAGAGATAAATCCTCAAATTTAAAAGATATTTCCAGAATCTAGCCTTTCATCGGCCTGGCTGAAAAGTCACACAATCGCAGAA
Organism: Amaurobius ferox; assembly: GCA_951213105.1. Taxonomy (NCBI): domain Eukaryota; kingdom Metazoa; phylum Arthropoda; class Arachnida; order Araneae; family Amaurobiidae; genus Amaurobius; species Amaurobius ferox. Next base: position 132,220,745 of record OX578136.1, read on the forward strand.
GTTGGACCCAAACATTTAAAAGCATCTCAGACCAAAATTGTATTTTGTAATCTTAAATTTTATGGAATATGTTTATAGCCGTTAATAAATCAAATAGAAATTTAAAAATCTGATGTGGACAACACATGGCGTTCCTTGTGTAATGAAATGAATTTTCTACTTTTACAGTTAAAAAAAATGTTATTCTTATAGTAGATACTTCCAAGTATATTCTTTCTTATAGTATATTCTTTCCAAGATATAGAATTTTCTTCAATTAGTCGTCATTTTCATTGATTTAGCGTCATTTTTATACATTTGGCGACATTTTTGTTAATTTGGTAACAATTAAAAATGTCGCCAAGTTGGCGACATTTCGCCAAATTATTCGCCAAAATCTCGCCAAGTCTTTTGGATGGAGAAATACGTTATTTTTACAGCAGATAAATGACTAGTGGCGTTCAAATACAAAAGTATTACTCAAAGTATCTTTTTTCATGAACGGAACGTGCTATATCCACGAGAACGGTGTCATCAAATTTATTGCATGGTATTACATATGAAAAGTGAACATGTTTCTCAATAGGAAATATTTTTTTTTATTTTATATGACTTTTTGATAAATTTTTTGACAAATGTGCATTATCTCGAGAAAGGTTCATGTTAGCGTTCTAGAATTTATGTCAATCGTTTTCTAATGAAAAATTACATAAGAAATATCTATTTGTGTAACTTTATTAGCGGTTCTGATTTTTTGACGATTTTTTCAAAATTTCACTCGAAAATTTAGGGGGGTTTTGAACATTCGATTGCATATAAAAACAACAGGCTTCCAATATTTACGGATTGTGATTTTTGTACCAAATTTCGTTCAAATCGGTCCATTCGTTCGTCAGTTATTGTCTCCACAGACCCACTGACACACACACACACACACACACACACACACACACACACACACACACGCACACACACACACGCACACACACACACGCACACACACATACATGCACACACACACACACAGACATCACTTAAAAAATGTTTGATTCGTGATCAGGCATGCTTGAAACGTGCTCTCCCGTCGAAAACTCGAATTCGAATTTTCGACCCCGTCACAATACTTTCCTTATACATTATGTATATAAAAAAGAAATTAAAAAAGCCCAACTGGATATTTATTGATGAAATATACACTTATGGGTCGTACAAACCAATTCCGGATGATTCATTATCAACAAATTATGATAGCAATGAAGGGTTAACATTGGCGGCAAAAACTTTGCCATACTGTGTTTTGGAAAAAATCTGCATTGAAACATACGAGGGTTATTATTTTAAGTAAGGTCCGTTTTGCAATAAAAACTACGTCAGTAAATTTTTTAAAAAAAAGCATTTACTTTCTGAAATTACATTCAATTCTATATTTTTCTACAGAATTTCCTTGCCAATTTAAGCATTTATCGGAATGATATACCAGTTTTTGGATACCGTCATCATAGAACTCTGCCGCCTGTGATGATAGCCAGTCACTCACGATCGTTTTCACTTCTTCATTAGTGTCTAAACGTTTTCCGCTCAGGAAGGTTGCCGCCCAAGACCTTCATGGGCGGTAGCCTAGTGGTTAGCCGATAGGTTGGTGGTAGGGGAAGGAGAGTACGGTCCCTGTGGATGCCTCCTCCACTGGGTTCCGGTCTAAATTGGGCGGAACTTACCGACCGTCCAAACAGTTACCTCACACCAAACAGTTACCTTACAACAACAATATGAGAAAATGCCGAAGGAAAGTTGAATTTTGTGCGGCTTGATTGAAGAATTTTTCATATAGCAACATGTCTATCAGAATACATAGCATAAGTTCTTTTCTAAATCATGGAATATGAACATGTACTATATATTTTATTAATCTTCGTTTGGCCAAAAATTTCAATTTGATTAATTTTTTGCACCTAGTTTATCCAAGAAAAATGTTTAACTGTTCAAACTACTGTTTCGATATACTTGTAAAGAATATAATTTGCAGATATTCAACGGCATTAATGGAGATTGGAATTTTTTATTTTGGCCGTAAAAGAGGGACTGAAATCGTGATTTTAACTAGAGAACTCACCTATGTTGGATATATACCGTAAAAGTCTTCTGTGTGAGCCTATTTTTTCTAGATCACGTATTTGTTTCAACGATAATGTATTCTTATCTTTCTTTTCTTCCGATTCACACAAAATTAGCGTTGTTTACAAATACCGGTCGTTTGGCCAACAGGCCATTAGACTGAGAGCTAGCTCTCCAGTATTTCTCAATGACTGAATTAAAAGTCACTAGTGCAGGGTACTTGTACAAATGTTTTCCAGACATAGGCTGTCATAGGTCACATAAAATGCAATTAGTACATAAAATACAAATAAGTAGTATTTAGATTTTTAACTATTCAAAATACATAAATGCAGGTAGTTCAGTTCTTTATTTAAATAATTGTTTTCTTGAAATGGCAACAGAGTTTACAACGATGAAACGTAATTGTTCATGACAATAATGATTGAGAAATGTTCTATTTGTTCATTACAACAATGCTTGCGAAACTTTATGTGTGTTTGTAAAATTCAACAATTATGAATTTACTACAATGCTATACATTTACAGAATCGTAACTGTATATTTTCCCATACTTTGTAGAAGTTTGATATTTGGTAAGTTATTAATTACATTTCAAATTGTATCACATGTATAATAAATATTCATTAAGAATGAAAAGGAATTCTGCGACATTACCATCTATACTGTTTTGTCGCCAGTTTCCTGTCCAATTAGCTTATGCCTTGACGATAAACAAGGCTCAAGGCCAAACTTTTGACAAACAAGTTGTATAAATTATTTATTTAAAAATAAAAGGTATGTCCGTCACACGGAATTCAAAATTAGCAAACCATTACCTCGCATTTGGCGTGATTTTCATTAGTTTGGGGATGGATTTAAGATTTATGTAGAGATCCCCTCTTAATTTGCAGTCTATGCGTTTCGGCCTCTTATTTTCAAATTTTTTAAAAATATTCTTAACTTTGATGTGCTTGCCATCTTCTCAGACTTTAGTTGTTTAACCGACGTTTCTTTTCATTTCTGTCCTCTCCATTTTCCATTGGCCAACACGTTTGTGAAATAAAATGGGTTTTGAATGTCAAAAACTGTTGCAAATGCCGGTCGTTTGAGCAATAGGCCTTTAGACAGACTGCTAGCTCTCCAGTATTTCTTAATAATTGAATTAAAAGTCACTATTGCAGAGCAATTGTCCAAATGTTTTCCAGACATAGTCTGTACTAGGGCACATAAAATACAATCCGGGGAAGCAGCAAGTCCTATTCGATGGAGATCAGCCCTGAGACAGTCATGACCAGTCAAAAATCTGATCCTGCTAACAGTTTCTCGTTACATCAAATTAATAATGCATACTACCTCGATATGAATTCACATTTTCAAAACCCAATTATAGGAGGCGTTCCCGATGCCCCCATTTCATGCTAGCTAATACGCACTCCCACAGAAAAGTAGCAATAAGAATTCCCAGCCATAATCCTTTTCTGAACGTTCCACCCCCCTAAGACCCTCTTTGTTAAAATAAACAGAGAATAATTGCCATTAAAGAAACCATTCCTTTAAATCTCTCAGTCAACAAGCCTTTTAATCAGAACCACCACAACAGTTGACATGTGTGTTTGTTTATACAATCAACTTAGTCACCATCTCATGAAAAACAAATACTGAAACTAAAATAGGAAGGTCAGTGATTCAAGTAACTAGCTTTACAAAAACTATTCTATCGCCATCTAGTGTTATTTAAAAATATTAATAAAATGTCTTGATGCTATGTTGTACATTGGCGGTGGGCTCTAGTGATCATCCGTATCTTGTAGCGAATATGCATCAGTGTGCCAAAGAAGGGAGACACTCTCCATTGTGTATGCGCTACTGTGGTTCTGAATAGGTTAATGAAATTTTGGGTAATTTTAAAATTTTGTTCTGGTTTTTAGGATTTTTTCACACAAAAGAAGTCAATATTTTTTTATTTTAATGGGTTTATATATATGTTATCTTTAGATACCACTTTTTTTTTTATGTTAAAACCTTAATCCAAATTAAAAAACTCTCAAACCATGAAATCTCAAAATGAATCTTTGAAGTTGATATAGTGTCTGATGTTTCTGTACTGTACTGATAAAAGATAAAATATAATTTAGATTTCAATGGAGAATTAGGATCTGGAAAGAAACTTACATGTGTAACTGAAAATGCACATTTCTACTCAGATCTAATAGTTGTCTGTCTCAAAATATGTTTGAAAATTGGCCTGTTTCAACCAAATGCATCAAATCACAGCTTTAGGAAAGGGTTAAAATTTTTTTAAAAAAATTGAAATTTATTAAAAACTAGCCGCCTTTGGCGACCAGCCTGTTCGCTACCCTTCCACGACCCAGACCGTGCACCTTGCCTACGAGGGCGTAAAGGCTTTCACGCACGGTCGGGAGAAAAAGAGACCCCCAGCACGAACCAAGTCAACGGGCCACCCCGCCCCGCCGGACAGAAACAGCCGACGACTCCACCACGCAACGCGCGCAACGACCCGGAACCCCAAGGGGACAACAGACCCACGCTCCGCCGAGCGAGGCCAGAAGCCACCAGTCCCGGAGAAGAACGCCGACGGAGACGACCGAAGCCCCCACCAGCAGACCAGGGCCCCGCCCGCAAAGGGACCAACCAGGCAAAACGCGCCACCGACAGAACGGCGACGCCCCCCGCCCACAGAATATTTATTATTTTTCATAAAAGTGCCTGGCCAGGGCTGGTTACATAGGCCCACAGATCTTCTGCCGCATAGGCAGGAAAATTAAAATAAACAGTCACAACCATATAAATATTTTATGCCACTTTAAAAGTAGGCCAACATTATATCAAAACTACACAGTATATACAAACTATATAATTAATACACAAGGATAACCAAAACAAAAATTCCAACACCCCTATCAAAAATCTAATAATCAAGAAGGCCCTGAAAACCAACAACAAGAACAAGAGATGTCCCGGCGATTCCCACACCACTCCCATTGCGGTCTCCCGGGCTCAGATAAAAACAAGAAGATCCAGCTAAATCAACAATCGTACCAGGTTTAAAGTCCTATTACCAATTTTAAATACCTTCAAAAACAATATATAAAAACTTATCGCAACATCATCCTACATATACTATCCAAAATAAAGTTATCCGCAAAAAGATCTACCACGTTCGAAAGAACCCCGACCAGGCAACAAAACAAACTAATAACCAATAAACAAAAGGGCACTACCTGCGACCCTAAATAAAAATAAATAAAATCCCAGCAAGCACAGCAGTACAACAATATACTACATTCTTTCTTTCCCATTACACCTTATAAACTAACCTACTAAAGATATATTCAACACAATGTACAACTATATAAAACACTATACAACTATACAACCATAAAATACCCTATAAAAAGCACTATATATACAACAAGGTAACCAGCTATTACCCAAGGCGCCAGGATATCCCTAAATTAGAGATAAATCTCTCACCGATCCATATCTCCATAATCTATATGTTTTTTATATTTTTCAAGTTCCACCTGAAAGGATCTACATTCGTTATTCCTACAAGAATGGTTCACGGATCTAGTTCCAGAAAACCTCTCGTTATAGGCCAAACAATTGATGCATCTCAACTTTTCTTTGCAGTCCGTGCCAGGGTGGGACTTCGAACAACGCAAACAGCGCTCAGGTCCCCGACAACGGCCCCGGGTATGGCCCAGAACGCCACACCCCGAACATTGTAGAACAGAGAAGAACTCTCTGCACCACACCCGGTGCCATCCGTAGTACCCATAGCGCTGATCACGAAGAACGGCAAAAGCCGCAGGTTTCACCTCAAAAATCCAATGGTCACCAATTTTGGCACCAATACTGAACTTAAAGGTGAACTCGTCCCGAAGCCCGGTCAGCTTGGGGTTCTGCAAAACCAGGTCCTTAATGAAATCTTCATGATGTTCGCTACCCTTGAAAATTCTGACCGTGGCAAATTGTAACCGTGGCACACTCGCTGGCGCGACCTTACCAGAAGGTGTAAGGTAACTGTTTAGAAGGCCAGGAAGTGCCACCCAATTTAGACCGGAACTCAGTGGGGGAGACATCCACAGGGACCGTACCCTCCTTCCCCTACCACCAACCTTTCGGAAGGACTTACGATCCCACATGTTTAACGTGATCGTACTCCGCGTGAACGCGGCTGCAGTTTTGGCCGTGGCGGGAATCGAACCCGGGCCTACCCAGTGAAATTCCCGCGCGCTAACCACTGGTGTACTTCGCCCTCCGCGACATTTTCCATAACTTTCTTTTTATTCACCGAATTTAGACCGGAACCCAGTGGGAGAGGCACCCACGGGGACCGTACCCTCCTTCCCCAACCACCAACCTCTCGAAAGGACTTACAGACACACATGTTTATTCCACGTGATCGTACTCCGCGTGAACACGGCGGCAATTTTGGAAATCGAACCCGAGCCTACCGCGTGCAATTCCCGCGCGCTAACCACTGGGCTACTTCGCCCTCCGCGACAATCTCCATAACTTTCTTTTTATTCACCCAATTTAGGCCGTACCCTCCTTCCCCTACCACCAACCTCTCAGAAGGACTCACGAACCCACATGTTTAACGTGATCGTACTCTGCGTGAACGTGGCGTAAGTTTTGGCAGTGGCGGGAATCGAACCCGGACCTACTGAGTGCAATTCCCGCGCGCTAACCACTGGGCTGCCGCGCTCTCGCGACAATCTCCATAACTTTCTATATATTCATCCAATTTAGACGTGAACCCAGTGGGGGAGGGAACCACAGGGGCCGTATCCTCCTTCCCTTAACACCAACCTCTCGGAAGAACTTACGGACCCACATATTTAACGTGATCGTATTCCACGTAAACACGGCGGCAGTTTTGGCAGTGGCGGGTATCGAACCCGGGCCTACCGCTAACTTCCCGCGCGCTAATTTGCAATTTAAAATGACCATATGCTTAATTCCATCATCCTCATTCCATTGTTTCATTGTTCCATCATTTAAAATATCCATAAAATTAAAATATCCATTTAAAATACCCAAAAGTTAAAATATACATTTAAAAAATCCATATCGTCCCATCATTTAAAATATAAATATAATAATTTATATAGAGCAAAGGAGCTCTATTCAGAACCGTGACGTCACCTCCACCTTGACGTCCCCACCACCACCTTCCCTCCTTCAGCGGGGGAGAAACGAAGCGGCACGCCGAGCGGAACGCCGAGAAATTGAAATTCGGAAACTTTTAAAATCCCGATCCTGTGGGCAATACGGAATATTTCTTGACCAGATTGGACTTGTAAGAATGCCAGATGTTTGACCTTTCTAAAAATGTAAATTATTAGTCGAAATTCTGAGTACTTTTTACTATGCGAGAATTTAAAAACCAAAAATCGTTTTTTTGAGTCAAAAGTGACTTTTGTTTTAAAATCATAAAAAAATATTAGAATTTGTCCCTGAGATTTGAAATTGATATATTTTTACTCGAAATTCTCTGCTCTTTCCGATGGTGTGATTTGTTTTTTTCTACGATGTCCGGATCGTGGAGAAAAAAGAGCAAAAAGGTCAAAAAACGGTCGAAATCGCATAAAACATTAAATAACAAAAAAAATAATTAAAATTTTAAAAATCGGTTTTCACGTGTCCCCTTCTCACCCCCCAGGGTCTCCGATTGCAAAATTTCGTAGCTCTCCGACGCGCGGTCGCGAAACGTATAGTGTATAAGACAGACAGACACACAGACACACACACAGACATTGCCTTTTATTATTTAAGACTAGCCGCCTTTGGCGACCAGCCTGTTCGCAACCCTTGAAAATGCTGATCGTGGCAAATTCCAACCGTGGCAAACTCGTTGGCGCGACCTACCAGAAAGGTGTAAGGTAACTGGTTGGACGGCCAGAATGTGCCACCCAATTTAGACCGGAACCCAGTGGGGGAGGCATCCACAGGGAACGTACCCTCCTTTCCCTACCACAAACCTCTCGGAAAAACATACGGACCCATATGTTTAACGTGATCGTACTCCGTGTCAGTGGCGGAAATCGAACCCGGACCTACCGCGTGCAATTCCCGCGCGCTAACCACTGGGCTACTTCGCCCTCCGCGACAATCTCCACAACTTTCTTTTTATTCACCCAATTTAGACCGTACCCTCCTTCCCCTACCACCAACCTCTCGGAAGGACTCACGAACCCACATGTTTAACGTGATCGTACTCTGCGTGAACGTGGCGTAAGTTTTGGCAGTGGCGGGAATCGAACCCGGGCCTACTGAGTGCAATTCCCGCGCGCTAACCACTGGGCTGCCGCGCCCTCCGCGACAATCTCCATAACTTTCTATATATTCACCCAATTTAGACGGGAACCCAGTGGGGGAGGCATCCACAGGGGCCGTATCCTCCTTCCCCTACCACCAACCTCCCGGAAGGACTTACGGACCCACATATTTAACGTGATCGTATTCCACGTAAACACGGCGGCAGTTTTGGCAGTGGCGGGAATCGAACCCGGGCCTACCGCTAACTTCCCAAATTGCAATTTAAAATGACCATATGCTTAATTCCATCATCCTCATTAAATTGTTTCATTGTTGCATCATTTAAAATATCCATAAAATAAAAATATCCATTTAAAATATCCAAAAGTTAAAATATACATTTAAAAAATCCATATCGTTCCATCATTTAAAATATATAAATATAATAATTTATATGGAGTAAAGGAACTATTCAGAACCGTGACGTCACCTCCACCTTGACGTCCCCACCCACCACCTTCCCTCCTTCTTCGGGGGAGAAACGCCGGTTAAGAAGCGGCACGCCGAGCGGAACGCCGAGAAATTGAAATTCGGAAACTTTTAAAATCCCGATCCTGTGGGCAATACGGAATATTTCCTGACCAGATTGGACTTGTAAGAATGCCAGATGTTTGACCTTTCTAAAAATGTAAATTATTAGTCGAAATTATGAGTACTTTTTACTATGCGAGAATTTAAAAACCAAAAATCGTTTTTTTGAGCCAAAAGTGACTTTTGTTTTAAAATCATAAAAAAATATTTGAATTTGTCTCTGAGATTTGAATTTGATATATTTTTACTCGAAATTCTCTGCTCTTTCCGATGGTGTGATTTGTTTTTTTCTACAATGTCTGGATCGTGGAGAAAAAAGAGCAAAAATGTCAAAAAACGGTCGAAATCGCATAAAACATTAAATAACAAAAAAAAATAATTAAAATTTTAAAAATCGGTTTTCACGTGTCCCCTTCCCACCCCCCAGGGTCTCCGATTGCCAAATTTCATAGCTCTCCGAAGCGCGGTCGCGAAACGTATAGTGTATAAGACAGACAGACAGACAGACAGACGCACAGACAGACATTGCCTTTTATTATTTAAGATACTTATATTTTTTCCAAGAAATTGAATTTTCGTCAAATAGACGTTATTTTTATTGATTTAGCTTCATTTTTATTCATTTCGAGAGATTTTCTTTGATTTGTTAACATTTAAAAAAGTCGCCAAGTTGGCGACATTCTGCCAAATTCGTCGCAAAAATCTCGCCAAGATTTATGGAAGGAGAAATAATTTATTCTTATAGCAGGTAAATGACTATTGGAGTTCAAATACAAATGTATTACTCAAAGTATATTTTTTCATGTATATAACGAGCTATTTCCACGAGAATGATGTCACTAAATTTATCACATGATATTACTGATATTACATATGAAAAGTGAACATGTTTCTCAATAGGAAATATATTTTTTTATTTTATATAATTTTTTCATAATTTTTTTGAAATATGTGCAATATCTCGAGAACGATTCATGCTAGGGGTCAAAAATTTATGTTAATCGTTTTCTAATGAAAAATTACATAAAAATGTCTATTTGCGTAACTTTATTAGAGGTTTTGATCTTATGATGATTTTTTCAAAATTTCACTCGAAAATTTAGGGGGGGGGGGGTTCTGTACATTCGATTGCGTATAAAAACAACAGATTTTCAGTATTCACGAATTGTAATTTTGAACCAAATTTTGTTCTCACATACCACACACACTCACACTCACACGCGCGCACACATACCACACACACACGCGCACGCATACCACACACACACGCATACCACACACACACATACCACACACACACGCGCACACATATCACAAACACACGCGCACACATACCACACACATACGCGCACACACACCACACACATACGCGCACACACACCACACACACAAAGGTCCACACACACACACACATACTACACACACACGCGCACACATACCACACACACACGCGCACACATATCACAAACACACGCGCACACATACCACACACATACGCGCACGCATACCACACACACACGCGCACACATACCACACACACACACGCGCGCACATATCACAAACACACGCGCACACATAACGCGCACACATATCACAAACACACGCGTACACATACCACACACATACGCGCACACACACCACACACATACGCGCACACACACCACACACACACACACAAAGGTACCACACACACACACACACACACACATGTATTAGAGGTTTTGATCCTTTGATGATTTTTTCAAAATTTCACTCGAAAATTTAGGGGGGTTCTGTACATTCGATTGCGTATAAAAACAACAGACTTTCTGTATTCACGAATTGTAATTTTTGTACCAAATTTCGTTCTCACACACACACACATACCACACACACACACACGTGTGTGTGTGGTGTGCATGTACGTGTGTGTGCGTGTACGCGTGTGTGTGTGGTATGTGTGCGTGTGTTTGTGTGGTATGTGTGTGTGTTCGTGTATGTATGTGTGGTATGTGTGTGTGTGGAGACGATAAATTAATACTATTCTTTTACTTTTAATTATTTATACATTTATTAATTTATGTATATTACAAAATATCTAATAAATAATTAATAAATTTATATATATATATATAAGTTTATATATATATATATAATAATTATATATAAATATTTATATTTTATATATATATATATATATATATATATATATATATATTTATAATAAATATATATAATATTATATATAATATATTATATACAATAATATATATAATATATAATAATAATAATAATAATATATATATATAAATATATAAATATAAAAATATATATTATATATATATATAAAGAAATACAATCCCAAAAAGTATGAAATTCAAGAAAGAGAAGGGCGCAAATTGCCGCACTATCAGAGTCTTGAAATATAAGATTTAAAATGAAAAAAGAAAATATATAGGTGGAATGATTGTGTTTACAGGGATTGTGTTTACAGGGTTATATACAGATTATTAAACTCATCTATTACAGAATTTAATAAATGATTGATGCATTTAATCAACGGAACTCGGGAACAATCATATCCCTTCCGCTTTGTACAGCACTATTATGATGTTTTTTGCAGAAATTATGTTAATTTATCCGACATCATACAATACAACTCAACTCTTACCTAGGATTATCTGATTGATGCACATCCAGATAGCTCTATAAGTTAGACGCGACTTTTTTATGTATACTTTCCTATTCGAAGTTTATACGCTTTATGCAACTCTTCCATGATTCTCGTCTTGCTGGTTAGTAATATTTCCAATTTTTGTTATTTTGATCATTTTTATGTTGTCTGGGATTCGGCCATTTTTTCCCCACGGGCATGATCGATTGTTGTTTCGGGCGTGCAGAGTCCCTGGGAGCGTTTTCATGAAGTCAAAGCTAGCTTCTAACCAGGAAATAGGGGTCGCAATCCCCCTTGACCTTTCTGCAACCCTGTAAACACAATCATTCCACTTATATATTTTCTTTTTTCATTTTAAATCTTATATATATATATATATATATATATATATATATATATATATATACATATATATATATATATATATTTATATATATATATATACACATATATATATATATATAATATATATAGTATATAATATATAATATATAATATAATATAATGTAATATAATATATATAATATAAATAATAAATATATATATAATATTAAATATTTTTATATAATAAAAATATTTATTATATAAAATTATAAAATATATAAATATAATTAAATAAATATATAAATACATAAAATTATATATAAATATAATTATTATATATATATAAATATATATATATATATATATTTATACATTTACATATATATATTATATATAAATTTATATATAATATATATATATATATATATATATATTTATATATATATATATTTATACATTTATATATATATATATATATATATAATTTATATATATAAATTTAATATAATTTATTTGAAAATTTAAAATATAACATAATTTGATATATTAATATCTAAAATCTAATAAATAAATAATAATTAATTTCAAATATCTAATATTTAAAACATAACATGTGTAATATAAGAAAAAAAATGTATTTCCTAAAAATATATTTTTTTTTAATACGTTAAAAATAAAGCAAACATAAAATATTGCAAATAATGATTACAAATATTATATATAATATTAATTAATTATACATTGATAAATTAATATTTTATAAATTATTAATGAAAGTAAAAACTTCATTAATAATTTATAAAGTAAATATTGCCCAGATAATGCAATAAATCAGAGTAATAATTAAATATTTATAAAACATTATAAATATATTAGCAAAAAAATTAAATATATTTGCAAAAAAAAAATAATATAATGCAAAAAAATGTACTCTGCCAAGTACATTGGCAGAGTAATAATTAAAGTATGGAAATAATGTAACAGAAAGTATGGAGATAATGGACTTAGAGAAGCATAACTAAAAATAATTTAATGTAGCGAATCACACACACACACACATATACCACACATACACATACCACACACACACACACACACACACATACCACACACACACACACACATATCACACACACACTCACACATACCACACACATACACACACGCACACATACCCCACACACACACACCACACACACACACACACATACCACACACACGTACACGCACACACGCGGTCACATACCACACACTCCGTCGCACACATACCACACACACACGCACACACATACCACCCGCACACACATACACCACACACATATACGCCACACACACACACAGAGCGAGAAATCACCTCAAAAATGTTCGATTCGTGATCAGGGATGCTTGAAACGTGCTCTCCCGTCGAAAACTAGAATTCGAATTTTCAACCCCGTCACAATATTTTCCTTATACATTATACTATGTATATAAGGAAAGTAAAAGTGCTCGATGTAGCCGCTGTCCAAATCCTTTTTAAATAGAGAAATTTTGTGTCAGGGCTAACGCTGGACCTATGGCATCAAATGATTTGCAATCTGGCATGAGGATTTATAATGCATTGCAATGTGTCGTCACCCATTTTTATTTCTTTGTTGTATCTTCAAATTTCAAACTTTCATTGTTAAAAATGATGTTGGCATCTCAAATAATTAATATTTAGATTTTTAACTATTCAAAATACATAAATACAGGTAGTTCAGATCTTTATTTATATAATTATTTTTTTGAAATGGCAACAGCGTTTTCAACAATGAAATTTAATTGTTCATGACAATAATGATAGAGAAATGTTCTATTTGTTCATAACAACAATGCTTGCGAAACTTTATGTGTGTTTGTAAAATTCAACAATTATGAATTTACTACAATTCTATACATTTAAAGAATCGTAACTCTATATTTTCCCGTGCTTCGTAGAAGTTTGATTTCTGGTAAGTGATTAATTGCATTTCAAATTGTATCATATGTATAATAAACATTCATTAAGATCGAAAAGGAAGTCTGCGACATTACCATTTATGCAGTATTGTCGTCAGTTTCCTGTCCAATTAGCTTGTGCCTTGAAGATAAACAAGACTCAAGGCCAAACTTTTGACAAACAAGTTGTGTAAATTATTTATTTAAAAGTAGAAGGTATGTCCGTTACATGGAATTGGAAATTTGCAAACCATTACCTCGCATTTGGCGTGATATCCATAAATTTGGGGATGGATATAAAATTTCTGTAGAGATCCCTTCTTAATTTGCAGTCTATGCGTTTCGGCCTCTTCTTTTCAAAATTTTTAAAAAGATTCTTAACTTTGACGTGCTCGCCATCTTCTCACATTTTAGTTGTTTAACAGACGTTTCTTTTCTTTTCTGTCCTCACCATTTTCCGCCAACACGTTTGTGAAATAAAATGTGTTTTGAATGTCAAAACTGTTGCAAATGCCGGTCGTTTGACCAATAGGCCTTTAGACAGACATAGCTAGCTCTCTAGTATTTCTTAATGATTGAATTAAAATTCACTAGTGCTGAACAATTGTCCAAATGTTTCCCAGACATAGACTGTCCTAGATCACATAAAATACAATCCGGGGAAGCAGCAACTCCGATTCAATGGAGATGAGCCCTGACACAGTCATGAGCAGTCAGAAGTATGATCCTTCCAACTGCTTCTCGTCACACCAAATTAATAATGCATACTACCTCGATATGAATTCACATTTTCAAAACCCAATTATAGGAGGCGTTCCCGATGCCCCCATTTCCGATAGCAACATCCATTGACCGGTTTCGTGATTGTGTTGGGGGGGAAAGAAGAGAACTTTATGAAATACTAAAACAATTTCTAAAACATTCTGACTACTGAAAAACTATCTCTGAAAGCTGCAAAAGTTCTAAAACTTCTAAAGTTCATCTGAAATTTGTAAAGTTCATCTAACATAAATCTGAAAACACTGAAATACACTCTGAAAAAGTTCTAAAGTTCCTCAAACCTGAAAACATTCTAGAAATATAACTGAATTCTAAAATAAACAGAAAGTGGACCTATTGACCAGTTTCCCTACGTGTACAAATATGTACTCTACATGTAATTAAATGGAACATTCCTAAAAATATAAAAAACATGCATTAAAGTAAAAGAGAGAGAGAACACAGAATTTAGGTTTTCAAAATCTAACGTTTATTAAAATTTAAACTTCATTTTAAAAATAATTTTTAAAACATTTTACATCTCATTAACTAAAATCAAACATCTTAAATAATAAAAATAAATGGAATGGCCGGTCGTATAGTGGTAGAAAAACGTTAGAATATTAAATTTTAAAGTTAACAATAGTAAACTTATTCAATTATTTGTCGAAACTAGAATTTTAGATAAAAAAAACATAAGTTAGCCAAAAGGGAATTTAGAACAAAATTTAAAAGATAACCACAGGTTCAGGTGACCTAAAGTATATAAGTCTAAAGGGGTCTTATTCTACTAACACAATTAAACTTTAAAATAGTCCAAAACGACAGAAGCAATTAAAAATTAGCATTTAAAAGATATCACCAAGGGTCCAAGAAGAACGGCAGAGATCGGCGGGAGGCAGGCAGAATCACCAAACGTGCTGCAGACCCAGGGAAAACCAGAAGAGGAAAATCCATGGCACAGGATCTTATTTCTGTCCAGTAGAAATCTGGAAAAACGATCGCTCCACGAATTCCGACTCCAAGGAAGATTCTCCAAATCAGCCAGACGTCCAGCAATAAACATCATTTCTCCAAGTTGCAGCACCGAACTTCTGACATCAGAACGAAAACCAAAAATATATGTCCGTCTATTGGGCACGGAAATATTGATTCCATTCCTCATGTAAAGAGCTGCACAACTCGGGTAAATAAACAAATTGCCACTTCCTCGGCGGACATCGCGTAAATCGCGGAACATCTTGGATCAACATTTAGCAGACAGGAAACTAATTAGCAAGACTGAAGAGGCAGGAGTTCAAAACATCTCCATTCAGTCATGGAAGATGCCACATTTTTCAGAGGCTCGTTAAAAATGATTTTTGTTCTCTGGACGAAGACAAAATACCGGTGCATTCCAAAGGAGAATATTTGAAAAAACCGAACAAATTTCGTTCCATTATGAATCGCGCGCGCGCCGTAGCGCAATTGCCACTTCAAAGTATTACATCTCACTTCTAATCAGAAAAAGGGAAGAGAGCGAAAAAACGCGCGATTTTACTTATATACTCCGAAACATCGCTGCCACAGATTGTAAACAAA
This sequence comes from Amaurobius ferox, assembly GCA_951213105.1. NCBI lineage: Eukaryota > Metazoa > Arthropoda > Arachnida > Araneae > Amaurobiidae > Amaurobius > Amaurobius ferox. Next base: position 132,236,973 of record OX578136.1, read on the forward strand.
ATTATCGATGAACGATAAAATAATTAATGACAGACGATTTTAATATTACGGTCAACCAATTAAAAACTCGAAATTTTAAAGAAGAGAAATGGAATTTCAAAACAGACGAAAATTAAAAAGAAATGAAGTGAAACGATTTGGAAAATACGAATTCGGCAACAATTTAAATATGGACGATTCTGAAATATTTCAAAAGTTGAAAATAGAATAAAACTGTAAAATTGCGGTGAATTCACCAATTTTTAACCGAGGGCAATAAATTTGGAATCAAATTAAAGGGAATAAAAAGGGCAATAAATGGAATTGCAAATTAGCAAATTTAAATAAATTTAAATTGCTAAAACCTAAAAAGAACGAACTTTCGCCGTTTTTAACACAAAACCTATTGAAAAGAACCTATTTGAACAAAGAATATCAAAAACCTAAACAATTGGAAGATGAATAACTAAACGAGAATGACTATGTAAATAAGACCCCTGAACACGTTTAAACAAAAAGCAAAATTTCTAAAATTGTTAAATATCCAAAAGTATAACCCAACAACTCCTTCGAACGTCCCAAAAAAATTTTTCATTTGAAAAATGAAAAATTTTAGCTAACACATGACAAAATTTCGCGAAACGAAGGAGAAAAAAAAATCAAAATCTCAACTACATCTGTAACATGAGCCATAAAAATCATATAAAAATCAAATTCCTTATAAATAAATCAATAATCAAATAATCACTTCACTAAACACTTTCATAATAACAATTATCATATTTATCAACATTTCGTCTAAACTCTTAAACATACATATAGATTCAACATTAAATTCTTTAACTTCACTATAACTCTATACTATGAAAATTCATTAATTCATTTTAAAATGCTCCAACAAATACATCGTCAAAGAGAAGCAGTAGAAAAATAATAAACAGATCTCTATATCATTAGCTGTCATGAATAAACATAAATTTTAACGAAAACTTTGGACCAGCCAAAGAATTCCAATAATCTAAACAATAAATTTTGAAATGGTACCTTCAACATAACAACCAATAAATACAAATCATCAAATTCATCACCATCTCCTCCTCTACAAAGAAAACAAATATTCGAAGCATATTACTCTATTTAAATAATATCAATTTTGGCTCAAGTTACAAACAAAAAAAAATAGTGGAATATTTACCCCCAAATAACAAACTCAATTCCCTAACAATTTGGAATTGAGCACAAATTTAACAGACTTGTTTACAAATTATACTATAAACTGATTACTTGGCAAATTAGGTCGTTTAAACGACAAATATACACTAAAATGACCTTATGCATCATTTTACATTAATATCAATAAACGCGATTCCACTAAATATTGTGCAACATCTTGCACTCTCAACAACAATAAACTCAAATATCATATCTGTATATCTCTGGTAATCTCAAACAATTCTCATAAAAATAAAAAAAAATTAAGACAAGGGGCCGAGGGTTGTGAGTCCTCTCAAAGGTTGTGAATCTTTTTTGAACCCCAAAAAAATAGCACAAAAATATCCATCAAGTATAAGTGGTACATTTAAATTCACTAATTGCTAAGTGTATCACATTACTTTAACCAAAATACCAAAGAAAAAATCAAATTACAAATCCCCATTTAAATTTCAAAACCAAAAGAACTCAAATTGCATTGCACAATTTTAAATATTCCACTTAAAAAAAATTTAATTCTCCTATAATAAAATAAATTTTCCACTTTAACGACCAAAAATTTTAAAGACAGTATTAAAATATCAAATTCAGAATTAAGAACAAACAAACTGATTTTATCACCACTCTATTTGAGTGTGAAAACCAAACACATGATCAATCCGAAGAACAAGATAACTCAAGTTCACATTTATGTCACACTCATATTGGAGTGTAAAAAACACCTGCATTACCCAATTTTTCAATTAATCACCAGTATTTCATCATCTACATTCACATATCAGTGAGCATTTAAATCTCAATTCCAAATCAGAACAAAAAAAATTCCAAGTCGAAAAACTACTGCTTTAATTCTATACAATTTAACTTAATAAAAAAAATATTCTCATTAAATTTACTCAATTAATTTCATTCTACTTCATCAAAACAATTTTAAGTGCTGCTGGGAGCGTGGGTTACAAAAACATCAAAATAAAAAAATTTGTTAATGAGATGGGATTAGAACAAAAAATGTAAATACTATAAAGTGCGTTCCTCGCATGCCTATAATTTCCTAAATTTATGAATTAAATTCAATTTCCAACTACTTCAAATAATAAAATTCAAATCAAATTAACTTACATTAAGGAATGCTTAAATAAAAATTCTAAATGAAAAGTCAAATTCAAAAATTCTTAAGTTTCCTCAAAAAAATTCTAAATGAAAATATTTAAATCAATCTTAAAATTTTAATCAAAATACCAAAATAAATTCCTTTAATTTAGTTCAAGAACATTCTAAAACATCATGCCTCAGTTTAAGAACATATCAACATTTCAACAGTAATCACTTTTAGAATAAACAGGCATGGGATCCATTTACTGAAATTTCATTTTTAAGAACAAAAATTATCAAGAACATCTATTACAGTTAGCATGACTGGTCAAATGCCCCTAGACTGGTCAAATGGCGCCAATTGTTGAGGGGGGGGGAGAGAGGAATTTTATGATATACCAAAGCATTCTAATCATTCTAAACATTATGCTCATAAGCATAAAATAGTCATTACCTTCAATGACAGCAATGAAACTTGCTAGTTGTAGTGCTGTCATAGTGGACATCAGTTGTTCTACGCTGGTGGCTGCATAATAAGCTACAGACGCATAATAAGTCAGTTATAGGAACGCAACAGCCATATCCGATCACCTACCTTTTAGACTGAAAAATATGTAACGGAAAATGTTTCATATTTTCTTCCAAAATATAGTAAATGCACTTTCATAAATTTTAAAATACTTTTATTCAGAGTATTAGATTTTTATATTTTGATGGAAAACTTTTGCCTATTCTCTTTTTACGGAATACTAAAATTTCGAAAAAATTTTTGTGAAAAGCTGTAGCAGGAGAAATTAAAAATCTGATGTGGGCAGCACATGACTTTCCCTGCAGACTCAAATTCATTTTTTCTGTATAACATTAATAATTCATTAAATTAAGTTTAATTGCATAAAATAACACTAAATTTGCATTTTTAATTACTTTCTGTTTTTATTCGGTAATTGGATATTTTTCCAAAAACGACATAATTAGATGAGAAAAATCTTAAATATCTCGAAAACGATTAGTCCTAGAGTAATAGAGTTGTTCTTATTCTTTACCTCATCAAAAATTAAGTATGAAACACTCATTTAATTAATTAATTTGAACATACGTAGATTTTGTTTTAGGTTTTGGCGATTTTTGAGGGCCATTTCGTAAAAAAAGGTAGCTTGTTCTTTTCCGAATAATACAAAAATCTAATCAGCACCAGAATATTCCACATGTAGCTTATATATCAAATTTTGTGAAATTTGGTCAATTAGTATTTTATCTAGAGTGGATACATGAAATTTTTACGGGCCATTTCGCAAAAAAAGAGTTTTGTTTTTGCGAATCGTACCAAAAACTAATCAGCACCAGGGTAATACCCAAGTGACTTACCTACCAAATTTTATGAAATTCGGTCAATTAGTTTTTGAGTTAGAGTGGATACATTCACTCAGACAGACACACAGAAACATACACAGACGTCACGCTAAAAATGGTTTTTTCGTATTCTAGAGGTCTCGAAACGTGCTGATCCGTCGAAAACTCGAGTTACGATTTTCGGCATGATTCCAATATTTTCCCTATAAATTACAATGTATTGCAGGGAAAGTAAAAATTGTCGCTGTTCAGCATCCGCTTCAAAGAAATGTATGTATTACTTAACTCCCATTAATTGAAAAGTAATTGAAATATAATCACATACAGAATACCACAGAGTTCTACTTGAACAAACAAATAAGTAGATTTTCCGAGTGATTACTTATCGATGGGAAATGAGGACTTGAGTCCCAGATTTTGATATTCCATGACCGTATCTTTATTTCTGACCACAATGCAATATCTTATATGAACTATTATATTCCTTTACTTCTGAGTTAGTTATAAACATCTTTAATGCTTGATCTGTAAATATGCATATAATTACTTGCTTGTATAACAAAATGTATAAATTATTTTGCTTTCAAAAATTAAATATAATAAAGCATCGACAAATTTTAAGATCTGTTGAACTCATTTCGAACACTTTTGAAATGGCAATTGACACAAAACACGATTTCATTTTCCCAATTTCTTACTTCAAATTTAACTCAGTATAAAATATTTGTATTGATGCAAATATGATATAATTTTTCAGCATGACTCTGCCAGGCTACACTAAATCTAATTTCTCTTATGAACTTATGAACTGTTTATCTCGCGTTATTTCATTCTGTTAAATTTGACTTTAATTAAAAAAATCTGATATGGGCAGCACATGACTTTCCTTTTATAATGCAATGTATTTACTACTTTTACAGTAAAAACAAAATAGGTTATTCTTATAGTATATACTTATATTTTTTCTAAAATATTGAATTTTCGTTAAATAGTCGTTAGTTTTATTGATTTAGCTTCATTTTTATTCATTTGGAGAGATTTTCTTTGATTTGTAAACATTTTAAAAAGTCGCCAAGTTGGCGACATTCTGCCAAATTCGTTGCCAAAATCTCGCCAAGCGTTATGGAAGGAGAAATAATTTATTCTTATAGCAGATAAATGACTATTGGAGTTTAAATACAAACGTATTACTCAAAGTATATGTTTTCATGAATTGAACGAGCTAGATCCACGAGAAGGATGTCACTCAATTTATCGCATGATATCACATATGAAAAGTGAACATGTCTCTCACTAGGAAATATTTCTTATGTAATTTTTTGATAATTTTTTGAAAAATGTGCATTATCTCGAGAACAGTTTACGCTAGCGTTCAAAAATTTATGTTAATCGTTTTCTAATGAAAAATTACATAAGAAATGTCTATTGGCGTAACTTTATTAGAGGTTTTGATTTTGTGATTTTTTTCAAAATTTCACTCGAAAATTTAGGGGGGTTCTGAACATTCGATTGCGTATGAAAACATATATATATATCTTCTATATAATAAAAGGCAATGTCTGTGTGTCTGTGTGTCTGTCTTATACACTATACGTTTCGCGACCGCGCGTCGGAGAGCTACGAAATTTGGCAATCGGAGACCCGGGGGGGGGGAGGGAAGGGGACACGTGAAAACCGATTTTTAAAATTTTAATTATTTTTTTATTTATTTAATGTTTTATGCGATTTCGACCGTTTTTTGCCCTTTTTGCCCTTTTTTCTCCACGATCCAGACATCGCAGAAAAAAACAAATTACACCATCGGAAAGAGCAGAGAATTTCGAGTAAAAATATATCAATTTCAAATCTGAATTTCGATTTCTAATATTTTTTAAAGATTTTAAAACAAAAGTCACTTTTTGCTCAAGAAAACGATTTTTGGTTTTTAAATTCTCGCATCGTGAAAAGTACTCATAATTTCGACTAATAATTTACATTTTCAGAAAGCTCAAACATCTGGCATTCTTACAAGTCTAATCTGGTCCAGAAATAATGAAAATTGCCTTCAGGATCGCAATTTTAAAGACGTCATGATTTTAAATTTCTCGCCGTTCCGCTCGGCGTGACGCTTCGTTTCTCCCCCGCTGAAGCAGGGAAGGTGGTGGGTGGGGACGTCAAGGTGGAGGTGACGTCACGGTTCTGAATAGAGCGCCTTTGCTCTATATAAATTATTATATTTATATTTTAAATGATGGTGTTGGGGGGGTTTTGTGCATTTATGATATACTAAAAACATTCTATCATATATTCCAAAGTTCTTAAACTTGTAAAAACCTAAAAGTCATCTGAAATTCATCTGAAAAAGCTCTGAAATAAACTCTCTATAATATCTGAAATTTGTAAAGTTCATCTAACATAAATCTGAAAACACTGAAATACACTCTGAAAAGGTTCTAAAGTTCCTAAAACCTGAAAACATTCTAGAAATATAACTGAATTCTTAAATAAACAGAAAGTGGACCTATTGACCAGTTTCTCCCTACGTGTACAAATATGTACTCTACATGTAATTAAATGGAACTTTCCTAAAAATAAAAACATTAAATGTAAAAGAAAGAACACAGATTTTAGGTTTTCAAAATCTAACGTTTATTAAAATTTTAAACTTCACTTTTAAAATAATTTTCAAAATATTTTACATCTCATTAACTAACAAATCCAATAAACAACTTAAATAAATAAATAGAATGGCCGGTCGTATAGTGGTAGTAAAAACGTTAGAATATTAAATTTTAAAGTTAACAATATTAAACTTATACAACTATTTATCAAAACTCAAATTTGGAATAAAAAGAACATCAGTTAGCCAAAAGGGAAATTTAGAACAAAAGTTAAAGAAGATAACCACAGGATTCGCAACTTAAAATATATAAGTGAAAGGGGTCTTAGTCATGCCAATTTAATTTAACTTTAAATACTGCAAAAGAATAAAATTAATGAAAAGATATCACCCATAAACGGGAAAACGCTGAACGGCAGTAATAAAGTCCCGAGGACGAAATTGATGTCAGTCATCATCAGCTTGGGTGCAGTCCCTTCCTGCTCCAGAAGAGGCCAAACGGAGAAGTACCTCCCGTAGGGCATCGGTACATCAAGTGAGTCCAACCATTCAAGTGGAATATGGTGTTCCAAAACTCCGCGAAAAGAACACTCCCAAGGCCTGATCTGCACAAAAACGGGCAGCTCCTTCACATCATAAAATTCTCAGCCGAGAGTAGCAGAGCGCCAGTGGACATCGCTCGGAACAAAAGAACAGACAGCTCCATCATCAAAACCGTGAAGTAAACAAATTGGAGGTCCGGTCCTAAGACTCGGAAAAGACCTTCCCGGCCGTCCAACTAGTTACTCTAAGTCCTCTGGACGAGTCGGACGGTCTGGGTCTTCAACACTCCTTCAACAGTCCACTATGAAAGAACAAATCCGACCTCCGGAACTAAACGATTATTCCAAAGGCGCCGACGATACTTCAGTAGACATCAATCACTTCGCTCGCAACGTCATTTCAAGTAAAAAAACACTCTGCTATCAGGATTCCACACGCATTTACAGGCAGGCCGGGAAATAAGACGTTCGTTCCTCGGAGCGCATTTCGCTCGGCTCGCGCCGAGGCGCTGAAAACAACAACTCTATAAGACTACATTTTAGTTCCAATCAAAAGAGCAAAAGCGAAAAGAGCAAAAGAGATCGAAAAAGTGCGCGATTTGCTTATATACTGCGAAACATCGCTGCCACAGATTGTAAACAAAATTATCGATGAACGATAAAATAATTAATGACAGACGATTTTAATATTACGATCAACCAATTAAAAACTCGAAACTTTAAAGAAGAGAAATGGAATTTTAGAGCAGACGAAAATTAAAAAGAAATGAAGTGAAACGATTTGGAAAATACGAATTCGGCAATAATTTAAATATGGACGATTCTGAAATATTTAAAAAGCTGAAAATAGAATAAAACTGTAAAATTGCGATGAATTAACCAATTTTTAACCGAGAGCAATAAATTTGGAATCAAATTAAAGGGAATAAAAAGGGCAATAAATGGAATCGCAAATTAGCCAATTTAAATAAATTTAAATTGCTAAAACCTAAAAAGAACGAACTTTCGCCGTTTTTAAAACAAAACCTATGGAATAGAATATATTTGAACAAAGAATATCAAAAACCTAAACAATTGGAAAATGGATAACTAAAAGAGAATGACTATGTAAATAAGACCCCTGAACACATTTAAACTAAAAACAAAATACCTAAAATTGTTAAATATCCAAAAGTATAACCCAACAACTCCTTCGAACGTCCCAAAAAAATTTTTCATTTGAAAAATGAAAAATTTTAGCTAACACATTACAAAATTCCGCGAAACGAAGGAGAGAAAAAAAAAATCAAAATCTCAACTACAGCTGTAACATGAGCCATAAAATCACATAAAAAAATCAAATTCCTTATAAATAAATCAAAAATCAAATAATCACTTCACTAAACACTTTCATAATAACAATTATCATATTTCTCAACATTTCGTCTAAACTTTTAAACATACATATAGATTCAATATTAAATACTTCAACTTCAGTGTAACTCTATATTATGAAAATTCATCAATTCATTTTAAAATGCTCCAACAAATACGCCATCAAAGAGAAGAAACAGAAAAATAATAAACAGATCTCCATATCATTAGCTGTCATGAATAAACATAAATTTTAACGAAAACTTTGGACCAGCCAAAGAATTCCAATATTCTAAACAATAAATTTTGAAATGGTACCTTCAACATAACAACCAATAAATATAAATCAACAAATTCATCACCAATCTTTTCCTCTACAAAGAAAACTATCATTCGAAGCATAATACTCTATTTAAATAATATCAATTTTGGCTCAAGTTACAAACAAAAAAAAAATTGTGGAATATTTACCCCCAAAATAACAAACTCAATTCCCTAACAATTTGGAACTGAACTTAAATTTAACCGACTTGTTTACAAGTTATACTATAAACTGATTACTTGGCAAATTAGGTCGTTTAAAAGACAAAATACACCAAAATGACCTTATGCATCATTTTACACTACAACAATAAACGCGATTCCAATAAATATGGTGCAACATCTTGCACTCTCAACAACAATAAACTCAAATATCATAACTGTATCTCTCTGGAAATCTCAAAAATTCTCATAAAAATCAAAAAATTAAGACAAGGGGCCGAGGGTTGTGAGTCCTCACAAAGGTTGTGAATCTTTTTTGAACCCCAAAAAAATAGCACAAAAATATCCATCAAGTAGTACATTTAAATTCACTAACTGCCAAGTGTATCACATTACTTTAAACAAAATACCAAAGAAAAAATCATGTTACAAATCCCCATTTAATTTCAAAACCAAATTAACTCAAAATTGCATTGCACAATTTTAAATATTCCACTTAAAAAAATTTAATTCTCCTATAAATAAAATAAATTTTTCCACTTTAACGACCAAAAATTTTAAAGACAGTATTAAAAATATCAGATTCAGAATTAAGAACAAACAAACTGATTTTATCACCACTCTATTTGAGTGTGAAAACCAAACACATGATCAATGTGAAGAACAAGATAACTCAAGTTGATATTTATGTCACACTCATATTGGAGTGTAAAAAACACCTGCATTACCCAATTTTTCAATAAATCACCAGTATTTCATCAACTACATTCACATATCAGTGAGGATTTAAATCTCAATTCCAAATCAGAACAAAAATATTCTAAGTCGAAAAACTACTGCTTTAATTCTATATAATTTAACTTAATAAAAAAAAATATTCTCATGTTAAATTTACTCAATTAATTTCATTCTATTTCATCAAAACAATTCTTAAGTTGCTGGGAGTGTGGGTTACAGGAACAACAAAATAAAAAAAATTTGTTAATGAGATGGGATTAGAACAAAAATGTAAATTCTACAAAGTGCGTTCTCGCATGCCTATAATCTCTTAAATTTATGAATTAAATGCAATTTTACACTACTTCAAATAATAAAATTCAAATCAAATTAACTTAAATTAAGGAATGCTTAAATAAAAATTCTAAATGAAAAAGTCATATTCAAAAATTCCAAAGTTTCCTAAAAAAATTCTAAATGAAAATATTTAAATTAATCCTAAAATTTCAATTTTAATCAAAATATTAAAGTAAATTACTCTAATTTAGTTTAAGAACATTCTAAAATATCCAGCCTTAGTTTAAAATCTTATCAAAATCTCAATAGTAATTACTTTTAGAATAAACAAGTATGGAATCAGTTTACGGAAATTTCATTTTTAAGAACAAAAATTATTAAGAACATATATTACAGTTAGCATGAATAAGCCCCTAGACTGGTCAAACGGCGCCAATTGTTGGGGGGGAAAGAGAAGAACATTAAGGAATACTAAAACAATTCTATCTCATTCTATCATTCAAAATATTCTAAGTTTTCCAAGTTCTTACTGAAAGTTCTTAAAACCTAAAAGTCATCTGAAATTCATCTGAAAAAGCTCTGAAATAAACTCTCTATAATATCTGAAATTTGTAAAGTTCATCTAACATAAATCTGAAAACACTGAAATACACTCTGAAAAGGTTCTAAAGTTCCTAAAACCTGAAAACATTCTAGAAATATAACTGAATTCTTAAATAAACAGAAAGTGGACCTATTGACCAGTTTCTCCCTACGTGTACAAATATGTACTCTACATGTAATTAAATGGAACTTTCCTAAAAATAAAAACATTAAATGTAAAAGAAAGAACACAGATTTTAGGTTTTCAAAATCTAACGTTTATTAAAATTTTAAACTTCACTTTTAAAATAATTTTCAAAATATTTTACATCTCATTAACTAACAAATCCAATAAACAACTTAAATAAATAAATAGAATGGCCGGTCGTATAGTGGTAGTAAAAACGTTAGAATATTAAATTTTAAAGTTAACAATATTAAACTTATACAACTATTTATCAAAACTCAAATTTGGAATAAAAAGAACATCAGTTAGCCAAAAGGGAAATTTAGAACAAAAGTTAAAGAAGATAACCACAGGATTCGCAACTTAAAATATATAAGTGAAAGGGGTCTTAGTCATGCCAATTTAATTTAACTTTAAATACTGCAAAAGAATAAAATTAATGAAAAGATATCACCCATAAACGGGAAAACGCTGAACGGCAGTAATAAAGTCCCGAGGACGAAATTGATGTCAGTCATCATCAGCTTGGGTGCAGTCCCTTCCTGCTCCAGAAGAGGCCAAACGGAGAAGTACCTCCCGTAGGGCATCGGTACATCAAGTGAGTCCAACCATTCAAGTGGAATATGGTGTTCCAAAACTCCGCGAAAAGAACACTCCCAAGGCCTGATCTGCACAAAAACGGGCAGCTCCTTCACATCATAAAATTCTCAGCCGAGAGTAGCAGAGCGCCAGTGGACATCGCTCGGAACAAAAGAACAGACAGCTCCATCATCAAAACCGTGAAGTAAACAAATTGGAGGTCCGGTCCTAAGACTCGGAAAATTTAAACTACACAGTCCACTATGAAAGAACAAATCCGACCTCCGGAACTAAACGATTATTCCAAAGGCGCCGACGATACTTCAGTAGACATCAATCACTTCGCTCGCAACGTCATTTCAAGTAAAAAAACACTCTGCTATCAGGATTCCACACGCATTTACAGGCAGGCCGGGAAATAAGACGTTCGTTCCTCGGAGCGCATTTCGCTCGGCTCGCGCCGAGGCGCTGAAAACAACAACTCTATAAGACTACATTTTAGTTCCAATCAAAAGAGCAAAAGCGAAAAGAGCAAAAGAGATCGAAAAAGTGCGCGATTTGCTTATATACTGCGAAACATCGCTGCCACAGATTGTAAACAAAATTATCGATGAACGATAAAATAATTAATGACAGACGATTTTAATATTACGATCAACCAATTAAAAACTCGAAACTTTAAAGAAGAGAAATGGAATTTTAGAGCAGACGAAAATTAAAAAGAAATGAAGTGAAACGATTTGGAAAATACGAATTCGGCAATAATTTAAATATGGACGATTCTGAAATATTTAAAAAGCTGAAAATAGAATAAAACTGTAAAATTGCGATGAATTAACCAATTTTTAACCGAGAGCAATAAATTTGGAATAAAATTAAAGGGAATAAAAAGGGCAATAAATGGAATCACAAATTAGCCAATTTAAATAAATTTAAATTGCTAAAACCTAAAAAGAACGAACTTTCGCCGTTTTTAAAACAAAACCTATGGAATAGAATATATTTGAACAAAGAATATCAAAAACCTAAACAATTGGAAAATGGATAACTAAAAGAGAATGACTATGTAAATAAGACCCCTGAACACATTTAAACTAAAAACAAAATACCTAAAATTGTTAAATATCCAAAAGTATAACCCAACAATGGGACGATCTGGATTTTTTAAATGTATATTTTAACTTTTGGATATTTTAATTTTATGGATATTTTAAATGATGGAACAATGAAACAATGGAATGAGGATGATGGAATTAAGCATATGGTCATTTTAAATTGCAAATTAGCGCGCGGGAAGTTAGCGGTAGGCCCGGGTTCGATTCCCGCCACTGCCAAAACTGCCGCCGTGTTTACGTAGAATACGATCACGTTAAATATGTGGGTCCGTAAGTCCTTCCGAGAGGTTGGTGGTAGGGGAAGGAGGATACGGCCCCTGTGGATGCCTCCCCCACTGGGTTCCGGTCTAAATTGGGTGGCACATCCTGGCCGTCCAACCAGTTACCAGGCCCGGGTTCGATTCCCAAAATTGCCGCCGTGTTTACGCGGAGTACGATCACGTTAAACATGTGGGTCTGTAAGTCCTTCCGAGAGGTTGGTGGTAGGGGAAGAAGGGTACGGTCCCTGTGGATGCTTCTCCCACTTGGTTCCGGTCTAAATTGGGTGAATAAAAAGAAAGTTATGAAGAATATCGCGGAGGGTGAAGTACCCCAGTGGTTAGTGCGCGGGATTTGCACTTGGTAGGCCCGGGTTCGATTCCCAAAATTGCCGAATAAAAATAAAGTTATGGAGATTGTCGCGGATGGCACGGTAGCCCAGTGGTTAGCGCGCGGGAATTTCACTCGGTAGGCCCGGGTTCGATTCCCGCCATTGCCAAAACTGCAGCCGTGTTCACGCGGAGTACGATCACGTTAAACGTGTGGGACTGCAAGTCCTTCCGAGAGGTTTGTGGTAGGGGAAGGAGGGTACGGTCTCTTTGGATGCCTCCCCCATTGGGTTCCGGTCTAAATTGTGTGGCACTTCCTGGCCTTCCAAGCAGTTACCTTACACCTTTCTGGTAGGTCGCGCCAACGAGTTTGCCACGGTCAGAATTTTCAAGGGTAGCGAACAGGCTGGTCGCCAAAGGCGGCTAGTTTTAAATAATTTAAATGATTGAATTATGGTGGTTTGAATTGTGGTGATGTATTTGAAATTATTATATTTATGGATTGGTGGAACGATATGGTTGATTTTTTTATTTTAAATGGATATTTTAATTTATGGATATTTTAATTTATAGATATTTTAAATGGATATTTTAATTTTATGGCTATTTTAAATGATGGAACGATGGAACGAGGATGGTGGAATTAAGAGCCTAGCATATGGTCGTTATAAATTTAAATTAGCGCGCGGGAAGTTAGCGCGCGAGAATTGCACTCGGTAGGCCTGGGTTCGATTCCCGCCACTGATGCGGAGTACGATCACCTTAAACATATGGGTCGATAATTCCTTCCGAGAGGTTGGTGGCAGGGAAAGAAGGTACGGTCTCTGTGGATGCCTCCCCCACTGGGTCCTGGTCCAAATTGGGTGAATAAAAAGAAAGTTATGGAGATTGTCGCGGAGGGCGCGGTAGCCCAGTGGTTAGCGTGCGGGAATTTCACTCGGTAGGCCCGGGTTCGATTCCCTCCACTGACAAAACTGCTGCCGTGTTCACGCGGAGTACGATCACGTTAAACATGTGGGTCCGTAAGTCCTTCCGAGAGGTTGGTGGTAGAGGAAGGAGGGTACGCACCCTGTGGATGACTTTCCCACTGGGTTCCGGTCTAAATTGGGTGAATAAAAAGAAGGTTATGGAGATTGTCGCGGAGGGCGCGGTAGCCCAGTGGTTGGCGCGCGGGAATTGCACTCGGTAGGCTAGGGTTCGATTGCCGCCACTGCCAAAACTGCTGCCATTTTCACGCGGAGTACGATCACGTTAAACATGTGGATCCGTAAGTCCTTCCGAGAGGTTGTTGGTAGAGGAAGGAGGGTACGGACCCTGTGGATGCCTCCCCTACTGGGTTCCGGTCTAAATTGGGTGAATAAAAAGAAGGTTATGGAGATTGTCGCGGAGGGCGCGGTAGCCCAGTGGTTAGCGCGCGGGATTTGCACTAGGCAGGTCCGGGTTCGATTCCCGCCACTGCCAAAACTGCCGCCGTGTTCAGGCGGAGTACGATCACGTTAAACATGCGGGACCGTAAGTCCTTCCGAGAGGTTGGTGGTAGGGGAAGGAGGGTACGGTCCCTGTGGATGCCTCCCCCACTGAGTTCCTGTCTAAATTGGGTGGCACTTCCTGGTAGGTCGTTCCTTCTGGTAGGTCGCGCCAGCGAGTGTGCCACGGTTAGAATTTGCCACGGTCAGAATTTTCAAGGGTAGCGAACAGGCTGGTCGCCAAAGGCGGCTAGTCTTAAATAATAAAAGGCAATGTCTGTGTGTGTGTGTCTGTCTTATACACTATACGTTTCGCGACCGCGCGTCGGAGAGCTACGAAATTTGGCAATCGGAGACCCGGGGGGGAGGGAAGGGGACACGTGAAAACCGATTTTCAAAATTCTAATTATTTTTTTATTTATTTAATGTTTTATGCGATTTCGACCTTTTTTTGCCCTTTTTGCCCTTTTTTCTCCACGATCCAGACGTCGTAGAAAAAAACAACTCACACCATCGGAAAGAGCAGACAATTTCGAGTAAAAATATATGAATTTCAAATCTGAATTTCGATTTCTAATATTTTTTAAAGATTTTAAAACAAAAGTCACTTTTTGCTCAAGAAAACGATTTTTGGTTTTTAAATTCTCGCATCGTGAAAAGTCCTCATAATTTCGACTAATAATTTACATTTTCAGAAAGGTCAAACATCTGGCATTCTTACAAGTCCAATCTGGTCAGGAAATATTCCGTATTGCCCACAGGATCGGGATTTTAAAAGTTTCCGAATTTCGATTTCTCGGCGTTCCGCTCGGCGTGCCGCTTCATTTTCCCCCCGCTGAAGCAGGGAAGGTGGTGGGTGGGGACGTCAAGGTGGAGGTGACGTCACGGTTCTGTATATGCATAGCGATGGGTGGGACAATAAGAAACAGAATTAGTTTTTACTTTCCGTTTCCCGCGTTTCCGATTTTAAATGAAATAAGAGCTTAACATATGCACTGTAGAAATTATTATATTTATATTTTAATGATGGAACGATGGATTTAACTTTTGGATATTTTAAATGGATATTTTAATTTTATGGATATTTTAAATGATGGAACAATGAAACAATGGAATGAGGATGATGGAATTAAGCATATGGTCATTTTAAATTGCAAATTAGCGCGCGGGAAGTTAGCGGTAGGCCCGGGTTCGATTCCCGCCACTGCCAAAACTGCCGCCGTGTTTACGTGGAATACGATCACGTTAAATATGTGGGTCCGTAAGTCCTTCCGAGAGGTTGGTGGTAGGGGAAGGAGGATACGGCCCCTGTGGATGCCTCCCCCACTGGGTTCCCGTCTAAATTGGGTGAATATGTAGAAAGTTATGGAGATTGTCGCGGAGGGCGCGGCAGCCCAGTGGTTAGCGCGCGGGAATTGCACGCGGTAGGCCCGGGTTCGATTTCCGCCACTGACATGGAGTACGATCACGTTAAACATATGGGTCCGTATGTTTTTCCGAGAGGTTGGTGGTAGGGGAAGGAGGGTACGTTCCCTGTGGATGCCTCCCCCACTGGGTTCCGGTCTAAATTGGGTGGCACATCCTGGCCGTCCAACCAGTTACCAGGCCCGGGTTCGATTCCCAAAATTGCCGCCGTGTTTACGCGGAGTACGATCACGTTAAACATGTGGGTCTGTAAGTCCTTCCGAGAGGTTGGTGGTAGGGGAAGAAGGGTACGGTCCCTGTGGATGCTTCTCCCACTTGGTTCCGGTCTAAATTGGGTGAATAAAAAGAAAGTTATGAAGAATATCGCGGAGGGTGAAGTACCCCAGTGGTTAGTGCGCGGGATTTGCACTTGGTAGGCCCGGGTTCGATTCCCAAAATTGCCGAATAAAAATAAAGTTATGGAGATTGTCGCGGATGGCACGGTAGCCCAGTGGTTAGCGCGCGGGAATTTCACTCGGTAGGCCCGGGTTCGATTCCCGCCATTGCCAAAACTGCAGCCGTGTTCACGCGGAGTACGATCACGTTAAACGTGTTTGACTGCAAGTCCTTCCGAGAGGTTTGTGGTAGGGGAAGGAGGGTACGGTCCCTTTGGATGCCTCCCCCATTGGGTTCCGGTCTAAATTGTGTGGCACTTCCTGGCCTTCCAAGCAGTTACCTTACACCTTTCTGGTAGGTCGCGCCAACGAGTTTGCCACGGTCAGAATTTTCAAGGGTAGCGAACAGGCTGGTCGCCAAAGGCGGCTAGTTTTAAATAATTTAAATGATTGAATTATGGTGGTTTGAATTGTGGTGATGTATTTGAAATTATTATATTTATGGATTGGTGGAACGATATGGTTGATTTTTTTATTTTAAATGGATATTTTAATTTATGGATATTTTAATTTATAGATATTTTAAATGGATATTTTAATTTTATGGCTATTTTAAATGATGGAACGATGGAACGAGGATGGTGGAATTAAGAGCCTAGCATATGGTCGTTATAAATTTAAATTAGCGCGCGGGAAGTTAGCGCGCGAGAATTGCACTCGGTAGGCCTGGGTTCGATTCCCGCCACTGATGCGGAGTACGATCACCTTAAACATATGGGTCGATAATTCCTTCCGAGAGGTTGGTGGCAGGGAAAGAAGGTACGGTCTCTGTGGATGCCTCCCCCACTGGGTCCTGGTCCAAATTGGGTGAATAAAAAGAAAGTTATGGAGATTGTCGCGGAGGGCGCGGTAGCCCAGTGGTTAGCGTGCGGGAATTTCACTCGGTAGGCCCGGGTTCGATTCCCTCCACTGACAAAACTGCTGCCGTGTTCACGCGGAGTACGATCACGTTAAACATGTGGGTCCGTAAGTCCTTCCGAGAGGTTGGTGGTAGAGGAAGGAGGGTACGCACCCTGTGGATGACTTTCCCACTGGGTTCCGGTCTAAATTGGGTGAATAAAAAGAAGGTTATGGAGATTGTCGCGGAGGGCGCGGTAGCCCAGTGGTTGGCGCGCGGGAATTGCACTCGGTAGGCTAGGGTTCGATTGCCGCCACTGCCAAAACTGCTGCCATTTTCACGCGGAGTACGATCACGTTAAACATGTGGATCCGTAAGTCCTTCCGAGAGGTTGTTGGTAGAGGAAGGAGGGTACGGACCCTGTGGATGCCTCCCCTACTGGGTTCCGGTCTAAATTGGGTGAATAAAAAGAAGGTTATGGAGATTGTCGCGGAGGGCGCGGTAGCCCAGTGGTTAGCGCGCGGGATTTGCACTAGGTAGGTCCGGGTTCGATTCCCGCCACTGCCAAAACTGCCGCCGTGTTCAGGCGGAGTACGATCACGTTAAACATGCGGGACCGTAAGTCCTTTCGAGAGGTTGGTGGTAGGGGAAGGAGGGTACGGTCCCTGTGGATGCCTCCCCCACTGAGTTCCTGTCTAAATTGGGTGGCACTTCCTGGTAGGTCGTTCCTTCTGGTAGGTCGCGCCAGCGAGTGTGCCACGGTTAGAATTTGCCACGGTCAGAATTTTCAAGGGTAGCGAACAGGCTGGTCGCCAAAGGCGGCTAGTCTATATAATAAAAGGCAATGTCTGTGTGTCTGTGTGTCTGTCTTATACACTATACGTTTCGCGACCGCGCGTCGGAGAGCTACGAAATTTGGCAATCGGAGACCCGGGGGGGAGGGAAGGGGACACGTGAAAACCGATTTTCAAAATTCTAATTATTTTTTTATTTATTTAATGTTTTATGCGATTTCGACCTTTTTTTGCCCTTTTTGCCCTTTTTTCTCCACGATCCAGACGTCGTAGAAAAAAACAACTCACACCATCGGAAAGAGCAGACAATTTCGAGTAAAAATATATGAATTTCAAATCTGAATTTCGATTTCTAATATTTTTTAAAGATTTTAAAACAAAAGTCACTTTTTGCTCAAGAAAACGATTTTTGGTTTTTAAATTCTCGCATCGTGAAAAGTACTCATAATTTCGACTAATAATTTACATTTTCAGAAAGGGCAAACATCTGGCATTCTTACAAGTCCAATCTGGTCAGGAAATATTCCGTATTGCCCACAGGATCGGGATTTTAAAAGTTTCCGAATTTCGATTTCTCGGCGTTCCGCTCGGCGTGCCGCTTCATTTTCCCCCCGCTGAAGCAGGGAAGGTGGTGGGTGGGGACGTCAAGGTGGAGGTGACGTCACGGTTCTGTATATGCATAGCGATGGGTGGGACAATAAGAAACAGAATTAGTTTTTACTTTCCGTTTCCCGCGTTTCCGATTTTAAATGAAATAAGAGCTTAACATATGCACTGTAGAAATTATTATATTTATATTTTAATGATGGAACGATGGATTTAACTTTTGGATATTTTAAATGGATATTTTAATTTTATGGATATTTTAAATGATGGAACAATGAAACAATGGAATGAGGATGATGGAATTAAGCATATGGTCATTTTAAATTGCAAATTAGCGCGCGGGAAGTTAGCGGTAGGCCCGGGTTCGATTCCCGCCACTGCCAAAACTGCCGCCGTGTTTACGTGGAATACGATCACGTTAAATATGTGGGTCCGTAAGTCCTTCCGAGAGGTTGGTGGTAGGGGAAGGAGGATACGGCCCCTGTGGATGCCTCCCCCACTGGGTTCCCGTCTAAATTGGGTGAATATGTAGAAAGTTATGGAGATTGTCGCGGAGGGCGCGGCAGCCCAGTGGTTAGCGTGCGGGAATTGCACTCAGTAGGCCCGGGTTCGATTCCCGCCACTGCCAAAACTTACGCCACGTTCACGCAGAGTACGATCACGTTAAACATGTGGGTTCGTGAGTCCTTCCGAGAGGTTGGTGGTAGGGGAAGGAGGGTACGGTCTAAATTGGGTGAATAAAAAGAAAGTTATGGAGATTGTCGCGGAGGGCGAAGTAGCCCAGTGGTTAGCACGCGGGAATTGCACGCGGTAGGCCCGGGTTCGATTTCCGCCACTGACATGGAGTACGATCACGTTAAACATATGGGTCCGTATGTTTTTCCGAGAGGTTGGTGGTAGGGGAAGGAGGGTACGTTCCCTGTGGATGCCTCCCCCACTGGGGTCCGGTCTAAATTGGGTGGCACATCCTGGCCGTCCAACCAGTTACCAGGCCCGGGTTCGATTCCCAAAATTGCCGCCGTGTTTACGCGGAGTACGAGCACGTTAAACATGTGGGTCCGTGAGTCCTTCCGAGAAGTTGGTGGTATTGGAAGGAGGGTACGGTCTAAATTGGGTGAATAAAAAGAAAGTTATGGAGATTGTCGCGTAGGGCAAAGTAGCCCAATGGTTAGCGCGCGGAAATTGCACTCGGTAGGCCCGGGTTCGATTCCCAAAATTGCCGCCGTGTTTACGCGGAGTACGATCACGTTAAACATGCGGGACCGTAAGTCCTTTCGAGAGGTTGGTGGTAGGGGAAGAAGGGTACGGTCCCTGTGGATGCTTCTCCCACTTGGTTCCGGTCTAAATTGGGTGAATAAAAAGAAAGTTATGAAGCATATCGCGGAGGGTGAAGTACCCCAGTGGTTAGTGCGCGGGATTTGCACTTGGTAGGCCCGGGTTCGATTCCCAAAATTGCCGAATAAAAATAAAGTTATGGAGATTGTCGCGGATGGCACGGTAGCCCAGTGGTTAGCGCGCGGGAATTTCACTCGGTAGGCCCGGGTTCGATTCCCGCCATTGCCAAAACTGCAGCCGTGTTCACGCGGAGTACGATCACGTTAAACGTGTGGGACTGCAAGTCCTTCCGAGAGGTTTGTGGTAGGGGAAGGAGGGTACGGTCTCTTTGGATCCACGACCCAGACCGTGCCCCTTGCCAACGAGGGCTTAAAGGGTTTTTAAGCACGGCCGGGAAAAGGAGAACACCCCAACACAAACCAGGACCACGGGCCACCCCGGCCCACCGGACAGAGGAAACCGCCGAACCCCACCACGCAGCGAGCAAACAGCCCAGGACGCCAGGGGGACAACAGGCCAACGCCCATCAGGCGAGGCCAGACGCCACCAGTCCCGGAGAAGTGCCCCGACGAGGACGACCGAAACCCCCGCCAGCAGGCCAGGGACCCGCCCGCAAAGGGACCAACCAGGCAACGCGCGCCACCGACGAAACCACCCACAGAAATTTATTATCTCTAAAGAACAGCCGGCCAAGGCGATACACGGCGACATAACCTCTGCTTCATGTAGCAGGTAATTAGTATGATTTATGATTATGTATATCAGTATGACATGTTATTAGTATGATTATATGATCCATGTATTTGGATTGTAGAAATCCAAACACATAAATCATATATACAAAATATCTTGTCTTTCACAACATTAATATTCAAAATGTCCAATAAAATACTTCAAACTACAATAAAAACAAAACATATAGACATAACCCACGAAACATCCTAAACAAACAAATAAACCCTTGCAACATATCATACAAAATCCTAAATTAAACCAACAAGTATAATCTGAAGCAGAAAACAAAAACCAAAAACACAACCAAAATAAAACATATGAACAAACCCAAAGCCGGTGTCCAAAACGAGAAAACAACTATAAGATAAAAGATCCCACAAGCCCTAGGCGATCGAAAACCAAATCCATTCCCAAATACAAATAACTCCATAAACAATTCCAGGGGTTCTAAATAAAATTATAAACACCAAATAAAAATCCAGATTCACAATACTTACTAAACCATTAAAACCCCCCCCCCCCAAAAACCAAATAAACTCATACAGCACAACCAATTATATACTATAAAATTTAAAATGCAATCACAAAATCAATATAATACCATAAAGTTATATATGTACTATTCCCCTAAATTCCAGGAACAACTAAGTATTACTAAAAACAAGATCTAATTCCCATAGTTTATAAAATTTTTGGAAACTTCCAAAGCCCTTAGAAATCGAGGACAGTCCCTATACCTACAAGAATGATTAGACTTCAAGTTTAAACCAAAATTCTTATTTGCTTCAACGCAGTTAATACAACTCTCTTCCCCAAGGCAACCCCCTTCATGACACACCCCACAGTTCAAACAGGTCAAAACCTCAGTACATTTCATTTTTGTGTGACCCAGTCTCCCGCATTTCGTACATAATAACACACTACTAAATTCCCTTACGGGCAGACTATTAAATCCACAGTATAACCTACCAGAGGCAGTAACAGCTCTAAAAATGTCCGGGGCAACCTCAAGGATCCAATGTTTTCCCTTCTTAGCCTTGATACTAAAACAGACCCTTAAGTCGCTCCTGTCCTTTAAACAAACATTCTGCCTAGAAATTCTATCAAGAACTTCTCCAGACTCGAGGTCTGCATCTACACCAAACACAATGATTTTAGGACTCCGGCGAACAAAAGGCCCGAAAACAAAGCCGTCCACAAATCCTGGAATTCTTAGAAGGGCCGCCTTAAGCTCCTCAATCTGGAGGGGATGACTTACCACAATAACCAAACCACCACCAGAGGCCCCGAAGCATTTCTCAAAAGCTATGCCACTATCACGGTAATTCAGACCCCTTTGTACAAAATTCAAAGTGTCACGATAAGAGGCTCCATTAACAGGACTAATCAAGAGCGAACGTTCATCCAAAGTACTAGACAGGGGAGGGGGCGGGGTAACCTGAGCCACAGAAACCTCTGGCGAATGGGTTCTCCTCACAGGGGGAACTCCCAACCCAGAGACAGCAACCCTATTCAATACACCGAGGGATTCTTTCAGATCACCCATAAGCCCGCTCAACTGGATACAGTTGGAGGCCAAAAGATTTACAACCTTACTTTCTAATGGACAAATTTCCCTGATTCCGGTTTGACCGGTATCCAAATCCCCAAGAGAGGCACGCCTAACAGGACGAGGGCAAATATCATCCCCGCCATCCTCTGCAGCACTGAGTCTCTTGTCCGCTCTACACTTAATTAAAGCTGCCTCGGAGAACCTAAGTTGTCTAGAGGTAGTCA
This sequence comes from Amaurobius ferox, assembly GCA_951213105.1. Classification (NCBI taxonomy): domain Eukaryota; kingdom Metazoa; phylum Arthropoda; class Arachnida; order Araneae; family Amaurobiidae; genus Amaurobius; species Amaurobius ferox. Next base: position 132,259,056 of record OX578136.1, read on the forward strand.
ATATACATCCAACCAGAGGCTGAACAACTAATTTCATCAATTCCCTCTGCATCGTCCTGGAAAACTTTGCTTCCCTTTTTTTCACCAAGAACTGTCCAAATTTGACCATTTTATCCCTGACCAATACTCCAGGCTGGACCGCATGGTCGTCCGAGAAGAAACAGTGTCGCAAATCGTCTTCATTAACTTTTTCAATGATATGGGCTACCAAACCCAAGTAATCCGAGTCACCAGGAGAAGGAACAATCACTTCTTCACCAGTCTCCGAAAGAACAGAATCACCGGGGGCATCCCTAGCCAGATTAGTTATTTCTCCTTCATCTCCAGACCCAAGTGTGCCTCCCTTAAGGAGTTCCAATCTCAAGTTTAAGTCCTGAATCTCCCTCTCTCTAGATTGAAGATCTCCCCTCATCTTTTCCAACTGGCTGGTCTTAACATTTAATTGTCTATTAACATCATTTGTTACTATCTTAGCCTCATTCAAAGCTCTATCCCGGTCCATCAAATCCAACTTCTTTTCTTCCAATTTCTCCTGCAGACTCACCACGTCCTCCGCTTTCACGCTCTTCAGGGCCCGCAATTCAGCCCGAAAGGCCCTCAGAGTGTCCTCCCTTTTTCTCAAAGTCTCTCTCAAATCAACTTCCTCCTCAGGGGAGGGCGATCTAACCATGGCTCCCTGACTCTTGACCATGTCATCGTAAGCCTCTGGGAACTTGTCTTCCATTAATTCTTTAACCGATCTCTCTAAAGCCAAATTTTTATCCTTTAGGGATTTTAAAAGGCAGTCTTTCTCCCGATTCATACTCTGTAACCTAGCCATTTCACTGCTCAAGATCTTACCTTCTCCCACACTATCCTCCAAATTTTCTTCTTTAAGTGCATAGGCATCACAAAGTCTAATAATAATATCCTTCAGAGGCCCTATAAATTGAGTAATTAATAAGCCCTGCAAGGGTCTCGCAAAATGCGAAGACCGCCTTTCTGAACAAAAGGATTTAAAATCCTCTAAGTAATCCGTCACATCCCTAATGGGATACCAGTAATCAGTCTGTTCTTCTGTCCGTGGGGCTATTCCATGATTTTCCCACTCAGGCAAAGATCCCAACAGAAGATCTAGTTCCGATGCATAAATCATTTTCACCAATTGATTAATACCAGTACAATATAATTATAGGTTACAAAACATTATAATATATATAAATACATTCATAGTAAGTACCTAAACTAATCAATTACAATTTGTATCGAGCACTCAATGATCCAAAATAAAATTACACTAAATCCAAATATAATCAATAAATCACTTGCAGTTAGACACTATATTACCAAATTTAAAATAATTTAAAATAATTAAGTCACAGAGTCAAATATCAGCAAAGATAGTCAACCATCATCCCAAGATAGTCACAACAAGCAGAAGTCCAGTCTGGGCCTCAGATTCAAAGTTCAAAGGGGACACAGTCAAAACAATAAAGTACCCAATGGTGACGTCAGTTCCAATATAAAAATGTTCCAAGTCTGAAGTCAGGCGACTCCAACCCACTTTGACCAGCGCCAAGGCACTATTTAATAAACAGAGACAGCGAAAAGCACAACCTTCACTCAATCCAGAAGGGCGAGGTAGCCCTGACGTCAGTGTCGTTTATAATAATTCTTATAATCTTTCTATGTTGACCACACAATACAAACTTTTAATACAGGGATCTATATATATATAAGTATCCTTCGATACTATCTTTATATTTTTACACCATATAGTTTTAGAGATACTCAAAAAAAAACTGCCCCGCAGAAAATCATGAAGAAGACCAATACATCGAAACAGTTTACAATTGGCCAAACTTTACTGGTTCAATCCATACTTCTTAATTTTTCCGATTTTTTAAATATATCCACAGATTATTTGGAGCAGTACTTATTACAATACATCAATTACAAGGCCTCAAAATCTAGAAGAAAAATATCATTTCAACTTGAGCCAAAAGGTAAACAAACCGCCATTACTAAGTTCCGAGCAGCACGGAAGATGAAGCAAGAGGTTGTGACGTCATAATATTTTTAATAATTTGTAGAAATTCCTATATGGTGACTATAGCGCTCAAATTTATATACAAGGCTCCTTGGCTGTATAGGTATCCGTCCATAACACTTTTATATTTTTAACACATATAGTTCAAGAGATATACAAAAGGCTGTCCCGCACAAAATCATATAAGGAACAATTTCTTCGAAACCGGTTGTTATATCACAAAGTTAATTAATCCACATTAAACTTCAGAATTTTTCACATTTTTCCATATATCAAACATTTTATAATATAATAAACTACGTCCATAGCATCAAATATAAAACTTTAAAATTCGACAGAAAAATCTCAAGTCTGAACGAAGTGCGTAGTTAGAAGTCCGCCATTTCAAAATTTAACATGGGCTTCCAGATTCACTTAACATAGAGACAATATGGTACTTTATAACACTTATATTTACCTAAATATATACACAAATGTTTCACAAACTATATCACGCTGTACTGTATCCAACGGGGAACATTCCACGTCTATTATAAATCCTTAACATATCTTTATAACCACCTAAAAATGCATTCATACCGAGCTCCAAAATAACCGTCTTACTCGATCGCCGCCATTGCTGGGGATCGGTCTCTTTGGATGCCTCCCCCATTGGGTTCCGGTCTAAATTGTGTGGCACTTCCTGGCCTTCCAAGCAGTTACCTTACACCTTTCTGGTAGGTCGCGCCAACGAGTTTGCCACGGTCAGAATTTTCAAGGGTAGCGAACAGGCTGGTCGCCAAAGGCGGCTAGTCTATATAATAAAAGGCAATGTCTGTGTGTCTGTGTGTCTGTCTTATACACTATACGTTTCGCGTACGCGCGTCGGAGAGCTACGAAATTTGGCAATCGGAGACCCGGGGGGGAGGGAAGGGGACACGTGAAAACCGATTTTTAAAATTTTAAAATTTTTTTTTATTTATTTAATGTTTTATGCGATTTCGACCGTTTTTTGCCCTTTTTGCCCTTTTTTCTCCACGATCCAGACATCGTAGAAAAAAACAAATGACACCATCGGAAAGAGCAGAGAATTTCGAGTAAAAATACATCAATTTCAAATCTGAATTTCGATTTCTAATATTTTTTAAAGATTTTAAAACAAAAGTCACTTTTTGGTCAAGAAAACGATTTTTGGTTTTTAAATTCTCGCATCGTGAAAAGTACTCATAATTTCGATTAATAATTTACATTTTCAGAAAGGTCAAACATCTGGCATTCTTACAAGTCTAATCTGGTCCAGAAATAATGAAAATTGCCTTCAGGATCGCAATTTTAAAGACGTCATGATTTTAAATTTCTCGCCGTTCCGCTCGGCGTGACGCTTCGTTTCTCCCCCGCTGAAGCAGGGAAGGTGGTGGGTGGGGACGTCAAGGTGGAGGTGACGTCACGGTTCTGAATAGAGCGCCTTTGCTCTATATAAATTATTATATTTATATTTTAAATGATGGGACGATCTGGATTTTTTAAATGTATATTTTAACTTTTGGATATTTTAAATGGATATTTTAATTTTATGGATATTGTAAATGATGGAACAATGAAACAATTTAATGAGGATGATGGAATTAAGCATATGGTCATTTTAAATTGCAAATTAGCGCGCGGGAAGTTAGCGGTAGGCCCGGGTTCGATTCCCGCCACTGCCAAAACTGCCGCCGTGTTTACGTGGAATACGATCACGTTAAATATGTGGGTCCGTAAGTCCTTCCGAGAGGTTGGTGGTAGGGGAAGGAGGATACGGCCCCTGTGGATGCCTCCCCCACTGGGTTCCCGTCTAAATTGGGTGAATATGTAGAAAGTTATGGAGATTGTCGCGGAGGGCGCGGCAGCCCAGTGGTTAGCTCGCGGGAATTGCACTCAGAAGGCCCGGGTTCGATTCCCGCCACTGCCAAATCTTACGCCACGTTCACGCAGAGTACGATCACGTTAAACATGTGGGTTCGTGAGTCCTTCCGAGAGGTTGGTGGTAGGGGAAGGAGGGTACGGTCTAAATTGGGTGAATAAAAAGAAAGTTATGGAGATTGTCGCGGAGGGCGAAGTAGCCCAGTGGTTAGCGCGCGGGAATTGCACGCGGTAGGCCCGGGTTCGATTTCCGCCACTGACATGGAGTACGATCGCGTTAAACATATGGGTCCGTATGTTTTTCCGAGAGGTTGGTGGTAGGGGAAGGAGGGTACGTTCCCTGTGGATGCCTCCCCCACTGGGTTCCGGTCTAAATTGGGTGGCACATCCTGGCCGTCCAACCAGTTACCAGGCCCGGGTTCGATTCCCAAAATTGCCGCCGTGTTTACGCGGAGTACGAGCACGTTAAACATGTGGGTCCGTGAGTCCTTCCGAGAAGTTGGTGGTAGGGGAAGGAGGGTACGGTCTAAATTGGATGAATAAAAAGAAAGTTATGGAGATTGTCGCGTAGGGCAAAGTAGCCCAATGGTTAGCGCGCGGAAATTGCACTCGATAGGCCCGGGTTCGATTCCCAAAATTGCCGCCGTGTTTACGCGGAGTACGATCACGTTAAACATGTGGGTCTGTAAGTCCTTCCGAGAGGGGAAGAAGGGTACGGTCCCTGTGGATGCTTCTCCCACTTGGTTCCGGTCTAAATTGGGTGAATAAAAAGAAAGTTATGAAGAATATCGCGGAGGGTGAAGTACCCCAGTGGTTAGTGCGCGGGATTTGCACTTGGTAGGCCCGGGTTCGATTCCCAAAATTGCCGAATAAAAATAAAGTTATGGAGATTGTCGCGGATGGCACGGTAGCCCAGTGGTTAGCGCGCGGGAATTTCACTCGGTAGGCCCGGGTTCGATTCCCGCCATTGCCAAAACTGCAGCCGTGTTCACGCGGAGTACGATCACGTTAAACGTGTGGGACTGCAAGTCCTTCCGAGAGGTTTGTGGTAGGGGAAGGAGGGTACGGTCTCTTTGGATGCCTCCCCCATTGGGTTCCGGTCTAAATTGTGTGGCACTTCCTGGCCTTCCAAGCAGTTACCTTACACCTTTCTGGTAGGTCGCGCCAACGAGTTTGCCACGGTCGGAATTTTCAAGGGTAGCGAACAGGCTGGTCGCCAAAGGCGGCTAGTTTTAAATAATTTAAATGATTGAATTATGGTGGTTTGAATTGTGGTGATGTATTTGAAATTATTATATTTATGGATTGGTGGAACGATATGGTTGATTTTTTTATTTTAAATGGATATTTTAATTTATGGATATTTTAATTTATAGATATTTTAAATGGATATTTTAATTTTATGGCTATTTTAAATGATGGAACGATGGAACGAGGATGGTGGAATTAAGAGCCTAGCATATGGTCGTTATAAATTTAAATTAGCGCGCGGGAAGTTAGCGCGCGAGAATTGCACTCGGTAGGCCTGGGTTCGATTCCCGCCACTGATGCGGAGTACGATCACCTTAAACATATGGGTCGATAATTCCGTCCGAGAGGTTGGTGGCAGGGAAAGAAGGGACGGTCTCTGTGGATGCCTCCCCCACTGGGTCCTGGTCCAAATTGGGTGAATAAAAAGAAAGTTATGGAGATTGTCGCGGAGGGCGCGGTAGCCCAGTGGTTAGCGTGCGGGAATTTCACTCGGTAGGCCCGGGTTCGATTCCCTCCACTGACAAAACTGCTGCCGTGTTCACGCGGAGTACGATCACGTTAAACATGTGGGTCCGTAAGTCCTTCCGAGAGGTTGGTGGTAGAGGAAGGAGGGTACGCACCCTGTGGATGACTTTCCCACTGGGTTCCGGTCTAAATTGGGTAGAAAGCCCAGACCACACGACCAACCCAAGGGTTTATGGTAACAAATTGTGTGGCCGGGAAGAGAGATAGCGGAAGCTAACTCACAGGGTCTCCGTCCGACGATCCGGCCAACACCAATCCAGAGGAGGAGCCCCACAAACGGCTCGCAGCGGGAAGCGAAACAGGGCAGTCCCACACGTTCAACGCGACCGCACTCCGCGCGAACACGGCTGCAGTTTTGCGAGTTTATTAAAGATCTTAAAAAAAATTTTTACATAGCTGGTATTTACAAGATTCCACCACTCGTTACATAAAATTTTCAGGTGGAGAGAGCATAATAGAGGGGAGTAGAAAATATTAATTCTACCAATCCTATAAATGTACACAAATGGCTCGACAAATTTCCACCGCTGTAGGCATGAATCTTCAGGTGGAGAGAGCTATTCTATGGATCTATACCAATATTATTTGAAAGCACACTAAACACAAAAGACAGATCACAAGTCACAAACATCAAAGCACACTAAACATAAAGCCCTGACAAGTACCTCAGGTTGTCGAAAAGATAGTGACAAAATTACCAAGTTAGGGGCAGAGAGAACACTGAAGTATGCAAAGCGATATGTATAAGAGAATACTGAGGTATTCAAAGCAATATGTACTAAATTATATATGTACAAAATCATATTCAAAGCAATATGTACAAAACAAAAGGGAGGGCAGCAGTAAGGGTCCCACAGACCAGAGGGTGTACAGGTTGAAATTCAGGCGATATTATTTGAAACATCCCTGGCAACAAGAATACAGTTTTTGATTTTTGAAATTGATGAAGAGTTTTTAAGGATCCTAGAAAACCAGGCCGCAGAGTTAGCATCAGTGGGGCGGGAAAGATGGAAAGGGAGGGAGTGCGGACAAGAAAAAATATAGTGATCCGCATCACCGTAAGTATTACAAGAGCAATTGGAGGACTTTTTGTGTTTGAAGAAGTATAGATAATCGAGAAAAGGGCCATGGCCCGTTAAAAATTGAGTAAGGTATGGATTAGAGATTAGGGTGTTAGGGTCCACAGAGGGGAGAAATTTTGAAATTCTGGCGGGATCATGGGTTCTGGGAGAGACATATTCGTTAAGGTAGGTTTGCCAATGGTTGATAAGTTGGTTTTTACAATATTTCTTTAAGAGGGAGTACGGGAAGGGGATGTGGAGAGGGGAGCCAGAGGTTGTAGCAAGTTTTGCATGATGGTCTGCGACCTCGTTGCCATGGATGTTCGCGTGGGCTTTTACCCATGTAAGATTTATAAGAGATTTGTGAGAGTTTGCTTTAATTTTGATATTATTCAGGTAGTTAGATTTATTTTTAATCGATTTAAATGCCATGATAGAGGATAGACTGTCAGAAAAAATATTAATTTTGGTTTTATTTTCTATTGCCCAGGAGATGGCGAAATCAATGGCTGCTATTTCCGCCTGGAAAACTGTATTCCCGCTGCCAAGTTTAAAGGAGAAAACCCGGTCCAGGACATCATGAGTAAAAAAAAGGCAGCAAAACCTGTGTTGCCATCCAAAGATGAACCATCAGTATAAATATTAATATTGGAAAAATGAAGAGGGTCAGAAGGTTCAAAAAGTGCAATGCGGGAAGAGGGAGGAGTGCCCGAAAAAGGAGAATTAAAGTCAAACAAGGGAGGGGCGGGAAAAGCCGGATCAGAAAAGGGATTTTTGCGTTGTTTCCAAAAGGAATATTTGGAGTATAAAGATTTAATTACAAAGTGTATGGGGGGAATCCCGGTGAGGGAAAAGAGAGAGATGTTGGAAGAAGTTCTAAAACCTGATGATACCTTAAGTAGAAATATTCTTTGAAGAGATAAAAGAGATTTAATTTGAGCCCCAGTTAATTTTTCGCCCCAGATACCCGCCCCAAAAGAGAGAACTTTCTCGATAACCGACAAGTACCAAATTTTTAGAAATGATTTGTTGACTCCCCAATTAGAACCGGCAAGTTTTCCAAAGGTTGTAGCTATCTTAAAACATCTCTCTCTAAGGTGGAAAACATGGGCACTCCATTTAAAGTTATCATCCAGGATGACACCAAGGAATTTAAGGTTGCGGGTGATATTTATCTTGATGCCATTAATTTTGAAAGTAGGAGATTGTTTTCTTTTAGAGCGGGTTTTATTAAAAACAATGGCTTTACATTTAGAGGGAGAGATCTCAAGTTTTAGTTGAGCAAGGGAGTCCGAAACTAAGTTGAGAAGGAGATTGTCGCGGAGGGCGCGGTAGCCCAGTGGTTGGCGCGCGGGAATTGCACTCGGTAGGCTAGGGTTCGATTGCCGCCACTTCCAAAACTGCTGCCATTTTCACGCGGAGTACGATCACGTTAAACATGTGGATCCGTAAGTCCTTCCGAGAGGTTGTTGGTAGAGGAAGGAGGGTACGGACCCTGTGGATGCCTCCCCTACTGGGTTCCGGTCTAAATTGGGTGAATAAAAAGAAGGTTATGGAGATTGTCGCGGAGGGCGCGGTAGCCCAGTGGTTAGCGCGCGGGATTTGCACTAGGTAGGTCCGGGTTCGATTCCCGCCACTGCCAAAACTGCCACCGTGTTCAGGCGGAGTACGATCACGTTAAACATGCGGGACCGTAAGTCCTTCCGAGAGGTTGGTGGTAGGGGAAGGAGGGTACGGTCCCTGTGGATGCCTCCCCCACTGAGTTCCTGTCTAAATTGGGTGGCACTTCCTGGTAGGTCGTTCCTTCTGGTAGGTCGCGCCAGCGAGTGTGCCACGGTTAGAATTTGCCACGGTCAGAATTTTCAAGGGTAGCGAACAGGCTGGTCGCCAAAGGCGGCTAGTCTTAAATAATAAAAGGCAATGTCTGTGTGTGTGTGTCTGTCTTATACACTATACGTTTCGCGACCGCGCGTCGGAGAGCTACGAAATTTGGCAATCGGAGACCCGGGGGGGGGGGGGGAGGGAAGGGGACACGTGAAAACCGATTTTCAAAATTCTAATTATTTTTTTATTTATTTAATGTTTTATGCGATTTCGACCTTTTTTTGCCCTTTTTGCCCTTTTTTCTCCACGATCCAGACGTCGTAGAAAAAAACAACTCACACCATCGGAAAGAGCAGACAATTTCGAGTAAAAATATATGAATTTCAAATCTGAATTTCGATTTCTAATATTTTTTAAAGATTTTAAAACAAAAGACACTTTTTGCTCAAGAAAACGATTTTTGGTTTTTAAATTCTCGCATCGTGAAAAGTACTCATAATTTCGACTAATAATTTACATTTTCAGAAAGGTCAAACATCTGGCATTCTTACAAGTCCAATCTGGTCAGGAAATATTCCGTATTGCCCACAGGATCGGGATTTTAAAAGTTTCCGAATTTCGATTTCTCGGCGTTCCGCTCGGCGTGCCGCTTCATTTTCCCCCCGCTGAAGCAGGGAAGGTGGTGGGTGGGGACGTCAAGGTGGAGGTGACGTCACGGTTCTGTATATGCATAGCGATGGGTGGGACAATAAGAAACAGAATTAGAATGGAGTACGATCACGTTAAACATATGGGTCCGTATGTTTTTCCGAGAGGTTGGTGGTAGGGGAAGGAGGGTACGTTCCCTGTGGATGCCTCCCCCACTGGGTTCCGGTCTAAATTGGGTGGCACATCCTGGCCGTCCAACCAGTTACCAGGCCCGGGTTCGATTCCCAAAATTGCCGCCGTGTTTACGCGGAGTACGAGCACGTTAAACATGTGGGTCTGTAAGTCCTTCCGAGAGGTTGGTGGTAGGGGAAGAAGGGTAAGGTCCCTGTGGATGCTTCTCCCACTTGGTTCCGGTCTAAATTGGGTGAATAAAAAGAAAGTTATGAAGAATATCGCGGAGGGTGAAGTACCCCAGTGGTTAGTGCGCGGGATTTGCACTTGGTAGGCCCGGGTTCGATTCCCAAAATTGCCGAATAAAAATAAAGTTATGGAGATTGTCGCGGATGGCACGGTAGCCCAGTGGTTAGCGCGCGGGAATTTCACTCGGTAGGCCCGGGTTCGATTCCCGCCATTGCCAAAACTGCAGCCGTGTTCACGCGGAGTACGATCACGTTAAACGTGTGGGACTGCAAGTCCTTCCGAGAGGTTTGTGGTAGGGGAAGGAGGGTACGGTCTCTTTGGATCCACGACCCAGACCGTGCCCCTTGCCAACGGGGGCTTAAAGGGTTTTTAAGCACGGCCGGGAAAAGGTGTACACCCCAACACAAACCAGGTCCACGGGCCACCCCGCCCCACCGGACAGAGGAAACCGCCGAACCCCACCACGCAGCGAGCAAACAGCCCAGGACGCCAGGGGGACAACAGGCCAGCGCCCATCAGGCGAGCCCAGACGCCACCAGTCCCGGAGAAGTGCCCCGACGAGGACGACCGAAACCCCCACCAGCAGGCCAGGGACCCGCCCGCAAAGGGACCAACCAGGCAACGCGCGCCACCGACAAAACGGCGACGCCCACCGCCCACAGAATATTTATTTATTTATTAATTTTTTTTTTTTTTTTTTTTTTTTTTTTTTTTTTTTTTTTTTTTTTTTTTCCCCCCTCAAAAACAACCGGCCAAGGTGGTTACATGGCTGACAAAAACTCTCGCACCAATTGGCGAGGAAGGATTTTACAAAATCCGCTACAATTAGCGGAACAACATAAATACAAACAAGAATAATTAAAACAAAACCCGCAAGATTGCGGTGGAACAAAGGGAATAGTGAAATAATGATGAGGATTGCCTACCGTCCTTTCCAGGACCAAAAGTTTTTTCCCACTCCCTTGCCATAAAATAATACATTATTTTACAGTTTAAATACATTGAGTTACCGTTTTTAGGACACATTTCACATAAATATAAAATAATTATCAGTCTATATACAATTATTTACAAAAATTTGAATATTTTTTCATTTGCTCCACTATGATACAATATTACAATTTCTCCAATATATATATACATATTTTCAGTCATTTATATATATCTACAATAACTTTATATTCATATTTAACTGTTATTTTACTTTTATATACATATTTATACAAATTTATTTACAACCATATGCACTTTTATATCCAATGATTTTGAAATTGAACCGACGATGTGCACACCAACAAATTCTAACTAATAAAAACAGTTAGTTAGAATAAGTAATATTCCAACTAATAAAAACAGATTGACATAAAATATAAATGGCTATCCACGGTTCCAAAATCAGAATGGTATGTTTAGCTAATTATTCGTCTTCACAGATTCCTTTAGATACCAGAATACATTCTTTTACACGAGCTGTGGACGAGGAACTAGCCACTACCCTATCAAACCATAGGGCCCGCCCTCCAGCCGAGGGCCTCCCAAGATGCCACCTGAGGGTCAGCGGGCAGTCAAAGACGTAGTGGTCTGCGTCCCCCACCGACCCACAGGTGCAAAGAGGCGAGGGTTTTATCTTAAACCTATTCAGGTAGGCCATAAAAGGACCATGCCCTGTACAGAAGTATATCAAAAATTTATTCACTACCTGTCGAGCAAGATTAGGAACGGGACAAAAGGAACGGGCCCGTAAGCCACCGTCCCACGAGTCTCCAAGAGTCCGCCATCTCCCCACCACCTCCGACCTAACAAAGCCGGCCAGGAGGGAGTAGGGGGCAGGGACATCCAGTGGCTCGCCGGACCTAGCCGCGATCTTCGCGTTATCGTCTGCCTCCTCGTTACCGGCAATACCTATGTGGGCCTTTACCCAACGAAGGGAAACCAAATCCTTACACCCAAACAGATTATTCCGTACGTGTGAAAGCAATGCAGAGCGACTGCGGGACGAGCACAGCGCGGCAATAGAGGAAGCGCTATCAGTGTAAATAATTGTAGGAACACCAGCTTCGAGAGCCCAGCTACCAGCAAAGTTAATGGCATGAAGTTCAGCTTGGAAAACTGAGTTAAAATCATTTAGCTTATACCTGCTTACGTGGGTCAAGATATTATCAATATATACACAAAAAGCGAAACCCACCTCCCCGTCGATTTTCGACCCGTCAGTAAAAATACAACACCGGGGAGCCTCCCCAGCACCCTCTAAAACCAAGACCCTTCGGTCCGGGGGTAGAGAGCCCGAGGCGACCCGGTTGTCGAATGTCGCCGGGGAAGGTAGTAAGGGATTGGTAAACAAATTGGTCCTCCTCTTCCAGAAATAAAATTTCTTATGGCTAGCCTCCAGGACTGCCTGAATGGGTGGGATGCCGAGGAGAAGGAACAAAGCAACGTAGGGAGAGGTCCGGTACGCGCCGGAGATCCGCAGCAGGAACGGACGCTGCAAGCAGCGGAGCCTTAGGCCCTGCGCTCTGGTCAGGGCCCCTGCCCATACTCCGGCGCAGTAGCAAACAACCTTCTCCACTACGGCCGAGTACCACCTCTTAAGCATTCTCCTATCGGCACCCCATCCAGACCCGGCGACCTTCGCAAAACCGCTAGCCATAGAAACACATTTGTTAAAAAGAAACTTGATATGAGGAGACCAGGACAATTTTGAATCAATTATAACTCCCAGGTAGCAAAGCTCCCGAACCACAGAAATAGTGCGGCCATCTAGTTTAAAGATAGGGTTCCGTGCAAGGACACCCCTAGAGGCCACCACCAGCGCACGGGACTTCTCGACGGAGACCAGTAGGCGCCTCTTCCCGAGAAAGTCAGAGACAGAAGCCAGGATACGGTTCATGCTCCTCTCCAGGTCTCGCCGCACTCGCCCGGTAGCAATTACCGCGAGATCATCGGCAAAGGCCTGAAGGAAGCAGTCTCCGCCTCCCAGCTCCAGCACCTGGTTAAAATATAAGTTCCATAAGAAGGGAGCCAGAATGGAGCCCTGAGGGCATCCCATGCTGACCCCCTTCGAACGAATAAAATTCCCCTCAACAAAGCTAACGGTACGGTGCGAAAGATAGGAATAGATAAAACCCCGAAAGGGGGGCGGAACACCAAGGTCATCCAAAACATCCTGAAGAATGGTCCAATTTAAATTATCGAAAGCCGCTCTTATATCCAAAAGAACCACGGCGCTGTGCTCAGTCCCACGGGAAGCCCTCAACCGGTCCACCAAATTCAGGCAGGCGTCTTCTGTACTCAAAAGCTCCCGGAACCCAAACTGGGCGGGATGAAGAATGTTATTTTTAAAAACCCAAAAGTTCATTTTATTGATGAAGACGCGCTCAATTATCTTCCCCAGAGTGGGCAGCAGGCATATAGGGCGGTACGACCCGCATAACCCAGGATTCCGTCCCTCCTTTCTGAGGAAGATAACCCGCGCCCGTCTCAAAGACCTAGGAAAATATGCGAAAGAAAGGCAGAAATTCACAAATTTTGTAAAAAAGGGTAAGTCTAAGAGGAAAAGATTTTTCCATACATCGTAATTTAGGTTGTCGAGACCCGGGGCCTTGCCCCCTTTTAAATTTTTAATAACCGCCAGAATTTCAGATTTCTCAACAGTAATTTCTGGAAAAATACCGGGAACCACCGGGAACTCCGTAAACAAGGGATCGTCTGGGAAACAATGATCAAGCAACCGGGCAATTTTGTCTCCGTAAGAGAGACCTGGTTCATCGTCAAATTGGAGAAGAAGACCAGGACTCCGGGGGAGTTTCCCTAGAGCCACTCTAAAGGTAGTCCCGAAAAGTTTCTCGCACCGTGTACAAAAATTCTTCCATCCCTCATTTTTGGATCGATTAATCATGAAGCGATACTGTGATCTATTCTTTCTGTATTTAGTTAGTACAGGACCAATAATGTCCGGGCCAACCCCCGAATTTCTCAAGGAACGCAACCTCCGCGAGAGGGCAGACACATAATTACGCTTAGCCGCCAGTTCACCCGTCCACCATGTAAACTTTCTATCCCTTGTCTTCTTCATTTTTCGCAGGGAGAGTGAGGCACAACTCTCTACTTCCCCGCACAACTTTTCGGTAAATAGATCCAGAGAATTTGTATCAACTACTTTATTTAATATGTCATTGAGAGCAGTTTTACGTTTTTTAAATTTGTATAACAGTTTTCCGACGCCATATCTAGTTTTAAAAAGGAAATCTCCGGAGAGACTGCATTGTACCCCAACAATAAAACTTATAAATTTATGGTCACTTAAAGACTCTTGGTTTAGAACCTTCCAGTCGGATATCCAAGATAAGATAGGAGAACCCACGATCGTCAGGTCAGGCCACCCAATGCCCGAATGGGAATCAAAGGTGGGGCCGTACCCGACGTCGTTACAAATAACAAGGTCGTTCTCAACGCAGAACTCACCCACCCGTCTGCCGCGACAGTCCTCCAAGTTATACCCCCAAAGCCTAGACCTAGCATTGAAATCGCCTCCCATGACGACATCCAGCTCATCAAAAGGAAACCCGGAAAACTCATCTATTTGTGAGTCGATGTCGCCATGAGGGCGAAAATAAGTACTAGAAAAACAGATCGATTTGTCACCACTCACTAGAACGTCAACAAAAACAGAGGACAGAGTGTTAAATTTAAAAATTTAAGGAAGAATTTAAAATCATAATGAGAGCGCCAAACGATTTAGAACAAAACTGAACTGAACCAGGAGGGGGGGAAGGAACCTTGCCGCCGGAGAGGGGAGGGTCTTGAATTAAAACTAGATCGAAATTGCCCTCAAAGGCTGTCAACATCGTATGACTAAAGGCGGCAGGGGAGTGGTTAACGTTGATCTGTAATAGTCTAAGACCCATAATCTGTAGATCTAGCTATCAGCCCGATATGGCGTTTGAATACTGGGCAGTCCTCATCAAGACAAGAATGTTTTATGTTATATCTGGTACGTGATTCCTGATTACTTAAAATACAATTTATACAAGTGGGGGGCTTTTTACAAGCCCCGGAGTGGATTTCCGTACAGTGGAGACAACATGCTTTTTCCAGGCACTTCGAGGTGGTATGGCCTATTCTCCCACATTTCCTGCAATGCCTTACACTCAAAAACTCCCTGATCTTGGCCCTCATCCAATCCAGTTGTAAAGAACCCGTCTCCATGATACCACGAAAAATATCGGGATTGAGACTGAGCACCCAGTGCATCCCGGATTTACCCCGAATACTAAAATCTACCGTGAAATTGGTGTCAGTAAGTGCCGGGTTGAGTCTTACCAGGGAGTTCTTTACCTCTTCTCTGGACAAGTCTTTGTCCAAATTGACCACAATAATTCGTGGATGCCTTCTCCTGGGTCGGAAAACTTCGAACTTTTCGGTAACCTCCGGTATGGCCTCTAGCTTATTTTTAATTTCATCCAGATCTGAACGGTCTCTTTGGATGCCTCCCCCATTGGGTTCCGGTCTAAATTGTGTGGCACTTCCTGGCCTTTCAAGCAGTTACCTTACACCTTTCTGGTAGGTCGCGCCAACGAGTTTGCCACGGTCAGAATTTTCAAGGGTAGCGAACAGGCTGGTTGCCAAAGGCGGCTAGTTTTAAATAATTTAAATGATTGAATTATGGTGGTTTGAATTGTGGTGATGTATTTGAAATTATTATATTTATGGATTGGTGGAACGATATGGTTGATTTTTTTATTTTAAATGGATATTTTAATTTATGGATATTTTAATTTATAGATATTTTAAATGGATTCGGTCTCTGTGGATGCCTCCCCCACTGGGTCCTGGTCCAAATTGGGTGAATAAAAAGAAAGTTATGGAGATTGTCGCGGAGGGCGCGGTAGCCCAGTGGTTAGCGTGCGGGAATTTCACTCGGTAGGCCCGGGTTCGATTCCCTCCACTGACAAAACTGCTGCCGTGTTCACGCGGAGTACGATCACGTTAAACATGTGGGTCCGTAAGTCCTTCCGAGAGGTTGGTGGTAGAGGAAGGAGGGTACGCACCCTGTGGATGACTTTCCCACTGGGTTCCGGTCTAAATTGGGTAAATAAAAAGAAGGTTATGGAGATTGTCGCGGAGGGCGCGGTAGCCCAGTGATTGGCGCGCGGGAATTGCACTCGGTAGGCTAGGGTTCGATTGCCGCCACTGCCAAAACTGCTGCCATTTTCACGCGGAGTACGATCACGTTAAACATGTGGATCCGTAAGTCCTTCCGAGAGGTTGTTGGTAGAGGAAGGAGGGTACGGACCCTGTGGATGCCTCCCCTACTGGGTTCCGGTCTAAATTGGGTGAATAAAAAGAAGGTTATGGAGATTGTCGCGGAGGGCGCGGTAGCCCAGTGGTTAGCGCGCGGGATTTGCACTAGGTAGGTCCGGGTTCGATTCCCGCCACTGCCAAAACTGCCGCCGTGTTCAGGCGGAGTACGATCACGTTAAACATGCGGGACCGTAAGTCCTTCCGAGAGGTTGGTGGTAGGGGAAGGAGGGTACGGTCCCTGTGGATGCCTCCCCCACTGAGTTCCTGTCTAAATTGGGTGGCACTTCCTGGTAGGTCGTTCCTTCTGGTAGGTCGCGCCAGCGAGTGTGCCACGGTTAGAATTTGCCACGGTCAGAATTTTCAAGGGTAGCGAACAGGCTGGTCGCCAAAGGCGGCTAGTCTATATAATAAAAGGCAATGTCTGTGTGTCTGTGTGTCTGTCTTATACACTATACGTTTCGCGACCGCGCGTCGGAGAGCTACGAAATTTGGCAATCGGAGACCCGGGGGGGGAGGGAAGGGGACACGTGAAAACCGATTTTTAAAATTTTAATTATTTTTTTATTTATTTAATGTTTTATGCGATTTCGACCGTTTTTTGCCATTTTGCCCTTTTTTCTCCACGATCCAGACATCGTTGAAAAAAACAAATGACACCATCGGAAAGAGCAGAGAATTTCGAGTAAAAATACATCAATTTCAAATCTGAATTTCGATTTCTAATATTTTTTAAAGATTTTAAAACAAAAGTCACTTTTTGGTCAAGAAAACGATTTTTGGTTTTTAAATTCTCGCATCGTGAAAAGTTCTCATAATTTCGACTAATAATTTACATTTTCAGAAAGGTCAAACATCTGGCATTCTTACAAGTCTAATCTGGTCCAGAAATAATGAAAATTGCCTTCAGGATCGCAATTTTAAAGACGTCATGATTTTAAATTTCTCGCCGTTCCGCTCGGCGTGACGCTTCGTTTCTCCCCCGCTGAAGCAGGGAAGGTGGTGGGTGGGGACGTCAAGGTGGAGGTGACGTCACGGTTCTGAATAGAGCGCCTTTGCTCTATATAAATTATTATATTTATATTTTAAATGATGGGACGATCTGGATTTTTTAAATGTATATTTTAACTTTTGGATATTTTAAATGGATATTTTAATTTTATGGATATTTTAAATGATGGAACAATGAAACAATGGAATGAGGATGATGGAATTAAGCATATGGTCATTTTAAATTGCAAATTAGCGCGCGGGAAGTTAGCGGTAGGCCCGGGTTCGATTCCCGCCACTGCCAAAACTTACGCCACGTTCACGCAGAGTACGATCACGTTAAACATGTGGGTTCGTGAGTCCTTCCGAGAGGTTGGTGGTAGGGGAAGGAGGGTACGGTCTAAATTGGGTGAATAAAAAGAAAGTTATGGAGATTGTCGCATAGGGCGAAGTAGCCCAGTGGTTAGCGCGCGGGAATTGCACGCGGTAGGCCCGGGTTCGATTTCCGCCACTGACATGGAGTACGATCGCGTTAAACATATGGGTCCGTATGTTTTTCCGAGAGGTTGGTGGTAGGGGAAGGAGGGTACGTTCCCTGTGGATGCCTCCCCCACTGGGTTCCGGTCTAAATTGGGTGGCACATCCTGGCCGTCCAACCAGTTACCAGGCCCGGGTTCGATTCCCAAAATTGCCGCCGTGTTTACGCGGAGTACGAGCACGTTAAACATGTGGGTCCGTGAGTCCTTCCGAGAAGTTGGTGGTAGGGGAAGGAGGGTACGGTCTAAATTGGATGAATAAAAAGAAAGTTATGGAGATTGTCGCGTAGGGCAAAGTAGCCCAATGGTTAGCGCGCGGAAATTGCACTCGATAGGCCCGGGTTCGATTCCCAAAATTGCCGCCGTGTTTACGCGGAGTACGATCACGTTAAACATGTGGGTCTGTAAGTCCTTCCGAGAGGTTGGTGGTAGGGGAAGAAGGGTACGGTCCCTGTGGATGCTTCTCCCACTTGGTTCCGGTCTAAATTGGGTGAATAAAAAGAAAGTTATGAAGAATATCGCGGAGGGTGAAGTACCCCAGTGGTTAGTGCGCGGGATTTGCACTTGGTAGGCCCGGGTTCGATTCCCAAAATTGCCGAATAAAAATAAAGTTATGGAGATTGTCGCGGATGGCACGGTAGCCCAGTGGTTAGCGCGCGGGAATTTCACTCGGTAGGCCCGGGTTCGATTCCCGCCATTGCCAAAACTGCAGCCGTGTTCACGCGGAGTACGATCACGTTAAACGTGTGGGACTGCAAGTCCTTCCGAGAGGTTTGTGGTAGGGGAAGGAGGGTACGGTCTCTTTGGATGCCTCCCCCATTGGGTTCCGGTCTAAATTGTGTGGCACTTCCTGGCCTTCCAAGCAGTTACCTTACACCTTTCTGGTAGGTCGCGCCAACGAGTTTGCCACGGTCAGAATTTTCAAGGGTAGCGAACAGGCTGGTCGCCAAAGGCGGCTAGTTTTAAATAATTTAAATGATTGAATTATGGTGGTTTGAATTGTGGTGATGTATTTGAAATTATTATATTTATGGATTGGTGGAACGATATGGTTGATTTTTTTATTTTAAATGGATATTTTAATTTATGGATATTTTAATTTATAGATATTTTAAATGGATATTTTAATTTTATGGCTATTTTAAATGATGGAACGATGGAACGAGGATGGTGGAATTAAGAGCCTAGCATATGGTCGTTATAAATTTAAATTAGCGCGCGGGAAGTTAGCGCGCGAGAATTGCACTCGGTAGGCCTGGGTTCGATTCCCGCCACTGATGCGGAGTACGATCACCTTAAACATATGGGTCGATAATTCCTTCCGAGAGGTTGGTGGCAGGGAAAGAAGGTACCGTCTCTGTGGATGCCTCCCCCACTGGGTCCTGGTCCAAATTGGGTGAATAAGAAGAAAGTTATGGAGATTGTCGCGGAGGGCGCGGTAGCCCAGTGGTTAGCGTGCGGGAATTTCACTCGGTAGGCCCGGGTTCGATTCCCTCCACTGACAAAACTGCTGCCGTGTTCACGCGGAGTACGATCACGTTAAACATGTGGGTCCGTAAGTCCTTCCGAGAGGTTGGTGGTAGAGGAAGGAGGGTACGCACCCTGTGGATGACTTTCCCACTGGGTTCCGGTCTAAATTGGGTGAATAAAAAGAAGGTTATGGAGATTGTCGCGGAGGGCGCGGTAGCCCAGTGGTTAGCGCGCGGGATTTGCACTAGGTAGGTCCGGGTTCGATTCCCGCCACTGCCAAAACTGCCGCCGTGTTCAGGCGGAGTACGATCACGTTAAACATGCGGGACCGTAAGTCCTTCCGAGAGGTTGGTGGTAGGGGAAGGAGGGTACGGTCCCTGTGGATGCCTCCCCCACTGAGTTCCTGTCTAAATTGGGTGGCACTTCCTGGTAGGTCGTTCCTTCTGGTAGGTCGCGCCAGCGAGTGTGCCACGGTTAGAATTTGCCACGGTCAGAATTTTCAAGGGTAGCGAACAGGCTGGTCGCCAAAGGCGGCTAGTCTTAAATAATAAAAGGCAATGTCTGTGTGTGTGTGTCTGTCTTATACACTATACGTTTCGCGACCGCGCGTCGGAGAGCTACGAAATTTGGCAATCGGAGACCCGGGGGGGAGGGAAGGGGACACGTGAAAACCGATTTTCAAAATTCTAATTATTTTTTTATTTATTTAATGTTTTATGCGATTTCGACCTTTTTTTGCCCTTTTTGCCCTTTTTTCTCCACGATCCAGACGTCGTAGAAAAAAACAACTCACACCATCGGAAAGAGCAGACAATTTCGAGTAAAAATATATGAATTTCAAATCTGAATTTCGATTTCTAATATTTTTTAAAGATTTTAAAACAAAAGTCACTTTTTGCTCAAGAAAACGATTTTTGGTTTTTAAATTCTCGCATCGTGAAAAGTACTCATAATTTCGACTAATAATTTACATTTTCAGAAAGGTCAAACATCTGGCATTCTTACAAGTCCAATCTGGTCAGGAAATATTCCGTATTGCCCACAGGATCGGGATTTTAAAAGTTTCCGAATTTCGATTTCTCGGCGTTCCGCTCGGCGTGCCGCTTCATTTTCCCCCCGCTGAAGCAGGGAAGGTGGTGGGTGGGGACGTCAAGGTGGAGGTGACGTCACGGTTCTGTATATGCATAGCGATGGGTGGGACAATAAGAAACAGAATTAGTTTTTACTTTCCGTTTCCCGCGTTTCCGATTTTAAATGAAATAAGAGCTTAACATATGCACTGTAGAAATTATTATATTTATATTTTAATGATGGAACGATGGATTTAACTTTTGGATATTTTAAATGGATATTTTAATTTTATGGATATTTTAAATGATGGAACAATGAAACAATGGAATGAGGATGATGGAATTAAGCATATGGTCATTTTAAATTGCAAATTAGCGCGCGGGAAGTTAGCGGTAGGCCCGGGTTCGATTCCCGCCACTGCCAAAACTGCCGCCGTGTTTACGTGGAATACGATCACGTTAAATATGTGGGTCCGTAAGTCCTTCCGAGAGGTTGGTGGTAGGGGAAGGAGGATACGGCCCCTGTGGATGCCTCCCCCACTGGGTTCCAGTCTAAATTGGGTGAATATGTAGAAAGTTATGGAGATTGTCGCGGAGGGCGCGGCAGCCCAGTGGTTAGCGCGCGGGAATTGCACTCAGTAGGCCCGGGTTCGATTCCCGCCACTGCCAAAACTTACGCCACGTTCACGCAGAGTACGATCACGTTAAACATGTGGGTTCGTGAGTCCTTCCGAGAGGTTGGTGGTAGGGGAAGGAGGGTACGGTCTAAATTGGGTGAATAAAAAGAAAGTTATGGAGATTGTCGCGGAGGGCGAAGTAGCCCAGTGGTTAGCGCGCGGGAATTGCACGCGGTAGGCCCGGGTTCGATTTCCGCCACTGACATGGAGTACGATCACGTTAAACATATGGGTCCGTATGTTTTTTCCGAGAGGTTGGTGGTAGGGGAAGGAGGGTACGTTCCCTGTGGATGCCTCCCCCACTGGGTTCCGGTCTAAATTGGGTGGCACATCCTGGCCGTCCAACCAGTTACCAGGCCCGGGTTCGATTCCCAAAATTGCCGCCGTGTTTACGCGGAGTACGAGCACGTTAAACATGTGGGTCTGTAAGTCCTTCCGAGAGGTTGGTGGTAGGGGAAGAAGGGTACGGTCCCTGTGGATGCTTCTCCCACTTGTTTCCGGTCTAAATTGGGTGAATAAAAAGAAAGTTATGAAGAATATCGCGGAGGGTGAAGTACCCCAGTGGTTAGTGCGCGGGATTTGCACTTGGTAGGCCCGGGTTCGATTCCCAAAATTGCCGAATAAAAATAAAGTTATGGAGATTGTCGCGGATGGCACGGTAGCCCAGTGGTTAGCGCGCGGGAATTTCACTCGGTAGACCCGGGTTCGATTCCCGCCATTGCCAAAACTGCAGCCGTGTTCACGCGGAGTACGATCACGTTAAACGTGTGGGACTGCAAGTCCTTCCGAGAGGTTTGTGGTAGGGGAAGGAGGGTACGGTCTCTTTGGATGCCTCCCCCATTGGGTTCCGGTCTAAATTGTGTGGCACTTCCTGGCCTTTCAAGCAGTTACCTTACACCTTTCTGGTAGGTCGCGCCAACGAGTTTGCCACGGTCAGAATTTTCAAGGGTAGCGAACAGGCTGGTTGCCAAAGGCGGCTAGTTTTAAATAATTTAAATGATTGAATTATGGTGGTTTGAATTGTGGTGATGTATTTGAAATTATTATATTTATGGACTGGTGGAACGATATGGTTGATTTTTTTATTTTAAATGGATATTTTAATTTATGGATATTTTAATTTATAGATATTTTAAATGGATATTTTAATTTTATGGCTATTTTAAATGATGGAACGATGGAACGAGGATGGTGGAATTAAGAGCCTAGCATATGGTCGTTATAAATTTAAATTAGCGCGCGGGAAGTTAGCGCGCGAGAATTGCACCCGGTAGGCCTGGGTTCGATTCCCGCCACTGATGCGGAGTACGATCACCTTAAACATATGGGTCGATAATTCCTTCCGAGAGGTTGGTGGCAGGGAAAGAAGGTACGGTCTCTGTGGATGCCTCCCCCACTGGGTCCTGGTCCAAATTGGGTGAATAAAAAGAAAGTTATGGAGATTGTCGCGGAGGGCGCGGTAGCCCAGTGGTTAGCGTGCGGGAATTTCACTCGGTAGGCCCGGGTTCGATTCCCGCCATTGCCAAAACTGCAGCCGTGTTCACGCGGAGTACGATCACGTTAAACGTGTGGGACTGCAAGTCCTTCCGAGAGGTTTGTGGTAGGGGAAGGAGGGTACGGTCTCTTTGGATGCCTCCCCCATTGGGTTCCGGTCTAAATTGTGTGGCACTTCCTGGCCTTCCAAGCAGTTACCTTACACCTTTCTGGTAGGTCGCGCCAACGAGTTTGCCACGGTCAGAATTTTCAAGGGTAGCGAACAGGCTGGTCGCCAAAGGCGGCTAGTTTTAAATAATTTAAATGATTGAATTATGGTGGTTTGAATTGTGGTGATGTATTTGAAATTATTATATTTATGGATTGGTGGAACGATATTGTTGATTTTTTTATTTTAAATGGATATTTTAATTTATGGATATTTTAATTTATAGATATTTTAAATGGATATTTTAATTTTATGGCTATTTTAAATGATGGAACGATGGAACGAGGATGGTGGAATTAAGAGCCTAGCATATGGTCGTTATAAATTTAAATTAGCGCGCGGGAAGTTAGCGCGCGAGAATTGCACTCGGTAGGCCTGGGTTCGATTCCCGCCACTGATGCGGAGTACGATCACCTTAAACATATGGGTCGATAATTCCTTCCGAGAGGTTGGTGGCAGGGAAAGAAGGTACGGTCTCTGTGGATGCCTCCCCCACTGGGTCCTGGTCCAAATTGGGTGAATAAGAAGAAAGTTATGGAGATTGTCGCGGAGGGCGCGGTAGCCCAGTGGTTAGCGTGCGGGAATTTCACTCGGTAGGCCCGGGTTCGATTCCCTCCACTGACAAAACTGCTGCCGTGTTCACGCGGAGTACGATCACGTTAAACATGTGGGTCCGTAAGTCCTTCCGAGAGGTTGGTGGTAGAGGAAGGAGGGTACGCACCCTGTGGATGACTTTCCCACTGGGTTCCGGTCTAAATTGGGTGAATAAAAAGAAGGTTATGGAGATTGTCGCGGAGGGCGCGGTAGCCCAGTGGTTGGCGCGCGGGAATTGCACTCGGTAGGCTAGGGTTCGATTGCCGCCACTGCCAAAACTGCTGCCATTTTCACGCGGAGTACGATCACGTTAAACATGTGGATCCGTAAGTCCTTCCGAGAGGTTGTTGGTAGAGGAAGGAGGGTACGGACCCTGTGGATGCCTCCCCTACTGGGTTCCGGTCTAAATTGGGTGAATAAAAAGAAGGTTATGGAGATTGTCGCGGAGGGCGCGGTAGCCCAGTGGTTAGCGCGCGGGATTTGCACTAGGTAGGTCCGGGTTCGATTCCCGCCACTGCCAAAACTGCCGCCGTGTTCAGGCGGAGTACGATCACGTTAAACATGCGGGACCGTAAGTCCTTCCGAGAGGTTGGTGGTAGGGGAAGGAGGGTACGGTCCCTGTGGATGCCTCCCCCACTGAGTTCCTGTCTAAATTGGGTGGCACTTCCTGGTAGGTCGTTCCTTCTGGTAGGTCGCGCCAGCGAGTGTGCCACGGTTAGAATTTGCCACGGTCAGAATTTTCAAGGGTAGCGAACAGGCTGGTCGCCAAAGGCGGCTAGTCTATATAATAAAAGGCAATGTCTGTGTGTCTGTGTGTCTGTCTTATACACTATACGTTTCGCGACCGCGCGTCGGAGAGCTACGAAATTTGGCAATCGGAGACCCGGGGGGGAGGGAAGGGGACACGTGAAAACCGATTTTTAAAATTTTAATTATTTTTTTATTTATTTAATGTTTTATGCGATTTCGACCGTGTTTTGCCCTTTTTGCCCTTTTTTCTCCACGATCCAGACATCGTAGAAAAAAACAAATGACACCATCGGAAAGAGCAGAGAATTTCGAGTAAAAATACATCAATTTCAAATCTGAATTTCGATTTCTAATATTTTTTATAGATTTTAAAACAAAAGTCACTTTTTGGTCAAGAAAACGATTTTTGGTTTTTAAATTCTCGCATCGTGAAAAGTACTCATAATTTCGACTAATAATTTACATTTTCAGAAAGGTCAAACATCTGGCATTCTTACAAGTCTAATCTGGTCCAGAAATAATGAAAATTGCCTTCAGGATCGCAATTTTAAAGACGTCATGATTTTAAATTTCTCGCCGTTCCGCTCGGCGTGACGCTTCGTTTCTCCCCCGCTGAAGCAGGGAAGGTGGTGGGTGGGGACGTCAAGGTGGAGGTGACGTCACGGTTCTGAATAGAGCGCCTTTGCTCTATATAAATTATTATATTTATATTTTAAATGATGGGACGATCTGGATTTTTTAAATGTATATTTTAACTTTTGGATATTTTAAATGGATATTTTAATTTTATGGATATTTTAAATGATGGAACAATGAAACAATGGAATGAGGATGATGGAATTAAGCATATGGTCATTTTAAATTGCAAATTAGCGCGCGGGAAGTTAGCGGTAGGCCCGGGTTCGATTCCCGCCACTGCCAAAACTGCCGCCGTGTTTACGTGGAATACGATCACGTTAAATATGTGGGTCCGTAAGTCCTTCCGAGAGGTTGGTGGTAGGGGAAGGAGGATACGGCCCCTGTGGATGCCTCCCCCACTGGGTTCCCGTCTAAATTGGGTGAATATGTAGAAAGTTATGGAGATTGTCGCGGAGGGCGCGGCAGCCCAGTGGTTAGCGCGCAGGAATTGCACTCAGTAGGCCCGGGTTCGATTCCCGCCACTGCCAAAACTTACGCCACGTTCACGCAGAGTACGATCACGTTAAACATGTGGGTTCGTGAGTCCTTCCGAGAGGTTGGTGGTAGGGGAAGGAGGGTACGGTCTAAATTGGGTGAATAAAAAGAAAGTTATGGAGATTGTCGCGGAGGGCGAAGTAGCCCAGTGGTTAGCGCGCGGGAATTGCACGCGGTAGGCCCGGGTTCGATTTCCGCCACTGACATGGAGTACGATCACGTTAAACATATGGGTCCGTATGTTTTTCCGAGAGGTTGGTGGTAGGGGAAGGAGGGTACGTTCCCTGTGGATGCCTCCCCCACTGGGTTCCGGTCTAAATTGGGTGGCACATCCTGGCCGTCCAACCAGTTACCAGGCCCGGGTTCGATTCCCAAAATTGCCGCCGTGTTTACGCGGAGTACGAGCACGTTAAACATGTGGGTCCGTGAGTCCTTCCGAGAAGTTGGTGGTAGGGGAAGGAGGGTACGGTCTAAATTGGATGAATAAAAAGAAAGTTATGGAGATTGTCGCGTAGGGCAAAGTAGCCCAATGGTTAGCGCGCGGAAATTGCACTCGGTAGGCCCGGGTTCGATTCCCAAAATTGCCGCCGTGTTTACGCGGAGTACGATCACGTTAAACATGTGGGTCTGTAAGTCCTTCCGAGAGGTTGGTGGTAGGGGAAGAAGGGTACGGTCCATGTGGATGCTTCTCCCACTTGGTTCCGGTCTAAATTGGGTGAATAAAAAATAAGTTATGAAGAATATCGCGGAGGGTGAAGTACCCCAGTGGTTAGTGCGCGGTATTTGCACTTGGTAGGCCCGGGTTCGATTCCCAAAATTGCCGAATAAAAATAAAGTTATGGAGATTGTCGCGGATGGCACGGTAGCCCAGTGGTTAGCGCGCGGGAATTTCACTCGGTAGGCCCGGGTTCGATTCCCGCCATTGCCAAAACTGCAGCCGTGTTCACGCGGAGTACGATCACGTTAAACGTGTGGGACTGCAAGTCCTTCCGAGAGGTTTGTGGTAGGGGAAGGAGGGTACGATCTCTTTGGATGCCTCCCCCATTGGGTTCCGGTCTAAATTGTGTGGCACTTCCTGGCCTTCCAAGCAGTTACCTTACACCTTTCTGGTAGGTCGCGCCAACGAGTTTGCCACGGTCAGAATTTTCAAGGGTAGCGAACAGGCTGGTCGCCAAAGGCGGCTAGTAAATAATAAAAGGCAATGTCTGTGTGTCTGTGCGTCTGTCTGTCTGTCTGTCTTATACACTATACGTTTCGCGACCGCGCGTCGGAGAGCTACGAAATTTGGCAATCGGAGACCCTGGGGGGTGGGAAGGGGACACGTGAAAACCGATTTTTAAAATTTTAATTATTTTTTTTGTTATTTAATGTTTTATGAGATTTCGACCGTTTTTTGACCTTTTTTCTCCACGATCCAGACATCGTAGAAAAAAACAAATCACACCATCGGAAAGAGCAGAGAATTTCGAGTAAAAATATATCAATTTCAAATCTCAGGGACAAATTCTAATATTTTTTTATGATTTTAAAGCAAAAGTCACTTTTGACTCAAAAAAACGATTTTTGGTTTTTAAATTCTCGCATAGTAAAAAGTACTCAGAATTTCGACTAATAATTTACATTTTTAGAAAGGTCAAACATCTGGCATTCTTACAAGTCCAATCTGGTCAAGAAATAATTATAAATATTCACAGGATCGCGATTTTAATGACCTAAGGATTTCCAATTTCTCGGCGAACGCGTTTTCACCCGTTGAATTTTCTCCCCGGCTCCATGGAGACCGACCGCCCTTCCGGGTTTAAATGAATTAAGATATGTGTTGTATACAACGGGTGAAATGATTATATTTATATGATATTTTAAATGGATATTTTAATTTATGGATATTTTAAATAATTTAAATGATTGCATTATGGTGGATTGAATTGTGGTGATGTATTTGAACTTATTATATTTATGTATTTGTGGAACGATATTGAATATTTTAAATAATTGAACGAATGGATATTTTATTGAACGTTCAGCGACCGCGCATCGGAGAGCTACGAAATTTGGCAATCGGAGACCCGGGGGGGGGGGAAGGGGATTCGTGAATACCGATTTTTAAAATTTTAATTATTTTTTTTGTTATTTAATGTTTTATGCGATTTCGACCGTTTTTTGACATTTTTGCCCCTTTTTCTCCACGATCCAGACATTGTAGAAAAAAACAAATCACACCATCGGAAAGAGCAGAGAATTTCGAGTAAACATATATCAATTTCAAATCTCAGAGACAAATTCTAATATTTTTTTATGATTTTAAAACAAAAGTCACTTTTGACTCAAAAAAAACGATTTTTGGTTTTTAAATTCTCGCATAGTAAAAAGTACTCAGAATTTCGACTAATAATTTACATTTTTAGAAAGGTCAAATATCTGGCATTCTTACAAGTCCAATCTGGTCAAGAAATATTCCGTATTGGCCACAGGATCGGGATTTTAAGATTTTCCGAATTTCAATTTCTCGGCGATCCGCTAAAGCATTTCTTAACCGACGTTTCTCCCCCACAGAAGCAGGGAAGGTGGTGGGTGGGGACGTCAAGGTGGAGGTTGACGTCACGGTTCTGTATATGCATAGCGATGGGTGGGACAATAAGAAACCGAATTGGTTTTTACTTTCCGTTTCCCGCGCTTCCGATTTTAAATGAAATAAGAGCTTAACATATGCATTGTAGAAATTATTATATTTATATTTTAAATGATGGAACGATATGGATTTTTTAAATGGATATTTTAATTTTATGGATATTTTAAATGATGGAACGATGGATATTTTAATTTTATGGATATTTTAAATGATGGAATGATGGATATTTTAAATGATGGAACAATGGAATGAGGATGATGGAATTAAGAGCCTAGAGAGCATATGGTCATTTTAAATTGTAAATTAGCGCACGGGAAGTTAGCGGTAGGCCCGGGTACGATTCCCGCCACTGCCAAAACTGCCAAAGTGTTCACGCGGAATACGATCACGTTAAACATGTGGGCCCGTAAGTCCTTCCGAGAGGTTGGTGGTAGGGGAAGGAGGGTACGGTCCCTGTGGATGCCTCCCTCACAGGGTTCCCGTCTAAATTGGGTGAATATAAAGAAAGTTGCGGAGGGCGAGGCAGTCCAGTGGTTAGCGCTCAGGAATTGCACTCGGTAGGCCCGGGTTCGATTCCCGCCACTTCCAAAACTGCCGCCGTGTTCACGCGGAGTACGATCACGATAAACATGTGGGTCCGGAAGTCCTTCCGAGAGATTGGTGGTAGGGGAAGGAGGGTACGGTCCCTATGAATGCCTCCCTCACAGAGTTCCCGTCTAAATTGGGTGAATATAAAGAAAGTTGCGGAGGGCGAGGCAGCCCAGTGGTTAGCGCTCAGGAATTGCACTCGGTAGGCCCGGGTTCGATTCCAGCCACTTCCAAAACTGCCGCCGTGTTACGCGGAGTACGATCACAATAAACATGTGGGTCCGGAAGTCCTTCCGAGAGGTTGGTGGTAGGGGAAGGAGGGTACGGTCCCTGTGGATGAATAAAAAGAAAGTTATGGAGATTGTAGCGTAGGGCAAAGTAGCCCAATGGTTAGCGCGCGGAAATTGCACTCGGTATGTCCGGGTTCGATTCCCAAAATTGCCGCGTAAACGATCACGTTAAACATGTGGGTCTGTAAGCCTTCCGAGAGGTTGGTGGTAGGGGAAGAAGGGTACGGTCCCTGTGGATGCTTCTTCCACTTGGTTCCGGTCTAAATTGGGTGAATAAAAAGAAAGTTATGAAGAATATCGCGGAGGGTGAAGTACCCCAGTGGTTAGTGCGCGGGATTTGCACTTGGTAGGCCCGGGTTCGATTCCCAAAATTGCCGCCATGTTCACGCGGAGTACGATGACGTTAAACATGTGGGTCGGTAAGTCCTTCCGAGAGGTTGGTGGTAGGGGAAGGGGGGTTCGGTCCATGTGGATGCCTCCCCCACTGGGTTTCAGTCTAAATTGGCCGAATAAAAATAAAGTTATGGAGATTGTCGCGGATGGCACGGTAGCCCAGTGGTTAGCGCGCGGGAATTTCACTCGGTAGGCCCGGGTTCGATTCCCGCCATTGCCAAAACTGCAGCCGTGTTCACGCGGAGTACGATCACGTTAAACATGTGGGACTGCAAGTCCTTCCGAGAGGTTTGTGGTAGGGGAAGGAGGGTACGGTCTCTTTGGATGCCTCCCCCATTGGGTTCCGGTCTAAATTGGGTGGCACTTCCTGGCCTTCCAAGCAGTTACCTTACACCTTTCTGGTAGGTCGCGCCAACGAGTTTGCCACGGTCAGAATTTTCAAGGGTAGCGAACAGGCTGGTCGCCAAAGGCGGCTAGTATATATATATATATATATATATATATGTACAATTTTGCAATTTATTAGTATTGTTCAAGACTTTCAATAAGAAATCACTATGCACATCATTGTTAGAAATATCAGTTGAATCCAATGTATTGTGTCGGAATTAATATCATCAGTAGATTCAAGTAGTTCATTGCAGTTGATTGTTTGATCATGTTTGTAATCTGCGGAGCAGAGGCTGAGTGGAAACTTGACGAGGTAGGAGTTGCGAAGAGCAAGAATGATGGACATTTTATAGTCAACCATCCTAACACCATATTTGCTGACAGTTGGTGAGACTTTAGGCTTAATAATTCATCTGGATTCAGGTGGAGTCAAATTATTTGGTTGATTTCATCGAGGGGGGGGGGTGCTATTGTTGGTAGAGCAAGATATTGCTTGAGAGTTTGCAGTTCCATAATGATGAAAAATATGTATAATCTATATATATATATATAACGAGTATCTATGTATGTATGATCCAGCATCTCGTGAGAACGGCTGAACCGAATTTGATGAAATTTGGTGGTTGGTTTTGAAATAGCCCTACTTAAAATTTAGTCCTTGTTTCGAGTTTTTATCAGTAGGGGTTGTCGCGATATTAATAAAAAATACAGCTTTCGTTTGTTTCACCACCACGGGAGAACAGCTGCACCGGACTTAATAATAATTTGTGTATAACTTTGAATTAGCCCTCATAAACTTAGTCCAAGTTTTGAGTTTCTAGGTCAAGGGGTTGTCGAGATATTAATGGAAAACGAAACTTTTATCTAGGAGTTCTGCTCTCTAACTCCATGATTCTCAACGGAAAAGGCTGAAAATCGTTGGTTTCAAACGTGAAAGTCAATTAAATATCCGTGTTTGTGGGAGTTTATAGAACGTATTAGTCACTTTTGAAAATCGCAGGTTTGAAATATGAATTTAGAGTCAGTAGCTCTACCGTGCTGAAAACACCGGTTCCCGTTAGATCACCAAAGTTAAGCAGCATCGGGCGCGGTTAATACTTGGGTGGGTGTTCACCTGGGAACACCGTGTGCTGTTGGCAAAATAAGTCGACGAGGTGATTAAGCGGTCAAGGCAAGCGTTTCCTAGAGATTGCTCGGTTGCCGGGTTGTGGGTTGAGTCCCACTTCAGGCATAGATGTTTGTGTTGTTGGGCGCAATGTGTTACCACCCCCACTGGTGCGCTGGAGCAACATCATATGACGGCTAAGAAGTTCACGGTTCTGGTCGATGTATAGACGAAGATGAAAGAGTCCTGTCAATGCCTGGCCATTGGAAAAAAAAATATATGAATTTAAATGGAAACTCTATCACCATGGTTCATTTTTCACAGACTTACTCAACAACGAAAAGTATTAAGAAATCAAATTATCAGCATTTCATGAAGATTCTTTCTTATATCATAATATTTTTTGATTTGAATAATAAATAAATAAATATAAAAATACCTATCCATATATATAAAGAAGAAAAGTATGTATGTATGATCCAATGGATCTGATTGGCCAAAGAGTGGCTGTGGTTAGGCAATGCGTTAAATAAGTAGAAACGGTTTTGATTGGCCAAAGAGTGTGGCCGTGCTTAAGCAATGCTTGAATAAGTAAAAATTAGTTGCTATGGCAAAATTCTAAGGATTATAAATTAAGTGAACTTGGAAATAAAAAAATTAATCGTGCCACCTAGAATAAAACTATAGCCAGAATTGATTATCAAAAATGAAATGGGAAATAGCATTTTAAATGTAATAAGGCTATTAATAAAATAATTGGAAAAATTTACAGAACATTATGTACAGATAAAAATTTTCAGTATTTTAATATATTTAAGAAATATATAAGTTAAATAACTTAGGAAAAGGAGTTAAAATAGAAAAATTAAAGCATATAATGGCACTGATATTCAATAGCCTTACTAAGTATAGAATGCAGGTAGAGCGTAATATTATAAAAATGTCACTGTGCAATGTCTAGCCAGTACATTTCGTCGTTATATCTAATGTGTTTTTCTGATTTGAATTACGTTCTGCTTTGGCTCTACAATCGTCTCTTAGTCCATCTATATATATGTCGGAGGAACATTGAGATATCATGCAGCGCTATAATCAGATATAGAGAGATATTTCTAATCGCCTCTGATATAGAACGAAGTTATTTTCATATAACTAATATCGTTATAATGATATTATTGGTTCACCTTAAGATTATGCAAAAGTAAAAATATATATCCGATTTGTCTAGATCTAGTGCTACTTAAATAGATTCCGTCGTAAAAAATTATACTTTTGTTCTGTCGGGTTATAAATAAAATAAAATGTATATAGCCATTATATCAGAATTAGTCCATTATAAAATCCGTTGCAAACGGCTCGTAAGGACAACGTTCTGCGGTAGATGGCGCTACATCGGTTGAATACAACAAATTGAAATTTTACATGCATTTAATACGTGAATCATTCATCAAAAATTTATATATAAGTTAAATCATAATGAAAATAAGTTAAAATAATAAGTTAAATCATAGAAAAATGACTTCAGATGATAAATTTGTGATAAAGTGAAACGTTATTCTTTAAGGAATTTTCATGTTTTTATATGAAGAAATTTATTATTCCAAATCATTGTTTGTTGTGTATCTGCTAAGTGGTCTAAGTTCTTTTATTTGCTACAGAAAGTTTTTTTTCTATGTAAAGTACATTAAAAGTGACAGAGCAAAATGTGTATTTCTCCTATCGAAATGTATATAATTATTCTTAGCTTTAGGACATGAGTATAGATTATGTTTGACCCCCCCCCCTCCCAGGGATGCAAAATATGTAATAATACTTTAATAATTGATATCTTTCCCGTATGTCTATTATAAAAGTACTTTCAATATAATTGAGATTGCATAATTTAAGTGATAATAGGCTGGTCATTTGGGTTAGTTAAAATTTTGTATTTAGACTACATTAATAAAAATTGTGCTCTAAATTTTTTTTATTTCATTCAATATCTATATTTTAGCACATAAAAAGTTACACCCCTTCCCTTTAGACCCATAAACATCTTTCAAAGTATGTACTTGTGTATTTTTTATTAGTAACATAACCATGATAAGTATTTTATGACTCTACAATATTAAAAACTTTAGATCACAGCCCTTTGTATATTGATCATCTGCCCAGGATGCAGCCCAGAAATGAGAGTGGTGAAAAGAAGTTTTTCTATATTTTTTATAAAATAAAAAGTGTCATTCAAATAGCAAAATTGAATTGCATTAAAAATCTGTGTGTATAAAAGCATCCAGAAGTTGTATTTGACTACACTATTGTTACATAAAAAAATGTGTGTGACTTATTCCGCCCGTACTAGCCGTAGGCTAGATCAGGTCCAAGAGCCCAAAAGTTACAATGAAATTAAAAACCAACAAAGGGCTTCTGTCGCCCTTAACGGTAAGGGCACCACCAGGGGATTTCTTGTCATACCAGGTGTGTACTGAAAGGGTCATCCATAGTTTGTCTTTTAAAATAAGGTAAGACAAAGTGTCACATGAAGAAAAAGGAAGAGAGACTCCCTCCTTGGCCAGAGCATCAGCAGTCTCATAAATGAGTCCTATATGAAACGGTACCACCCATTGTAAGTGAACTTCATGCCGTTGAGAAATATCTTTGAGGATCTCAAGTATCGAAAGTGAAGTTCTATCTCCAATAATTGTCCAGTTACTCAGGTGATGGATGACACTGCGGCTATCAGTCAGGATCCAAATATCCCAATAAGAGGTATCAGAATTAATAGATTATAGTCAATCCTCGATGGCAATAAGCTCAGATCTAAAAACTGAGCAGAAATCTGGATTCCTAATCCTGAGATGATTTATGAAAGTACGGGTTTTGAAAAAAACCCACTGCCGCAGGAATTAGATTCATCTTTGCTACCATCTGTATAAATTAAAGAAAAATAATCTAAATAAACTATCTAAAGAAAAATAAATCCTTTATATGGAAAATCTATAATTTTTGACGATTTTTTTCAATAAAATGAAACAAATTCATAACATAAAATACACATACCTTAATTTTCCCTTGATAAACACAACCTTGATTTCAATATACAAATATATATAAGAACATCCAATGAGAAAGTCAAATCAGCTATAAAATTAACTTTAGTATCTTAAACCACAAAAATAAACCGTAAAAACCGCAAAATAGACCGCAAAAAACATTCAATAAACCTCAAAGAACATTCGACGCAAGGGGCGCCCTCACGCGGTACAATGTCGAAAGCCCAGGCCGCCCGACTCATCCGAAGATATAGAGCAGCAGTTTAGGGAGACCGGACGCAGTACAATGTTGTTGTTGAGACCCAGATCGTCCGACCTACCAGAAAAGTGTAAGGTAACCATTTGGACGGCCGGGAAGTGCCACCCAATTTAGACCGGAACCCAGTGGGGGGAGGAATCCACAGAGACCGTACCCTCCTTCCCCTACCACCAACCTCTCGGAAGGACTTACAGACACACGTTTAACGCGATCGTACTCCGCATGAACACGGCGGCAGGTGTGGCAGCGTGCAAATCCAGTGCGCAAACCACCGGGCTACCTCGCCAGAACGGCCCCGCGCTAGAACGGCCAACGGCCCTACCGTGTTGATAACACCGGTTCTCGATAGATCACCGAAGTCATGCAGCATCGGGCGCGGTTAGTACTTGAGTGAGTGACCACCTGGGAACACCACGTGCTGTTGGCAAATTTCGGGCGCGGTAGCCCTTTTAGTTCTGCGCGCTGCCACAACTGCCGCTGTTCCATGCGTAGTACGATCACGTTAAACATGTGGGTCCGAAAGTCCTTCCGAGAGGTTGGTGATAGTGGAAGGAGGGTACGGTTCCTGTGGATGCCCCCCCCCCCACTGGGTTCTGGCCTAAATTTGGTGGCACTTCCCAGCCGTCCAAACGGTTGCCTTACACCTTTCTTGTAGGTCGGACGGTCTGGGTCTCAACAACAACAAAAGTAAAGCGGTTTAGGACGGGCGCAACACTAAATACAAATTAAAAATCACGATTTTGACATTTGCAAAAAAGATGGATACCATATTTTTTTTTGAAGTGGGGCACTTGACCTTTTCATATAATACGGGTGCAATTATTATTTTAATTTTTTTTAAGCTACCGAACATATTTTGGAAATTTTGGTATAAATTGTATGGGATAATTTGAATATTTCCTAAAACTTTCGAAGCAATTTGTGAATTTTAAATTCGTTGAAAAAATGTTTGAAACATTAAGTCCCATAGGTTTCAATATATGTAAATTTTTCAACCCGGGTTCAATCCAAAACTAATTGGGTGATATTATTCATATACAATCTAGTATGTCCCACTAACCGTCTCAAAAACATACTAAATTTTATTTTGATAAAGTCATTTTTATGGCAGTTATCGTTCGAACGGACAGATAGAGAGACAAAATGAATGAACAAAGTCATAAACACTTTTCAACCATGCGTAAATATTTTGCGTGGATAATGTATGACGAAGCTCCTCCAGCGATATGTGTAAAGACGCTGATCAAGTTATTAGCATAAAACTTTCTTGCTCTCCAGAGAGACTCTAGATTTGCATATACCGCATGCACAGCACTTCTACCCTGGTTCTTAGGAGCGAGCCTCAGAGCTTTATCACCATCACTCGGACATTCGTATTTCAGCTGCTGCACGCGTTATAATGTAGCTCTATTGTAATAATGTTCTTGTATATAATCTACGTAATGTTCCTGTATATAATCTATGTAATGTTCTTGTATATAATCTACGTAATGTCCCTGTATATAATCTATGTAATGTGCTTGTAAATAAATCTATGTTTCATGCTTGCCGGATACTCTTCAACATCGCAACTTCGCCTTATATATGACCCTAAGCCATAGAGTGGTGACCCTGAGATCTGATGGCTCCAACTTTAGTAAAACGTAATGTCTCCAATCCAACTTACCGGAGACGTGGTGGATTCAACTTTCCTGAGGCTCCAATTCACCGGAAACTAGGTGCTTCAATTTATGTGAGTATCTATTTCAATTTAAGTGACGTCTGAAAAGGTACGTTTTCCGCAGTTCCTGACGAAACTATGACTACAACCGAGACTATCGAACCTCGTTTGACACCAGCCAGCGAAGCAAACAGCGCTTCAGCTCCGAAAGAAGATTTTTAGCTCTTTAGAACTCACAAGAGTTGCTTTCAAAGCACCTCCGTTCTGGGAAACCCAGATTTATGCTTTTTGCACCTGAACTCTCAATTTCTGTTTTACGGAATCGTATATGAAAAAACAAAATTCTATTGTATAATTGCAGCTCTAGATTTTGGTATCTTGACTCATGCCACAGATATAATTCGCACGCCTCCTGAAAATGAACCTTATTCTGTGTTGAAAAATAGGATCATTATGAACTTTGCAGATTTTGATGTCGCAAAACTTAGCAACCTTTTGCAGGAATTGCAGTTAGGAGATAGGAAACCAAGTCATTCACTTCGCGAAATGTAAGATCGCTCCTGGACAAAAATGGACGAAGACGTACTTCTCAAGCTGTTTTTTCAACGACTACCAGTTCATGTACAACAGATCTTATCAATTAGTTCAGAATCGCTACAGAAAATTTCTGAAATGGCGGATGATATATGCGGTGTTTCCACATCACTCTCAATATCAGAAGTAGCAGAGAATAGTCATATTTTGCGCGTCGAAGCTCAAGTTGCAAACCTGGCGGAAACTGTAGAGCAATTTAAAAAACATTGCAAACTACTGTTCAATCCAAACTACGAACTCTATATCGATCGCAATCCAGAAATGTCGATATGTATTGTTATCACTCAAAATTTCAAGGACAAGCTCGTAAGTGTGCAAAGCCATGCAAGTTTTTTAACCGAAAACTAGCTGGCTCAATCATTTCGGAGACGTTGCATAGAAGCCTTGGGAACAGTCTCTTATTCCTATAAGTCAAGCTACCTCATATACAATTTCTAGTCGACAGCGGCGCAATGATATCGGTTTTTCGAAGCAACAGGCATACTGCTATAGCAAAAAGAGATTTCCCCGTTATAAGCAGCAAACGAACCAAATTTAAACCGTTTGGAACAAAACTGATTTTAAAATGTGGATTAAAATGAAAATCATTTGGAATGTCGTAACTGTCGATGTTTTCCGCGCAATTTTAGGTGCAGACTTCCTAGAAAGATTCGGATTACATGAAAAATCAAAGACTAATCAACAGCTGTACAAAAACCCGCATCAAAAGACGTACGACGCAGATACTCTTACTTTTACAGTGAGTAAGATTCACCCTATACTAGGTTGCTAACTGAATTTCCAAGTTTAGCGCATACCATTTCTCTGCAAGCTGCAAAACACAATACAGCTCACTGTATTTAAACTGGAGGACCTCCAGTTCATGCAAAAGGAACCACAAGGAACCACAAGGGACTTCCCAAGTTAACACATAATTTTGTACTTCGTATGACGACCGTCACAGACCTCATACGATGGACCTTCTCTAGTATGTGCACGCACAGACATTACCCACTGAATATCCGAGGACGAAAAAGCAACATCTGCATTGATCAAGGTTGAAACCCGCATTTCTACTAAAACTCTTAGAGGATTCAAAAGAGACATCCACACAGGTATCTGACATATCATCTTCCACCACGAAGCTCCTCTAACGATTTGTATAAAGACGCTGATCAAGTGATTAGCATAAAACTTTCTTGCTGTCCAGAGAGTCTCTAGGTTTGCATATGTCGCATGCACAGCACTTCTACCCTGGCTGTTATAAACGAGAATCCGAACTTTATCACCATCATTCGGACATTCGTATTTCGGATGCTACCTGCAAGCGAATTATGATGTAGCTCTATTTTATAATGTTCCTGTACATTATCTACGTAATGTTTTTGCAAATACAGATAGTATGGTCTTGTAAATAAATCTATCTTTTATGTTTGACGCTGTAATGGATACAATTCAACATCGCATATTCGCCTTATGTATAGCCTATGCTATAAATGTTATGTTACATTAAACTACAATAAAGTTCAAGAAGTTTATTTGTTGTTATCAATCTCATTTGCTTCGTTTACAACATGTAACCTATGGTAAATGTATGGCGAATATCATAAAACTCCAATATAGTCACATAAAACTCTAATAAATTTCAGAAAGTCATTTGCTATTTTTAATTTCATCTGTTTTGTTGAAAACATATAATATGGATCTATGGTAACTTTACTGGCGTATATTATAAGACTCTAATAAAGTAACGTAAAACACCAATAAAGTTTATTCGTTGTTTTCAATCTCATTTGCTTCGTTTACGACATATAATATGGGTCTATGGTCACTGCACGGGGAATACCATATAATTCAAGTACAGTAGCATAAAATTTCAATAAAGTTCAGTTTTTTCATTAATTTCAATATCATCAGTTTCGCTTTTCATATACACGCTTTTGCAAAAAAAAAAAAAAAAAAAAAAAAATCATGCATAAAAAAAATCATGTATAAGCATTGATTATGAAACACTTTCCAACTGAAATGCAATTTCATTTAAAATTAATCAAAAATGTGATACATTCTGTGGTGATATCTTTTACATTATCACAGTACTACAGTAATTTATTATACTTAAATATTTAAAACTCTATCGCAATATAAATCATCTGATTCTCTATGCAAAATCAATGAATATTTCATTCATATAACTTGTATTCCAGACTCCAGAGCTAAATCATTTTGCGTGAAAAAACTTCAGCAAATCTTATGTAACTCACCTTACAATCGCTTGAGATATTTGCATTCTGCATAAGTTAAAATTAGGCTTCGTTGAAGAAATAATCAAAGTTTAGGGATCATTTAAAATCACAACTATTGTAATTGCGTAAGCACGGAATTTAGATACACAAATAATAAACAGATACACAGATAATATATGTGTGTGTGTGTGTGTGTATGCATTCAAAGTATTGGAATCGTGCCGAGGATCGGAACTCGAATTTTCGAAGGATCTATACGTTTTGAGACTTCTGGAACACGAAAAAACTATTTTCAGGAAGACGTCTGTGTGTGTAACGGTGTATCTGTGTGTTTTTCTCTGTGTTTGTGAAGATATTGCATCCACTCTAACTGAAAATCTAATGAACCGAATTTCATAAGATTTGGTAAGTTTTTTGTGGGAAACCCTGATGCTCATTAGATACGATTTGTAATAAAAGAATCTGCCTTCTTTGCGAAATGGCCGGCAGAAATTGTCTTTATCCACTCTAGCTAAAAACTAATGGACCGAATTTAACAAAATTTAGTGTATAATATTTCAATAACTTGGTTCTTACTTGTAGGTTATTCTAGTACGATTCGGGAAAAAGGAGCGGGCTGTTTTTGCGACTACGTGTGCTCAATTATATCAATTAAATTCCTATTTTATACGTGATTTTTGACAACAAAAAGAATAAGACTAACCCCATTACTCTAGGATTAGCCGTTCTTGAGATATTTTAGTTTTTTCGCGTTTCCGCTACGTCACTTTTGACAGTAAATCCAGCTATCAAATGAGAACCAAATTTAAGTAGAATAAAATATTCTACAAATTTAAGCTGTGTACCAAATTTTCACTCTGTAGGACGTAGGAATGTGCATTAAAAATGCCATCAAATAAGTATATCATGAAAAGTTATATAAAATTAAAAAAAAATTGAAACATTGTTATCTACCAAATTTATTTTAAAATGTGAAGCCTCTCTCATATACAAAATAGCTAAACTCTTGGAAAGATATTTATTATATAATATACCTCTTTTTTCTTTCTGGAGGACATCCTAAAAGTCAGAATTTAATTGAATTTGTTTTTCTCACTTTATTAAATAATTTTTAATTAAAAAACTACCTAACATATTTTACTGAATTTTTTTTATATATTTTAGGGAACAATGTGAATATTTCCTAAAAATTTCGAAGCAATTTGTGAATTTTAAATTTGCTTAAAAAATGTTTGAAAAATTAGGTCCCATAGGGTTCAATGTATTTCATTTTTTCAACCCGGGTTCAGTAAAAAACTATTTGGGTGATATTATTTATTTATATTCCCATAGGTCCGACAGACCGTATGAAAAACATACTAAAATTTCATTTTGATAAAGTCCTTTTTACGGCAGTTATCGTGCTAACTGACAGACAGACAGACCGAATGAACAAAGTCATAAACACTTTTCAACTATGTTGTAAAGTGTTAAAAAACCTAGGAAGAATGTTTTCGACTGTTCTAATAAATTGTCCGATGGATTACAGGTTAACTCGTGAATAATTGAATATTGTTAACCTTAGTCGCCCCATCCTTTGTTGCTTTCTGGTAACCGGCAGAAATAAATGCACAAAGATTAAGCCTTTTAGGTCGCCGGGGGTTTCTGGAAGGTCTAAAATATCTTCTGGAAATAATCGTATTTTCGACGGCCTCCAAGGGAGAAATCGAAATTTCGTCTCCATTAAATTTTCATCCTTGTTCGGTAATAAAAGTGTGCAAAGATTAAACTTTTTGAGACCTGATGTACATGAGTGGCAGGCATCACTTCTGCTATTGTGTCTTGTGATGCCTAAATGACCTAGTGTTTTAGCAGTACGCTGGTTTGAGTTATAGATTTCCTACAGGTCGCTAGGTTCTGCATCAAGTTGGAATCTGTGGTACATCGAAACAAGGAACGTAGGTTTCCAGGAACTAACAGGACGCTGAGTTACCTCCGAATTTCAGTGAAACCCGTGTTCCTTGTTTTAACGCCAAACCTAGCAATCCGTGGGAACTCTTATTCAAATCATTGTACTGCTCAAGGCTTATAGATACTCCAGGTTGGCCTATTCACTAGTCTCACGGTATTGGTTGGCGGAAACGGTGAACAATGACGTCAAGGTTGCCTCAAACGTTGCACTTCGCAATACGAATCAATGGTATCTAGTTAGGTAAAGTTCTAAAATTCGAAATTATTCAGAGTGATTTCCGAATTGTTCTTCTGCTATTACCATGCGTTTATCATTCTGAACATTATTGAACAATGAACACAAATACCATTTAACTATAAAATAATTAAGTTTCATGAAAATATATTTTTTACACGTATTAACATCACACATATACAAATAAAGAAACGTAAACACAAATAAAGAAATTTTTACGAACATTTAAGTAAGTTTATTCAAATTTTCAGCTTAGTATATATTTATGCAAATATTTAGAAATAGTCGCCAAATCGAGCAAGCCTCTTTATAATATGCAAATATTATAAAAAGGCCTGTTTGAGGCTGCAGGCTTAAAAATGTGTGGAGACTTTACACCTGTAACCTCAGACAAAGGCTGCAGGTGTAAAGTTTCCACGCATTTTGAAGCCTGCAACGCAATTTCGGAGTATTTTTGTTTAGTCATCACATATATCACTTTAATAAATAATAATTTCACTTTAAATAAAATTATTCATACATAAAATTTTAGAATCAAAATATAGTATATTCCAATTTACACATTGCTGTAGTTTATATTTTAGAAAACTCCTGGAGAAGCTACATAAACCAATATTTTATTTAAAAATTTTATTCATTTAAAAAATATATCTATGTATATTCCGTGACATATAACAATCCGATATACGCTATTCCCTCCGGCAACGACTAGAAAAGAATAACGAAGTTTTATGCCAGCAAGCAAGTGTTATCCAAAAGTAGGATAACACTAGTTTGCTTTTTCCAAAAGTAGGACTGCTTTGTTAAATAGGGATATTTTTCAAAGTTCAATAATGTATATGATGTAATAGAATATATTTTTTTCTACTGCATGAAATATGGAATATTTTTGGATACTTATCACGCATATTATATCCATGTAGAGGGCATGCTAAATTTTATGATAATATATTCTGCTGCAAGATAGTTTCCAATAAGATTTTATTTAGAAATCTATAATTAGAGACGTTTCGAATAAAGTAAAATATGCAGACAACAGTTATTTAACTTTTCACTTAAAAATATGGATGGTAGCACAAATAGTTTTAATATGAATCGGAAATGATTCTTTACAACTGTTTTCAATCCAGAAAAGTATACAATATCACGAAAACTATGTGTTTGATGAAAAAGTTAAATTTTGTTCATAGCTATATTATTCCTACGGAGACATTCGAAATCGTGGAATCATACCCCAGTGCAAACAGAGGAGCCAGTTTCTTTCCTGTTGTTATAGATGAGATTAGGAATGATCTTCGATAAATTCGATAACGGTTATTGTGTATATTCTTGAACGTTTCCTTGCAAAGTTATTGGAGTATGTAAGGCCTTTTCTTGGAACCCTGTGATCCTGGGTAGAACTTTTACTTGGTTCTAACTGTAATAGTCTTTATTTGCCCTTGAAGACCTGATGCCAAATGTGTCCTAGAAACTTTTGATTTTATATTCTAAATTCATCAGCATACCAAATTAGTTAAATTTTCTCTTGTTATATCGGTAATTATTATATGTCTGTACTAAATACCAGAGCAAAATCTCATGCAAAGGCATGCTTGACGAAATTCCTGGATGGGTGTTGCTTAGTATTTATGGATTGCCAATAGCGGGTTCTTCCCGTTACCGGTTGCTAAATATAGCATCCAGATTTTAGTAATTAGTTGCTTACTAAGTTCTGCCCCCTTCTCACAGTCCTCTTTGTTTGGCCTTCCCACCCCTTTATGCGGGGGGCGCGGTAGCCCATTGGTTACCGCGCTGGAGTTGCACTCGGTAGGCCCGGGTTCGATTCCAGACACTGCCAAAAACTGCCGCCGTGTTCACGCGGAGTACGATCACGTTAAACATGTGGGTCCGTAAGCCCTTCCGAGAGGTTGGTGGTAGGGGAAGGAGGGTACGGTCCCTGTGGATGCCTCCCCCACTGGGTTCCGGTCCAAATTGGGTGGCACTTCCCGGCCGTCCAAACAGTTACCTCACACCTTAACAGTTACCTCACACCTTTCTGGTTGGGCGCGGTAGCCCATTGGTTAGCGCGCTGGAGTTGCACTCGGTAGGCCCGGGTTCGATTCCAGCCACTGCCAAAACTGCCGCCGTGTTCATGCGGAGTACGATCACGTTAAACATGTGGGTCCGAAAGTCCTTCCGAGAGGTTGGTGGTAGGGGAAGGAGGGTACGGTCCCTGTGGATGCCTCCCCCACTGGGTTCCGGTCTAAATTGGGTGGCACTTCCTGACCGTCCAAACAGTTACCTTACACCTTTCTGGTAGGTCGGACGGTCTGGGTCTCAACAACAACACCTTTCTGGTAGGTCGGACGGTCTGGGTCTCAACAACAACAACCCCTTTATGCGGGGTAAAAAGTTGTAAAACCAGAAAGGGGATCAAAGTTTAGAATTCAACAAAATTGGGTCAAAATCCACTGCAGAGTAGAAAACAATGTGGAAATTGCATCAAAATCGGAGCAAGCGTCGCTTAACAATAGACTTTTAAAAAATTAAGATTTTTAAAATTCCCCCGCTCCCTTCTTACAGACCATACGCAGTCCCTTATTAACTTTTTATAAACGGAAATTTTAAAACGTCGCCACCGCCTCTGATAGCCCCCTTATTTTGGCCGTCCTGACTCCGCCCTACCT
Organism: Amaurobius ferox; assembly: GCA_951213105.1. Taxonomy (NCBI): domain Eukaryota; kingdom Metazoa; phylum Arthropoda; class Arachnida; order Araneae; family Amaurobiidae; genus Amaurobius; species Amaurobius ferox. The sequence continues at coordinate 132,301,970 of OX578136.1, forward strand.
GTACCGCAGTTACCCCCTCCGCTAAGAGTAAAAATAGCAAGCGAGAATATAATATGAAAATTCCTGTAATATAAAATATCACGGACAGGATGCATCCTATCTCAGTCAAATACTTTCCGGATGAAAGTTATTGAATCATGAATTTGATTGTAAGAAATTAACAAATAAACTGACAACAAAATAATTAGTTTTGTAGAGTCAAGACTTAAAACTTTACGAAGACAAATTTTGAAGACCGTACTTCAAAGACTTATTTCTCGGCGAATTTTAACATTTGATCGCTTTGAGTGAGGAACATAAATGGGAATAAATACAAAAATGGTGTCTTTGTTCTAATTGGATTTCAGCGGGATTTTCTTGATTTTTCAAAATCTATTAAAAAACTATCAACTTAAAAAAATCTAGCTTCTAAAGGGTTTTCTAAATTTATCTATAACCAAACTAAAAACCGACGTACGAACAATATAAAAACGAACAATATTTTTGTAGGAGGAGATAAGTTTTTCCGCATCCCTCTTTTTATCCAAAATAATGAGGTTTTTTGCAAATATTTAAAAATGCAACAAATTTTCAAAAATTTCGGGACCATCTTTGGTTTGATAACTACGTTTAAAACAATAACGCGATCTAAGCAAAGTAGGGCTTCAAAATAGTGGCTGCATACTTATATATAGATACATACTCAGGCACGTTTTCATAATACAGATAACTAACTCATTTCTTTCACTCAAAGTCCCAACAAATTAAAATATGAAATGTGGAATGAAAGAGGTCATTTTCGTGAAGAGGTCATAAAAGAGGTCACTTTCGTGACCTCTTTTATGAACGATTCATTCTAATCTCGTAGAACTCTTATTTTGAACGATTAATATATTATATAACCAATTACTTTACTCCAAAATGCAATATGTTTAAATACGAAAGAAAAATTATTATAAAATGTGCTTAAATTAATTTACAGTAAAGCTACTTTATTAGCAATGATAAAAAAAAAATATTAAAAGTGTCAACAGAATTCAAAGATAAATATAGTCTACGTGTTCAGGATACTGAGTCAAAACAACCGCACAAGCAAAGGCAAGAGTGCGTTTGAGACGTTGTTTTATTGTATTTTACTGGTGCAATTGCTCGTTCTTTTTATTCCGCAAACAGTTTATACATTTAATCACATTTTTTTTGTAATGATAAAGAAGTATTTTTATTGTATAAAAGCCATTGTCACAGAATAAACATATTCTGCCAGTGCAGTTATTGGATGATACATGCTTAAGGGCACATAAAAGGGCAAAACGCTTCATTACCCTAAGAGCATTTCTTTTCACAGTGACGTAATATTTACGTCAGACTGTGACTTTGGGATGTCACAGGATGTCGCACTACGTTTCGACAATGTCATATTGAGGTCACAGCGAAGTCATTTTTGGTCATTTTCATGGTCCTTTGTGACGTTGCATATTAACTTGTTTGCGACGTCACATTGTAATTGCCACTGTAATGTCGTCCCATTATGACGTCTTAATTAAATTGTGAAAACGTCACAGAATATAGTCACAATGATGTTACAAAGTTACTAATACATAACGTCGCATAGAAGTCACAAGTATGTCACATTGTGACCCAGGTGTCACATGACTACAACGTCACTGTCACACATCTTACGATCTTTGCTGTGAGGGTAATGTTGTTTGCAATACGAGCACGGCACTTGTTTTGAGAACGTCCGTTTAAGGTGAGTTCTGCCAGTGCTCATATTTAAAATTATATCAGAACTAAATTTATATGAGTTTTAATGCATAATCACACAAAATGGAATATTTAATTTATACAGAAAACTCCTTAAGTAACACAATGACTCTTCCACTTAAAATACTACCTTTTATTCTATTATTTTGCGTAATTAATATACTAAATTCATATGATAGAAGATTGGTTGCAAAGCTCCAAGGCTTAGCAAAAAAGATACACTGTTCAAGAAAGTTCGAAAAGATATCCTTCACAGGATTCTTATATGTAGTAAAGTGTAGTTTGCCATTTAGGTGTTTCTGAAGTAAATAGGGGAGTTGCTCCCCATTTAAGGACTGGCGCATACCGTATTTTGTGCAATTTATTGTGCCATATGAATTAGAATAAGCGTGGGTACTGAATGGCTGAAACAATTAAGATATTTTTCAAGTAAAAAAAATGTCTATTTTAACATGGTTATCTTGTCCATATTATGTATGTATTTCACACCGCAGCCAATTGTGTTTTTTCAATAATTTTTCCAATAATTTTCTCACCTTCAGTTAATATTCATTTTGTTATATCTGATTTTACTTTGTGAGATTGATTATAATCGATCCTGAGGAGGAGGAGACCGATGAGACCATGTTTCTTGAAAGATACGGCAAATTTTCGCTGTTTGTGGAAAAAAGTTGCAAGATGTTTTGGAATATGTTCTTCATTTTTGCAAGAGTAGAACCTACGAGGAGATCTGGTTTAAAAAACTGCCGCAATTTCCCTTTTCATTCTGTTTTATATTTTAGAAGAAAGTGAAACTTCAGATCTCAACGATGTCTTCATTTTTTTTATACAAATAAACATTCTGTTCTACTAAATCTCTTAAACTGAGAATCCATGTCGTAAATTATACAGTCCTTGAAAGAATCAAGATGTATTTTGATGTCCAATTATCCACTGCATTTTACATGGAGAGTTACGTTTTTTGAGTGCTTTAAAGAATTCCTTTACGAATCTGTATTGGAACCCCAGCTATCCTGATGTTATTTCATGGAGTTATTGTGATTATGTACCTATTTACCTATTTTTTTACCGTATTGTACTGTACCTATGGTTTCTCTTAGAAGTGATTGTTTGATGCCAAAAGCTGTTTGTTTGGCATCTTTTAATGTTTCTAATGTATTTTCCAGAATTTTTATTTTTTATTTGTTTGCTAAGTATAATATTTTGTTTATCAATGTGTGTATCAGCAATTATTGTCGTTTTATCGATAATTGCTGATTACACGTTGTCTCGCTGTCTGTCCCACTTAAAGATAAATTCAGCAACACTTTGGGGACCATGGTAACACATTTGGCAACGATTTAACAAAATATCGCCAGCTAAGTGACTTTTAAAAAATTTCGCCAAATAGACGAAAAAGTTCGCCAAATCGACGAAAAAGGCGTCAAATTAACGAAAATGTCCGCCCCTGAATTAATAAAAATGTCATCAAATTAATGTAAATTTAATACCTCGGAAAATTAAATGTAAACTCTCTGATAAATTCTGTCACTTTGTGGAAACTAAAATTTTAATATTGAATCAAAATATAGTGAGTTTTACTGTTCCTGAGACAGGTGCTTTTAGTTAGGGTAGGTAAAGGAAATTCATAATATTGATAAGGAGAGATGAGTTGTCTGTATATATTCGGGAATATTTGAAGCGGAAGAGTTGTCGGCGGGCGGATGGGAATATTTCTTTTTCTCAAGTTTGTGTACCACCTCGCCACATGACGAGCTAAATATCTGATAAAATTAGTTTTAATTTGAAAAAAGTACGCATGTGAAATGATTGACATTTTAATAAATCTCCAAGTTTCTTTCAGTTTTTCTCAGTTATTAAAAAAATAAATAAAAAACCCTTTTATACTACGGAATTGGTAGCACAATTTAATTAAATCGTTTCAAAGTATTACATACTTGTATTGAAAAAGCTTTATATTGGAATGAGTTTTGTAGATTTCCATGTTATTAAAAATATATTTTTAAACTGCATTTTAGTAGAATACGTTTCAAACCCCTTTTTTTAATTTTTGTCTTCTGTAAACTTTCAATATAATCATCAGTCTGTCGGAATATCATACTTTCATTATTTTATTTTGAATGGAATTCTGTCTTCTTTACAGTCATTCCCAAATGAATTTAAAATATGTCATTTCATTGCTTATAAATTCCTTAGAAAAGTTTCTGAATTCTTGCATTTTTGTTTTCTATTATTATTGTATTGATAAAGGGTCTTTATTCCGAATATCTTTGAGTTCAATATTTTGACGAAAAAGCACGTTTTAAGACGTTTTAATCCTATATCGAAAATTTGTGTCATACATATGTGAGCAAGCTGGCCATCCGATAGTTCAAAAAGTATCTTTATGGAATTGTTTGCTCATATGTATTATTCAAGAAAATAGAATAAGATACACATTTTTGCAATTAACGTCATTAGAACACAAAATATTCGAAAATTTAAGATATAAAATAAATATTTGCTATGGAAAAACCATGTTTCTAGGACCACTAATAGAAGTTCTGTTATACAGTCTGTATGCATTGAGTACATTCAAATCACCCGCTAAACCGACCTATTGTTAATTCCTAAAAGAAATGTTCTTAGTTTTAAAGAAATATCTTAATATGATAGCTTATTAACATAATCTCATAAAATCATACAACTAGTTTTACGCTGATACAAGTGGGAGAAAATAATATGGAATAATACCAACTTATCATTACAACTAATAAGTATAACTTATCTTACAAATTCTGAGCTATTAATCAGTTAAAACATTAGAACAGAGAAAACTAGTTTGAAAGTTTTGAGTTGATAGCAAGCATGGTTGGTTTAAACACCATTGGTTTATATCTTGGTTTAAAGCATAGGATGTTTTGTTTAAACCATTTTTTTATTTAAACAATGATTTAAACCAAGGATTAAATCATTCGGAAAAATATATGTATAAATTGATTATTTATATGACATATCTTGCTGTCCTTTTTAGATAATTTTTCAAAATATTTTTCTAAAATTTAGAAGTGTTTGGAATGTTTTATTGAAAGCGGTGTTTTAGGAAGCAGATGTCTAGCTTCACTGTAGGAAGCAGAAATACAGGGTGATTCAAAACGCTGAGGCAAAACTTTTAGGGGTGATAGAACACACTAAAACAAGCACTTTTCGTCATACAATGGGACGTAACGCACGCGGTTAAGCGCTAGAGGGCGCTGTTCAGTGAACGTATTAAGAGTATGTTGTCGCACTCGTCGTCAGTTCTTACGTGGATTTCAGAAGGGATGGATTATTTCACAAATCAGGAGAAGACCGACATGCATTTCATGTACGGAGCTGCAGAGAGGAATGGGAGGAAAGTCCAAATCCGTATGTGGTTCTAACAAGACAGAGCGCCACCTCATTTGAGCGTAGCTGTGCAAAACGCCTTGGATGCAACATTCCCAGGACGATGGATATTTCAGGGTGGTTCCATCACTTGGCCGGCGCAATCGCTCAATCTCTCAGGTCTAAACTTTTTCCTATGGGTCCATATGAAAAGCCTCATCAACGATTGCCCGTCGATTTCGATGAGGATCTTGTTGCCACGATTTATGTTGCTGCTGCTGCTGTACGAAAAATGCCTGGTGTTTTTGCCAATGTACGAATATCACTATGTCACAGGTGTTAGGCCTGGCTTGATGTTGATAGTCGCTGTTTTGAGCAGTTTCTGTAAGTTTTCATTACAATTTATTTTGTAATTTCTTCGATTTCTTACTTTAAGCAGTTTCTGTAAGTTATTAGTTAAAATGTGTTCTGTAATTTATTTACTTTTTTCATACCTCCTCTGTCATTCTTCCGCTCCATCATTTCATGCAACAGTACGTGCTAACACCTAGTGCTTAACCGCTTGAGTTACGACCATGCATTGTATGACGAAAAGTGCTTGTTTAGAAGTATTCTATCATCCCTTAAAGTTTTGCTCCATCGTTTTGAATCACCCTATATAGCTGTCCACTAGGAAGCAGAACTGTTCATAAGAAGAAGTCTAACCGTTTTGCGGGAAGCAGAAATATAGATATCCTGTAAGTAATATAATGTACAAGTACTTACAGAACTTCCTGGAAGAAATCAGGTATATATGTTACTGCAGGCACAAAAAGCAGTCAAACGGTGACTATGCATGCATACATTAAACTCTTCACTTACACCCGCAATGTAAGTAAAACTAGGCCCTTTTTGACCAGGCTACACGTAAATATTTTATCTCGCTGAACGTCACTATGGTTAGAATTTGTCAGCCTAAGAAACTATTGAAAAGGTATTTTGAAAGTTTTGTGTTTTCCAAAACAAAACAAATAATATTTTTAATTTTTCTTTTATAGCAAATAATTCTCAAATAATTTCCTAGTGTGATTCACACTTTTATTTTTCACAAAGACTTTTACCCTTGTCATTCTTAGTAAATAATGTAATGAAAATCCTAAATGTTGAATAGGTAGTGTTTAAAAACAATGCGAATTGCAAATTTATTTTTAGGATCTAGATTTTCACATAATCTACACGCGGGGCGCGGTAGCCCATTGGTTAGCGCGCTGGAGTTGCACTCGGTAGGCCCGGGTTCGATTCCAGCCACTGCCAAAACTGCCGCCGTGTTCATGCGGAGTACGATCACGTTAAACATGTGGGTCCGAAAGTCCTTCCGAGAGGTTGGTGGTAGGGGAAGGAGGGTACGGTCCCTGTGGATGCCTCCCCCACTGGGTTCCGGTCTAAATTGGGTGGCACTTCCCGACCGTCCAAACAGTTACCTTACACCTTTCTGGTAGGTCGGACGGTCTGGGTTTCAACAACAACAACATAATCTACACGCACATAAAATTTTATGGCGATACTTGCATTTGTTTTTTCAGATATCATGTTTGCACTTCATAAGCATACAAATAGAACGACTTTTCTCCTAAGGGTTTCAAGATGTCTTGAAATGCAATTTACAGCCAAAATCCTGAATTTAAAAATGTTTGGAAAAATACTTTCTTTATACAATATTATGAGAAATTAAAGTAATAATTCCTGTAGTAATGACATCGGCATTTATCGATAATTTTATACATTTTGCTATCACTATATGCATATCGTGTATTTATATCTTTTCCAAGAAGTCATAGTAATCGTTTTATAATAAAATTCTATTTAAAATATACAATTTTCGTCCAGAAATATATATTGAAGTTTCACTGTTTAAAATACAACTTCTTAAAACTCAGATTAACTCAAACAGATCTCATAACTGTCTTCAGAATTTAAATAACTTTATGATAAGAATATGGTGCAGTCAGATTTTCAATTTCTGATTTAATTAACATTGACAATTCGGATTATGATGAAATATCAAGTTACTTGAAATGTTGCCATTCACTTTCTAAAACTCGAAAAATAATCCGATTAAAAGATTATATAATTTCTGCAGTCTAATTAAATGAAAGATGGCTGAATTTGAATCTCATTAGAGGAAATTTTAAGCTCTGAAAATGGACCTTATCATCAGAATACATTATTTCTTATGATAAATAGATTTGAGTGTTGAAGAAAATTGTAATTTAGGGTGGGAGGGATATATTGATTCAATATCTAGAGTGAAGCTCCCTGTAACTTTCTTATGAATTCACATTCTAAATTATTTCGGTCAACTTGAATCAATATAAGCATAAAAATATATCTTAGCTCCTGCATTATTTATTTAAAAGTTTACGTAAAATTTTTAAGACAACTTCTTTTTCATGTTGGCATCAGGTCTGCGATATCAATGCACTGGCTGATTAGTGTTAAGTTACAGTTTGTTTTTATAATAGTTTACCTGGATTTTGTGCTTAGACACAAAAATCCAGGTAAATGCGAAAATATGTTTTACACACATATTTACAATTTGGAGTTTTTTAAAATTTATTGCTAAATTCTTGCATGTAACCGTTTTTTGAGAAAGAGAGGGGAAGTATTTTAAAAAATAGGAAGTTCAAATTTTTATAGAGTCCTTTGAGTAAAAAGAGTTCAATTAGAAAATGTTGAGCCGTACTAGTCAAAACAATAATGTAGTCGAACTAGTAAAAATCTGGCGCAATTATCATCAATATTCGACAAGTTATTGTTTATTAAAAAATCGGGAATTTTCCCCCTTCAAATACAAGGTGAGCTGAAAATATGTTTTATGCTAAGTTTGGTTTCAAATTGGAGTCTACCCTGTAGCACGAGTTAACAATCGGGCGAAAAACGTTGATTCGTCGAATTGAGGGAAAATCCGATTTCAATTTTCCCCATTTTCGTAGTTTTTTACATTACTTCTATTGAAAATATTTTAAATGAATGTTACCGATAATTGCACCGTTCTTTTCTCTTTAGACTATAATAGTAACGCAGATTTTTCAAATTGAACTTTGGTTTTTGGGGATTCTATAAAAATTTAAGACTCCCTATTTTTTAGAAAATACCAGCCATGGAAAAAATATATGAAATAATTTCGCTTTTAATTTAAACGAACTTTTAAATTGGAAGAATGTGTCCAAAGCCAATTTCCGAAGCAAGAAAAGTGAGCTGAAACACTAGCAGATAAACCCGGTGATGCTCGTCATTTGAAAAATATGAGCAAATTCTAATTATTTAAATGATGTTGTTCTTTGAAAAATTATATTTAACCATTTAATTTAATTCCTCTGGAAAATATATTTATCTCTGTTTTTGTAATACTAAATTGAGTTCACAGGCAGTTCTGAGGAATAAATCATCCTAGTTCAATTTGAAATAAATTTACACAAAAATATGAAGATGAATCAACATATCCCCCCTCCATCCCCAAAAAAAGATGCCAAAAGGGTAGAAGATGTATCTGGACCGATTTTATCTTCTTAAAACAGCCAGTTAACAACGTTCAGATGTGGTAATGCTAATAAGGGATGTAATCGTGTAGTCCTTTCTAAAGTAACTTATCTTCAATGTACTTTACAGCATGCTATGGTATTCTAGTCTGTACTGTCGAAGTGGTGCATAGAACTCAGTTTGATTCGATTTAGACGGGAAATTATCGTTAAAAATGTACTCATTCCCAATAGTATAAAATCATTAAGTTCTTTGAAAATACTATTAACCACAATGAATGGACAGCATTGTTAAGGGGTTATGACGAATAACTAATGTTGCGAGGTAAAATCACCTCATGTTCGATTTGAACGCTAAAAAAATACTCAAAAATGTTCGTCGAACATTAAGATATTGCCGTGCAAGATCGCAAGTGGTTAAAAACTGAAAATTAAGAAGTAATTAATAAGATTTGAAATGAGGACACGGATTAGATTTAAAATAACAAAATAATAAGTTTATTTACAAAATTAACATTTAAAATAAAAAAAACATGAAGAAGTTTTGCTCAAAACACATGAGCTTGAAAGTTACTCCCTTAAAGTATGAAGACATAGCAAAGTATCAAAAACATCATAAAACCTCTTAAAATTAATTCTATTCGAAAAAAAACCCAAATACATCATAAATCTTTAACGTGTCGAAGAAAACATTAATTTCCTTAAGAAGCAATAATTGAAAGAGAGGAGAAATTCAAGATCTGAGTAAATGCATGAAATCCAATAGGCCTACCTTCGGCTCTGGGTCCGGCAAGGGCTCGGCTGTGATGACATCTTGGAGTTCGGAAGAAGCATCTTTTTGCTCCGTCAACTATTGAAAACAAACTCACTCCACCAAAATTCACAAAAGCACTCCCGAATTCTTTTTTCTGACAAAAACTCTCTCCAAAAACTTGTAATTTGAAGTCTCCTCCCTCTCAAATATTATTTGCTGACAGGACTTAAGCCCCCCTTAATATTACTGGTGGACACTTGGCTTCCACTCTCAGTGGCCAGTCCATGACAGCAGGGCTTGCCCACTAGCCCCTGAATTATCGCTTGCAGGTGGCCAGGAGTCCCAGCTCCCGTGCGAACCTCTGGGCTTAATTGCGCCCCCAACGACCGCTTTCCCCCCGTTCTGTCTTCCTCTTGTGTAAGACCACCCAGGCAGCTCCACTGACCCTCTCCTTTGCAGGTGGCCAGAGGGGGACCCTATACATATTTGTACCAGGGCTAGGGACCGTCCTTTGCAGGTCGCCTTCTTCTCCAAAATTTCACAATGTCACATATTTTGGAAATCACCATGTGACAACTAACTAACTACTCGTGATAACTGGGAATATGAGGAATTTTTTTCAACGAGAAGCTTGATATTTATAGAAAGAATAAAGCGATGTCCATGAAATTCTGTTTGTTTATTTTAAACTGTTAACTACAGTATGGTTAATAATTTTTACGACGATAATAAAGATGCAATTTATATTAACGTTTTACCACAATAACTGAATCTTACAATCTATAATCATGTGTTGTGTCACAAGCTATTTTGAACCCACCAATGCCGAATTCGATAATTTTAACCTAAACATCTTATATGATATTTTTACTATCTATAATTAACGAAAAGCATATATTTGCATTGATTGATATTTCTACCAACCGGCATTTATGGGTAACACATGATTATATTGTTTCATTAAAAAATTGTAAATTAAAAAATAAATATCCATTCAAGTTTTCTTTCCATGATTAATATCGTACATTAAACTCCCAATTGTATCAAAACATAATCCTAGATATTCAATTTATATTCAACTTTAGAAATGTATTAAAATCACCAGTGTATTTTCTGAAGATATCTTAATTGCTTTAAACTGCAATGCGCGTCTAAAAATTTCTCCACTTCAAGAAATATTTTATTCTAATCTCATAAATAAACGTGTTTAATTTTTCTTAGTCAGTGCGTAATTTACTTTTCTTGAAAGTATGAATATATTAAACAATATTATAAACAAAATATTTCATTTCATAAGTATTATTACAGAATGCATTCGTTTCGTTGTGAAACGGCTGCAGTATTTAAAAAATAATTATATGTTTGTTTTTATGTAAAACTACAGATTGTCAGAAACTCTGGTCAGAAAAATGTTCTTTTATCAATATATATATATATATATATATATATATATATATATATATGCTTTTCACATATTTCTGAAGTTTAATATTGAGGTATATTTAACGATACCACAAGTGTAAATATTGAATATTTTAAATCTGGTGGGTAGCAAGAAATAGTAAAATAAAAATAATAATATTATGTTAGTAGCTCTCTGTTTAAATGTAGCTTCTCTAAACATTGAATTGCTACTTTTGACATTTAATTTCTCTATATTGCATTCATTATATTATATGTCACAAGTATAAAACAATCAAAAGTATAGAAGTTGTCACAGGATGCGGTAGGGACACGAAATAAAGAGGAGAAATTAATGATAAAAGCATTTTTTTACGCATACGCAAAAGGGGTTATGATTCTCATTACAATCATAACTGACAATCAACAGGATAGTAACGTAACGCAATGTGAATCATGTCATAACCAACTCAATTTACACGTATTTATCAACCATTTCAAAGAAAGAAAATTCTCACGGTAATGATTCACCACAACAGGATTAGGAATTCCTTTAGAAAGTATCGAGCTGTAAATTACGTCTGTTATTCCATCATAGGAGATCCACCTCTACTTACAACAACATGGCGACTGAGCTGTCAGTGCTTTAGATTTGACTTCAAAGACTTGGTGTGGATAAAAAGAAGGATACTTCCGCGCAACGCACAGTTCGGTCACTCTTAAGAAAGTGTAGATCAGTAACAACAGGCAGGGCCCAACATGATTGTTAAGCGAGTTCTACCCAGATACGTCGGGAGTTATTTCAAGGCTTCTATAGCGTGAGAGAACCCTCCAGAAACGAACCTCTAGGAAGTAGGAGAAAGGGAGCAAAATGATTTAAAATCTGTTGAAATATTACAAAGTATATTGAGAGATACTCTAAGTAGTCCTGGAGAGAATCGACGGAGTGGCCTACATTTGTAGTGCCCATACTTTTGTCTATGAAGGTCAACTCACAAACTTGTAAATCGGTGATCCACACTTGTCTTGTCAATAAAAAAGTTGAAGTATACATACCTAGCTGCTAATTAACATATAGAAAAGCTATTAATTAACTAAAAAATCAAACTATATAATGTAAGTTTTTTATTATGAATTAGAAAATATAGAACATAGCAAAGCAAAAAATATTATATGTCGAGGCATGGCATTGGTGATCCCCTGTATAATTATAAAAAAATGCCGTGTAGCCATTTATTGCTAAATACAAGCAAGATATGAAGAACTCATCCGTAAAGAGAGTGCTGTATTTTGATTTGAATATTTTTATTTGAGAAAATGCGGACTCACATAAATATGTTGACCCAAAAAAGCAGTTTTCTGGAGTTCTTCTTGCTTCAAACAAGGGCATTTACTCCAAGCAGAAAAGTCCAGAAACGATTATTATCTGCAACACCTTGAGATTGATGTCTGAAATCATCATCACAGCTTCTTTTTTGATTGCAGTCGTCTCTGTGTAAAATAATTTTGAAATTGCAGAGGCTGTTATTCTTCCCTGCAGAGTACTTTTTGCTGTTTGATAATTTACGGTTCAGTCGCGGCCCTTTAGAGTCTTAAATATCCTTTTTCTTGCTGTTAGAGGATATTTTTGCGATAAAACAATTTGTGATTTGGCCACATATGGCTTATATGATACTTTATATAAAATTTTCAATACGACAGCGAGAGGCACCACGTTTCTTAAAGAATTTGTTCTCAAAAACTTCATTCGATAACGGGATGTTTTGTTATATTCAGAAATAGCTATTGTGTACCAAACAAATAGCTGAAGGTATAAACACGCTGCAATATGGGAATATTAACCTTTTGCTTACGGGTGGAATAGTGCGTGTAAAAGGGAATCGAACTGTTTGGGATAGAGTATGTCAAATATCTGTCTTTTTGAGAGGTTCTTCGTTTGGGACTGACGCTCTCCCACCTATAAGCAAAAGGTTACATACAAAAGTTATTCAGCTCAATACTTTCTTACTCGTAGTAAGAAAGTTTCAAAACAAACTTAACAATGTAGACATTTATATACTGCACACTTTTCACTCAAGTCTAGCTTGCAACCGTGGAAAGACACTTTGAAGAATTTTTTCAATCTCAAGCAGAAAATACTACCATCATAGCCTCTTCATATTACCATCGTTTTAAGAAAAAAAACTAAAATTGTGTGAAATATGCATATTTCTGAAACCGATAAACTTGCAAACAGAAATATTGGAAGAAATTTGTCCTGATACAAATAGTAGTAAGTCTAAAAACACCTTTTTCGACTTTGATTCTGATTCTTAATAGATGATTTTGATTCTGTAATAGTCAGTGTGAGACCAGGATACACTTGAGCAGGTTAATATGCAAAGATTTATGATGCCTACTAAGCTATATAAAGGCCCGGACTCATAGGCGCCAGTTTACAGCAGCCCTGGTCCTAGAGGTCATGGAGGCCATAAATAAAGGCGCTTCAATTACAGGTGTGGTCGAGCCAGAAAAGTTACTGGAGGCTAAAGATGAAGCCATCAGATTGTCTAAAGATTTAACCAATGAGGGAGTATTCCTGCATCGCCCTGAGGTTCCACCAATGAGATATGGTAGGCGTATATGGACCTCAGGCAAAAATCCGGCAACAAGCAGAAAGTTAAACAGACACGATTCATCAAGTTACACACATGAATACAGTGGTGATGCAGTCAACATCCAGACAAGAATGAGAGTGATCAGATGTTGAGAAAAGAAGATATAAGTCTTCAAGATAGGCATTCTGTCATGAGTCTGTATCAGTGGTGTGCATCACAGAAGTGAGGCAATAATCGCCGAAGAGGCGTTCGTGGACAAATAGAATCCAGTGCGCACAGATGGAGAGTGTGTTTAGTGCAATGGCAAAATGCAACAATAAAAATCCAACATGCAGTTCAGCGTCTGAAGACAATAACAGATGTATGTCCAAATCTACTGTTATAAAAGGTCATAAGAGATTTTGGAAATTAATATGCCTGGTTTCACACACTTAGTTTCCTCCTTAAATATATGTGTATAATTATTTTAATTTAATCATAATTATAATGTGTTTAATAAATAATGTTTATTTTAAAGTTAAAATGGGTAAAGTTAATTGTGTAGTGTAAATAATAATTTTATTCCAGGAACTCGCACAAAGAATTTATGGTGGGTTTAAGCGACCAGTTAAACATGCGCAATATATCTATCATCTTTTCATCACAGTCAGTACAGTCAGACTAGATTAAAAGCCAAACTTTTAAATTAGCACTTCTCTGGTTAAGAAAGGCAGACATTTAGATTTATTTTAAAGGTATTGCAAAATAAAGAGGGAGAGAATCTTTCTAAAATGCATTTCTCCACTACTTTCGAGACACTTATTTATCAAGGAAGTCTTTTCTTTTATACTACAATCGAAAACAGTCCCAAATGAAACCGTAGCACAACCATCAATTTTCTCAAATCAAATCGACTTTCAGATCAGATGTTCAGAAACAAAGTCTATTTAGAATCCAACTTGAAGAAAACTAGCAACAATAATTTTGTCTTGGGATTTAATAATGCATGCCTAAAAAGCATCCTTTATGGTTGCATTTTACTTTTATAATGTTGGTTGTTTCAGTGAAAATGTATCTAAGCTTTTCAGTTTTATTAGGCATAGAACAAAAAAAAAATAGTTCATTTGATTTAATTAAAAAATTGATATAAGGATTTTTTACATTGATTACAAATAACCGTTTTGATTATTCAAATAGCTTTATTTGCTTTTATGTTAAGAGAACTGCTCTTTTTGATTTCTGAAATCTGATTTGTTTCTGTTTTTTGTGATGATACAAGACAATGTATTTTACTTGAATGTAAAAAATCAGCCTATTATATGAGTGATTAAATATGTAACGTGATTTTATTTATCAAAGGACATTTGATTGAATGGAAAAGAGTAAAAAAGCACTACATTGTTCTTTGTCTTTGTTTCTTGTTCCTATGTAATAAAGATATCAATAAATATCAATACTTTGAACAATAAAAGTGTAAAAGACTTGTAATTGTTAAGCAAGTTATTCTTTTAGAGCAATATATTATGATTTAATTATGTTCCTTTTTTTCGTTCTTTTAAAAGTGATAATACGATAATAAAAGTTTAAATTATATAAACATATGGATTATTCATTTTTTCATTTCTGGTAAGCATATTAAGGGGTACGTGATATATACATTTGTCAAATTGAATAAGTTTAAATTAATAATATAGTTATTGTAATTTTGCCTTTTTAAATGTCAAACTATTTTTCAGGACATGGATAACATTAAGATTACATTATATTTAGAAGATATTATTTCTTCGGGCAATTGACTTTTTTCACAGTTTTTAATTTTCCAGAAACTTTTAGGGTAAAGATAAAAGCTGTTCAACATTGTTAAGACAAAATTTCGTATAAAATTGTTTCTATTTAAGGAAAGTTGCAGGTTGCTAAACGAAAAAAAGAGTTGCTAAACGAAAAATTCTTACAAAAATCGCGTTCTCGAATTTGAGTGTTTAATTAATACAAGGAGGTTACAATCCAGACTTTTACGTTTTTATGACACGACTGGTAATAGCAGATGTAATTTAGAGTTATTTGATAGTGAGAAATTTTGGTTAATAAAAGTTTCGGTGTATATTCAATGAGTTTTATTACTCACAACTACTAGATTTTTCTTTAACTTTATATTATAATTTTGAATAGCAAATTATAATCTTGCTATTTAGAGGTTCGTATGAATAAACAGTTTGTATACTATTAGATATTTTTGATAGGCATATTAAAATATTTCCAGATAATTATCTTAAAAATGTTAGTAGTAGGAACGTTTTAAAGTGCCAAAATTTCTCGAAAAGATTCGAAAAATTTTATTAAAACTTAATACTGTCTAAATCAAATACCTACATTGAGCAATCGTTTACGATGATCTCCTAAATCAATAGGATTTGTTTTGAATAAACATGAATTTCAAGACGCCGTTAAATTATTTCACGTCCGAAGATTTATTGAATAACATTTTTTCATTTTATTTGAAAACAGCTGCGTATTTATTAATCGCATTTTGAATATTATTTATTTTCTTAAAGCTATGGATTACAAAGTATACTGATCTTGAAAATTTGTTTTACAAAAGTATGCGTTTTATATTTATGCGTTTACATTATCTTTGCACATTCCGCTAAGATTTATTAAAGTATATGTGAACGTAAAACTAGAACAAACATGGGATACTTTAAATAAATGGTAAGGTGGCGTTGGATGTAAAAATAAGAAAAGTGTTTTCCGTACAATATAGTATTACGGCGCCTCCTCATGGTACACATAAATGAGTCGTGAACACAAGGAGTTCGAATTTCAAGATAACTAAAGCTTTATTCAAAGCTTCTATAAGAGTAAACAAGAACAATATACAACTAATAACTCACTCCAAGTTACAAAACAGCTTTTATGATGTACTATAAAACAGCAATAAAATGTTCAATTCACAAAACACACGATTATATTCTCAAACTACCGATGGATTCACTCACAAGTCACATTTACTCGTTTTAAGCTAATTTGTGTGGCGTTATTTGAACAATGATCAGCTTACATACCCTTTGTTGAAACATCTCCAAAAACATACGTGGCTCCAAAAATCCTTAACTACAAAACTCAAGAAGCTTCTAAAACTTGCCCAAAGTCGGCTAGCAATATTTTACAATATTCAAGCGCCTTGGTTCAGTACAGAATTTAGGCAATTGTTGCCTGTAAAACAGCCTTTACAGCGAGGACAAACGATACTCAGGGAAGACAGCTTCGGTTTTAGTAACAATATTTAAAAGAAAACATTTGTAGTTACTCTTTTATATCCATGTTCACAATGTGACTGATATCAAATTAACACCAATTAAACGAAAATTTAGCTCATACAGTGTCTGCAGTTTTGAGTCGGTATGAACAAAGATGATTATTTCCTTATAGATGATTAGTTATTTCACAAATGTTCTCAATGGCTAGTCATCACAAAAAGGGACATTTATACAGTTAATAAAAGCAGATATGCACCCTGGTCACGCGGAAATGCATATTGTTGCGAACTTGCAAAACGATTCAAAATCTCCTCTCCCCTCCTTATTTCTGTTTCTTTCGAGGACCAGACGGAGAAAACACCCATAAAGACGTCCCTATGACGTGAACGTCGGGTTGTCATAATTCCGAATTTCAAAGAAGGGTTGATTGATATAGCGATTTATCGCCAATTTAGCTACATTTGGCGACTTTTCGAAGATTCGGAAATACCGCGAAATACCCAATATTCTACGAGATATAAATAATTTCAGAAGTCTCTATGGAGGTACTATAAAAAGAGTCATTACACCGCTGGAGTTGCAGTTGACTTGATACGAGTTACATTGAACTGTGAATTTTGTTAATGTTTTGAGAATAGTAGCGTCTGTTTTGTGAAATAACTTTCGTCAATATTTTGAGGATGGGATCGGTTATTTTGTGAAATTAGTAAAGTATTGTGGTATACATTTAAAAACATGCATTGGAGTTTATTTCTTTATAAATAATAATTAATTCTTTGGGTTGACTTTTTATTCTTAATTTGATCGTAAATCATATAGCCGTACATTGCATCGTTACCGCATTAATCCACCATTTATTCTTTGTGCGAGTTCCTAAAATATAATTATTATTAACATACTACACAATTAACTTCCACCATTTTAAACTATAAAATAAGCATTATATATTTCACATATACAATTATGATTAACTTACATTAATTGTATATATATATATATATACTATTACAATAAAGTGAAAAAAAATGTCTGCTTACATTCATATATATATATATATATATATATATATATATATAAGCGTCATAAAACACAAAAATCGAAAAAATGATTCGTATAAAAGATTTTGAAACTAACAAGACATGTAGGCGCAATGCTGCTCTAGATTGTCTAGTATAATAGAAGAGAAAAGTTCTACAAATGAAATATCAAAAAGGGGGAAAAGCCAACAGGGAAAGTTCAAAAGCCCTAGGGAGATGGTGACTCCTAGTTCCCGGTTAAAGTCGACTTTCACTCCTTAGGAAACACTCCCGGAGCCGAAAAATACCGGAGGCCAATCTCCGTACAGACGTCAAAGCAAAAGACGCACAGAACAGTATGAACAAGGAACAGAAGGACACCATTACAAAGTAGTAAAAGTAAGGATATACATGTAAAGTCGGAAACCAAATCGACAACACACACAAGAAAAACAAAACTCCAACTAAAATCCTTCAGTCAAAAGAGAAAAGGGAGTAGATTTGGGTTGTAAATGGCAACGCTTGTACTAGTCCTATACACTCTCATATTTAAGGAGGAGAAACTGGGT
Organism: Amaurobius ferox; assembly: GCA_951213105.1. Lineage (NCBI taxonomy): Eukaryota > Metazoa > Arthropoda > Arachnida > Araneae > Amaurobiidae > Amaurobius > Amaurobius ferox. The sequence continues at coordinate 132,320,149 of OX578136.1, forward strand.
TTGTGAGGCGAGACCAGGAATCTATTTGCCTAAAATCATATAGACCTAAATTTAATGTAGATTGGTACGTACCTCTGTTGTCGTCTTGGATGCTGAAATACACAACGCTAATCTGGTCAATCTGGATTCTATTTGTCCACGAACGCCTCTTCGGTCATTTCCTCAATTCTATGAAGCACACTCTTTACCAAGTTGGACTGCCATTCTATTCACAACGCCATCGAAGGGTCTTTATTATTCCACTCATTGCAAGGCATAACACTTTCAACTCACTGTCACACCATTTCTCAATATCTGAATACTGACTGTTAAACCACCTTCTTGGTCCGCATCGCCTCTCAATTCTTAAAATAGACTGCAGGTCTTGTTGAACTTTTTCTGCTTGTTGCCACATCGTTTTGCCTGAGGTCCAGGTACGCCCTCTGTATCTTATTGGTTTTCCTCAGGGCGATGTAACAATACTTCTTCATAGGCTAATTTGTTAACCAATCTGAATGGTTTCAGCTCTGACCTTCAGTAGATTTTCTGACCCAACCACGCCTATAATTTAAGGGCCTTTATTTATTGGTTTCATGACCTACCGGGCCATGACTGTCGTAAACTGGTACCTATGAGTCTGCGCTTTTGTCTTGTCTGGTATATATCGCAGATCTTCGTACATTAACACTGTCCTAAATGTCTCCTCGTCTCACAAGTATTAATGTTATTTTACTGTGCATTGTTCCTGTTTACGCTGTGCTTGTGAATAAACATGCTAGTTATCCAGAAATTTGGACTCATTATTGTATCCTGAGTGCACATCTACGATTTCCGAGGATACGTGGTAGCAGTATTATTCTTTATTCTCTCCCCTCCCCCACAGCCGCGTTGTCAGCCGCACTGCAATACTCAAGGGATTTAATGGTGTTAAAAGTAATGCTAATAAATAATGTTACTACCATTGGGTTATTGATTGTAACTAAGGTTTGGCTTTTGTGTCGGGAAAAATTATAACGAAATTCGCCGAGCATTTGTCGAATGTTCCAAAAATTTGTGTATATTCCCCGAAAAGTTTTGAATTTCAACAGTGGTTAAAATATACACTGTTTGAAATATAGTAGATAATTTAAATAATTAATACTGTAGTGTATAATTTAAAGCAAACATAAATATTGGCTTTTGTCATGTATATGTGGCATACGAAGTAAAAGTGTAACAGACTTTCAAATAACAAGCGCGGATTCTAAACTTAAGGAGAATTTACGAACATTTATTACATGATAAATTAAACAGAGTGTGAACTAATCAAACTTTAAACGAAATAGAAACACTAAGAAAACTGAATATATAAAAATATTAATAGATAAAAATAAAAAATAACACTTTTTAAGGATAAAAAGTGTTTTCCCAGAACATTAATCTGTCTTCAAAATTATATTGCCTTTTATGCCATTTTCTTTAATTTGCTCACTCAATATTTTAATTGAATAAACTTTTATTCTATTTTTTACTATTGAATAAACTTCTTTCTTGATAAATAAAAACGTTAACATAAATTTAAAGATTAAATTTGTTACCATAGTCAGAAATAGAAATCTTAATTTCCGTTTCTTTTAATGACCAGAAAATCTTCTTCTCGCTCTTAAATTAACTACATTTCGATTTCTTTTTTTCCGTGTTGACACTTAGCAACCAGATCTTTTTTCCTCTTTTATCTAGGAATTTAATTACATTATTGAATCCGGATTTGTGGTATTCTTCAATTAAAATAGCCAGCATTCTTATTCAGGGAATGTTTGCCTTGTAAAGTGAAAACATTTATTGCTTCATTGTAATTACATTTTTGCCATGATGCAAAGGTACTTGGTGTCTATAAGTAAACTTTTTTTGTTCAAAAATCTCTGTACTTCTATCCATTAATTGAATTGTCATCAAATTTAGTAGGTAAATTATTTTAGGTATGTTAAAAGACTTAAAAAGTAATTCAAGAATCTGCGAAAAAACTGACAAACAACAACGGTAAACATCGTAATCCAATTTATAAAAAGAAAAAAAATCCGATATATAATTCTAACAAAAATATCCATTGAACTACTTGATGGACTTTGTCAATTTGTCCCGGAGTCACGGGGTCTTCTAGAGGGTCTGTAAATTTTTAGATACTTTTTCGTGGGGGGGGGGGGGAGATAAAAAATTTGGCTCTTTTAAGTTCTGTTTCGGTTAAGGTACTATAATAGGGCAAAATAATTGCTTTATAGACCACTGTTTCTGGACGGTTGGGAAAGAACACATATGTAATTTACTATTAGAAAATTATTATATAGATGTAACACAAAAACAAAATGTTATTCGCAGTCTTCAGAAACAAAATGGACTTTAACCTTGAGGACAACAGAAACAGTATATTTCTTTAGTAAGAAAAATATAGTCTTCTGTTTTAAAGGTTTTAGTTTCCATAATTGGTTCATATGCTCCAACTGGGAATCTGACCACGGATTTTTTGCTGGTCAGTTGATGCTCTACCGTTGAGCTACTCAGAGGGAATTGTAAGCTCTTATCGTCAAGCTCTTGTCGTCTCTATAAGTTTTAATATGTTAAGAAGCTTTTGCCTACTATCAGATTTGAGTCGGTGTTAGAGAAGCTACACTCAGAACTCGCTTCGCTTCAATTAGGGCGACTCAGGATTTTATTTTATGGGCAAAGTGGCTTATTTTTTTAAATTCTTATTTAAAGAATTCGGAATTTTCCATTTCAATTAGAGAGATATAAGTATATTATACACTACGACGTTGCAAATATACTATAAAATAATTATTCATTTTTGATACAAACTTAATTTTAGAAAATGAGTTTGCATATCAAGAAAAGCTGTAGGTTTCTGAATGAGAACGCTGCTCTAAAAAATAAAAATGATCGCAAAATAGGAATTTTTGAATTTGATCACGGACTAATGCAAATAAAGCACATTTGAAAAGAATATACGCCCTAATGTTTTGGAACATTGGCAATTTTGTAAGTTTTTTTAAAACATTTATAAATTTGGCAATTTCTCGCATTTCCCTTTTCCAAAATGACCATTTAGTAAAAAATCTGATGTGGGCAACGCATGACTTTCCTTATATAATGTAATGAATTTACTACTTTTACAGTAAAAAATAGGTTTTCCTTATAGTAGATATTAATATTCTTCCCAAAATATTGAATTTTCGACAATTAGTCGTCATTTTCATTGATTTAGCATCATTTTTATCCATTTGACGAGATTTTCGTTAATTTGGCAACATTTCAAAAGTCGCCAAGTTGGAGACATTCCGCCAAAATCTCGCCAAGCATTATGTACTAAGAAATAAGTTATTCTTACAGCAGATAAATGACTATTGACGTTAAAATAAAAAAGTATTACTCAAAGTATCTTTTTACATGAATGGAACGAGCTAGATCCACGAGAATGATGTCACCCAATTTATCGAATGGTATTACATATGAAAAGTGAACATGTTTCTCAATAGGAAATATTTTTATTTTATTTTATATGACTTTTTGATAATTTTTTGAAAAATGTACAATATCTCGAGAACGGTTCATGTTAGCGTTCTAAATTTTATATCAATCGTTCTCTAATGGAAAATTACATAAGAAATGTCTATTCGCATAACTTTATTAGTGGTTTTGATTTTTTGGCGATTTTTTCAAAATTTCATTCGAAAATTTAGGGAGGTTCTGAACATTCGATTGCGTATAAAAACAATAGGCTTCCAGTGTTTACTGATTGTCATTTTTGTACCAAATTTGGTTCGAATCGGTCCATTCGTTCGTCAGTTATCGTCTCCACAGACTCACTGACACACCCACACACACACACCCACACCCACACATACAGGTATCACTTCAAAATGTTTGATTCGTGATCAGGGATGCTTGAAACATGCTCTCCCGTCGAAAACTCGAATTCGAATTTTCGACCCCGTCACAATTCTTTCCTTATACATTATGTATATAAGGAAAGTTATAAGTCAGAAAATGTTCCATAATCTGGTGAAAATTTGGCTTTCAGTTGTAGATTTTTATGTAAAATAATCTCTCTCTTAACCTAAAGTGATTTAATTCTAAATTTCGTCCTGCTGAAAAGCAAAGAATCGCAACTCCCAACGTACGTTCAGGGAATTATATACAAAGGTAAAAGTTAAGTAATGTATTCATCCTTACTAAAATTACACGACTACAGAAAGGTAAAAGTTAACTAATGTATTCATCCTTACTAAAATTACACGGCTTCTCATCTGAATAAGTAAACTGAAACATACGAATTGTACATTGGATAATAGACTAAAATTACAAAGAAATACAGCTACGTACTAGTAATACTCTCGCACCATTTCGCACATCATCGATTCAGGAGAGAGATTGTTCCTAGGACAAGTGCCTACCTACTCTAACGATGCAAGTAAATCTCGCCCTCTATCGGCACATTAAGCAACTGTAGATGTTCTGGCGGCTGGGGATCAGCTGACTCACCAAAGAATCCAAGGCACAAACACGCAAGTTGAGACTCATTTTCAAATCGTGATTTGCCGAAGCATTTTATTCTATCTCAAAATGGAATTCGAGATTTGTCAAGCAAGCTCTGTGATTGGTTACTAACTCGACGATCTGATAGGTTGTTGATTTATAGTAAAATCATAATTTAATGCAAAAGAAGGAAATAATAACAAATAGATTATTATGACGACCATACAATTCTAAATCCCTACAATAAAATGCTTAGAATCCTCACTTTGAACTTCGAACGAGAATTGTTAATCATCTGCTGACCAATTCCATACGAAACTGGGCCACAAGTCAGCAATATATGCTCAAGTTAGAGGTTTTTGCTTATTTGGATCATGCGAGCAATAAGTTAATCTGAAGCAATAAGTTAATCTCTAGCTAACTTCAAGGTTTATTATAGCAATTAAGTTTCAAATTAGATAGTTTTCATAAATAATCCTGTATTTTAATAAAATTTTATTTCTTTCCCTTTAATAGTGCATTTAAAATAAAAGTTATGGATTTTGACACATTTCAAAAACCCCCCGAGAACAAATCAACCATTTACGGAATGTCCTGCTTACCTTACATATTCATCGCTTCACAAATAAACTTTAGAACAATTATTTTAGTAGTTAAACACGCGAATCTTATCTACTGTCAGTTCAGATCAAAATAAATGAAAAACTCTTAAAATAATTACAAAAATAATATATTTTATTTAATTAAACAAAAGTTTTATAAAATAGATGGGAACGTTAATAAAATTCGTACTTGAGTAACTTTTCATCCAAAATGGATTTATTTAAGTTAAATAATTAAATAGACTCATTATATAGCATGTGCATACATACAAATACTTTTTGAAAAATAATGAATATACTAGTGCTTATGAATCTCGACTCGTTCCTGAGTCAAGAAATTTCTTATTTCATTCCTGAAAATCAAAATGTGTTAGTTTATAAAGAAATTCATACGCTGGACATATCAGATTATTTTTTCAAATTTAATCATATTATTTTTAAATTAATGCGCATTTAAAATCAAAATGTCATCTATCAACATATTCTTTAATTTTGCTAAACAACTATGGTTTTTTTTATCGATTTCCGTTGCCATTTTATTAAGTTTTATAAATATGAAAGCTAATTATAACTCATGAAATTTAAATACATTTCCATTTCCGACGAATCGAATTTCAATCGAAAAATTTTGACAGCTTAATAGAATACACTTCGGCTTTCACTTATTTATCACAACACCTCAATAAATTGAATCAAATTTTTAATAATATTCAATCAACGGCTATTGATTTTCGTTAAATAGTAAGGAGGAAATATTGCGGATTTTGATTAAATGAAATAATATTTTGAGGAAAGAAATTATTTTATCAGATGAGACTTAATTGTGTGAAATGCTTGATTAGATTTTTCAATGAAATCGTTGAGATATTTTAATCATATCTTATTTCACTTCATTCATATAAATCAACTTTTATTTTATTCACAAAACATAGAATATGTGAAGAAAAAGTATTTGTGAGTCTACTCCCACTTTCAATTTCAATGCATTTATACGTTTTGAGCATCCCTGAGTATGAATCAATCATTTATTTTAGGATGTATATGTTTCTGTTAGCTTTGGAGTCAAGATATCTTTCACAAAGTCAGAAATTTGGACAGAATTGAAAATATTCATTCAATAAATAAAAGTTTGTATGATTATTACTATAGAATAAAAATGATCACAAAATCGTAACAGTTTTGTATATAATAGTTTTTTGTGATAAAGAAAAGAAAAACTCGAGAAACGCGAAATATTTCAAAATCAGCTAATTTTTTTAACAAAGAAAGATGAAAAGTAGACCATTTTTGTAGCAGTGAGAATGAAGTTTTCGAAACACTTTGGAGTCATGATATCTTTCACAAAGTCAGAAATTTGGATGGAATTGAAAATATTCATTCAATAAATATAAGTTGGTATGATTATTACCATAGAATAAAAATGATCACAAAATCGTAACAGTTTTGTATATTATAGTTTTTTGTGAAAAAGAAAAGAAAAACTCGAGAAACGCGAAATATTTCAAAATCAGCTACTTTTTTTAACAAAGAAAGATGAAAAGTAGACCATTTTTGTAGCAGTGAGAATGAAGTTTTCGAAACACTGGTTTACTGTAAAATCAAACATTTTTTTACCCGCAGAATTAATTTTTACTTTTCCAGACTAATTTTTTATTCAGATTTAAAAAATCTCAGCTTTTTAGTATATATAAGTTCTGCAGTACAAGTTATAGTCTAACATTTACGAAAAATAATACATAGCTACACACTAAAAAATCTGGGTAAAATACACAAAAACTGGGTTTACTGCCATTAGAATGACACCTTGAAATAGGTAACTTTCCAGTTACACACTTAAAAAGGTAATTATATCCATATAAATGTGTTATTTTACTCTTTTATATGAGAATTGCACAGATTAAAGGGTATATTTTATTTTATGCTGAAAATATTTAATCAGGTCATTTTACGCACCTGTTTACCTGCTACCTACTTGCTTACCTGCTTGAAAGAGCCTTGTAAGAGAAACCCATTTAAGCAGGTAAACAAATTCGTAAAATGAACATCTCATGTTACCCTTTTACCTGTTTAAATGGTATTTAATGATCTGAAGGTCGGAGTAAAGCATTTTGCCATAGACGGGCCCTATAGCTCTAGAAGGTCTGTGTCGTATCGACTTTTGGAACACCTTCTTAAGCATTTCATTTTTTGATCCATTTTGCGGAAATAATTATTGTTTCCATTAGATTATAAGTAAATCTGTGGCTTTGTCGGAGACCGTTATTTCAGCTGACGCCAGTGCTGTCTAGAGATGACGTTCACTGCAGGTGTTAATTACTCTACGTCACGTATGCAGAGGTTGGTTAGCCAATGAGGACTCAATTAATGAGTGACGTTTGAAAGGTTCGAGGAATGCGCGAAGCTCTTGGTTCTAATCCTTCAAGGTGTGAGGAAGGCGTGTATGCTCAGCAAAATGGAATTCATGAAGTCCGATTTAGTGATATTGGTAATGTCAGAATATTAATTTCGGAATGGAAGAAGCTCTCCGGTTTGAGAGCAAAACGAGGGCTAAAGAATTAGCTTATCTCCGTAAAATTCGATTACCATTGAATCTCGATGTTATTTAAGTTTGGAATCTGTGGTTCGTGTAATTGCGTGGAATGCAGAATTCGAAATGGTGCGTGCTGCACGAGTTTTTATAATCCTGCCATGTGATCTAAAAATCGTCGATGAAAATTTTATTTGTGCCGGGTAAAATTTGTAGAGAATGAATTCCTGAAGTATCCTCTCTCCTTGATCCGATATGTCTCACTACTGATATGACCTTCTATATCTGTAAGTACAACTTCCTATTCTCTGTAAGCAGATATGTTCTTAATATCGAACAAGGTTCTTCATCAATGGAAATAGAACATTTGTATTTTCGAAAGATATTTAGTTTCTTTGAATTAATAAACATGTTTATATTTAAATAACTTGACTAGTATTGCTTTCCACTAGTTGTATAATAATGTATGTTCTTACTTTTAGTTTCGTAGTTCGGCTAACCAACCGGTTTTTGAAACCGGCTGGAGAATTAGAATCTGGGTCAACACAACGCTTATACGATCACTTTAGAAAGTGTTAATTTCATACTTTACCATTTATACGGTACTCTGAAATCAAAACCAAAAACCAGTTTCACATCTGTGAATCCAAGAAATTTCTTTTTAAGAGGTTTATTGGTTTGGAAAGCTTTGAAAGAAATTGTGGTGTAAAAATCTAATAAGTGAATCAAAATGAGGTATTTAATTACGAAAGGCTATAAAAAGGTTAATATGCATTTCGTATAGTAGTATTTCATCACTCTGATATGATGAGACACCTTTTTTAAACTTAAAATTGTATTACAATATCATTATGTATCATTAACATAATTATTATTTAAAATTTCATTAACATAATTATTATTTAAAATTTCATTAACATTTGACATTTTTAAACATTCATCAATTCTTATGTTATCCTTTAGCAAAATTTTCAAGCTAGCGTTTTTGAGTATGACATACAGGATGAAATTTAGATTGACTTTAGCGTCAACTTAATCATTAAGACTAAATATCCTCATTTATAATAAAATGGGCACTTTGAGTCCTTGTTATATTCAGCTGCAAGCGTCGTTATTTGGTTTTGATCGTCAGTTTTATCTGGATCCCCGGTTATCATTTTGCATATATGAGTATTTAGGTCCTTTTTGGACGTCTCTCACTTTCACTTTTCAAATCTTGTCTGCTGGTCTACATCTCATCTTAATTTTTCAACTACTGAACTTTGCTCTGTCTTGCATCTCAACTTTTTCTGTACCAGCTTTGTCTCCGAAATTCCGCCTTGGCTTCCCATTGGCTAGCAGGCTTGTGTAAGGGGCTAGGTCATGGCTTGGTGATTAAACAAACTGCCTATAGCTTGCGGTCCAGTCGACTCTTCATAGGGGAGGATGTGGATGGGAATCGGTGGAAGGATGTTCCCATCTGGATTCGGAGAGTACTTCTACTCTAGTCAGGCACTCCGACACTGGAGGATCTTTCCCCCAGTGTTCCCTACTTCAGTAGAATTTTCTTTTCTCTCTCCTCTTATCTTTCTCTTCCCTCTCCTTGCTGGCAACCCTCTCCTTTGCTAGCGAGGCCCTTCCTTTGGTTCTTTTTCAGGTTCTGGACCATTGTCAGTCTTTTCCCTGGGGGATTGTTCCAGTTGTATCTTTGGCCACCGTAGATGTGACTAGTTCTCTTACAGGTGTAGGTTTCGACCTCAGCGTTCCCTGGGGGATTGTCCCAGTCGTTTTTCCTGTGTTTGACCTCCGTAGCAGCGGCTAGTGTTCTTCTCTGACCCCAGGTGGGTCTTCCTAGCCTCTGGTCAGTAGGGGTAATGTCCCTGTAACCAGTGCGGTCATCTATTTTCCGACCTCAGCAGTGGATGGGTCTGTTTGTATTTAGGGTTGGCTCGTTTTCCCTCGCGCTGCTGGGGTATTGTCCCGGCCCTCGTTCTCTTGGTGTCTCTCACCCTCGTGGTGTTTCCTGGGTTAGAGCAAGGCTCTACCTGAGAGTTCCTAATTCCCCTTTCTTTTTAGACCTAATCACTTTTTCCCTTTCAGCTCCCTGCAGGACATTCGTCTGCCCCCAGGTATAAAGGATATACTTCCCTCTTTTTTCAGGAAGAAGACGGCTGCCTCCCTGGCTCGGGACTGCTCTGCTTTAGGAGGTGTTTGGTAAGTTTCTTTGTCGCCAGTGAGGCATTGGCCCAATTAGGGGTCTTTTTCCTAACCTTTCCCTTTCAGATCCTCAAGACGGAGTTCCGGTTCCCGGGTAAGTGATCTCGAGCGGCTGTTTGCCACGTGCGGCGTTTGCCACGTGCGGCTGTTTGCCACGTGCGGCTGTTTGCCACGCGTGCGTGTTAGCTCGTAGTTTAGTTTATAATGCTCTCTCTCTGCACATATCCCGGGTTGTTCTTTGCCTCCTTGGAGTATGCACCCTCTTCCTTGGGCCTATCCCTTATTTGGGTTACTTCCTTTCTCGTTCCCCCAGCTTGGGCCTCCCTTCCTTCTGCTATCCCTAACTTCATATTTTTGCGCTGCTCCGTGGTTTTAGAACTTGTTGTACCCAGAGAGCTCTTTGCTGTAGTCAATTGCTGTGCTATAAGCCTTAAGTCTCTTGCTGCTTTCTTTTAGCATTAGTATCCCGCCTTCGCTTAGTTTTTCTCTTAGTGTTATTAGTACATTTTAGATAATTTTTTTCCTCTCGCGTTATGTAATGTTTTTAAGTTTTTGTCTTAGGCTTGAGTTTCGTTTATTATGTTTAAGCTGCCTCTTCCCTTAGCTTTAGATTCCTTCCTGTGTTCTAGAATTTTGTGGTTTCATTAGCACTATTAGTATCCCTCCTTTGCTTGCCGTCCTTCCATTGGTTCATCCCACTGGTTTTCGTCGCTTTCTCTCCCGGCCCTGACTTGCTTTTGTCTCTTCCTCTCTCTCCCCTCATCTTTATTTTCCTTTCTTTTTTCTTAGGTTAAGTTAACCTGGCAGTACGGGTATAAGTCCGGGTTACGACGGCTCCTCTTTAAGTTGCATACTGCCTCTGCATAACTACCGATGGGTAGAAAGTTGGAATCCTTTGTAAATCACAAACAAATTTCTTTTCTTTGCTGCCATAAGCATGGCTCCTCTTGGCTCTTTAGGGCGGTCACTGCATTTGAATATCATCGTTCACGCTCTTCTTGTGTGCTCCTGTACTCCTCCTAGAGTTGAAGCGTTTCGCTCGGGGTCTCCTCGGTCGGGGCTTTCCCCGGTCGAGGAGATCTGAGCCCTCTTCGTTTCACTTGGCTGCTTTCACTGGGTGTGGTGTGCATGGTCAAGGGTCCATTAGCTGCTCTGCCTGTTCTTGGCGTTAGTCCTGTCCTGGGTTTTCTGTTTGGTTTTTGACCACCTTGCCTCTTCTGGACCTCAGCCGGGTCGTCTGTATACGACTCTCAGCGGTGGAGAATCAAAACCCGCAGGCCGTGTGGTGGAACTGGTCTCCACTTTGCTGTCTGGCAGTCGACTCTTCATTGGTTGTCTAATTTTACGGCCTCCAGACCGAAACATCACGTGAAGCTTCTTCGTGTGGGGGGCATCTCTGTAGAATAATAAATTTCTTTATATATTTTTATTGCCTTGCCATTAAACACATGGCCCTTAATGTAAAATCTTTCGTCAGTAATTATTCAACTGAACTAACTTTTTATGGCTCAGGCTTCGATTTAGTGTTTATTTATTGTGGTACCATAGCACTTATTATGAATCTACCATCTGCGTATCTGTATATCATAGCAATATCCTTTTTAGTGTGCAGAACAGTATCCATATCTAAAATCATGTGTAAGGAAGGATAACATCTGCAACTTTTGGATTTCTAGAGCAACACTCTATCTACAGATCTTCCCAGTCTTAGGAAACATAAAAATGAATTAAAATTATATTCACTATGACCTTTAAAATCTAACAGCTAAACTTCAAACAAACATACAATAACGAAACAAAACGCTAAATATTTAACGAGTAATGTCAAAAGTCACATTTTCCGTCATTGAAACAAAAAAAACAACTCTGAGATGAAAATAAATATATATAAAGCATCAAAGAGTTCAGAAGGACAAATAAGAGCTGCAATCAGAAAACAATGACGTCAAAACTATTTGAAAATTATGGAAAAATAAGAATGGAATGAAAATCATAAATGAGAATTGGATTGGTTCTATCACTCGAAAATAGGAAAATGACAGTTGCGACAAAATATAAGAATCATTTGAAGATTCTTTGAGTTTTGCGAAACCCATAAATATACTATCATGTTTTACTTTAAAAAACAGTGACGGAAAATATATTTTTTCTGAATTTTAGATTTAGACATATAAATTCAAATATGTGTTCAAAGGTTTCAAGAAATAGCATCAACATATTTGTTTGTTAAATGTACAGCATATAATAAATTAGCAGCAGTATCGATCAGTTACGGATGGAAAATGCAGCTTTCTAAAGTAAGTAACAATATGACTGACCACACCTTGTTATTTTTACCACCGGTAAGTAAGTGCCTGTTCCAAAGACATGTTTCATTTTTTGGGAAAGTTGCAGTCACTTCGCCAACAAGACCTTGCAACTCTGTCCCAATAGCTCAACGTTAGAGCGTCTACTGGACAGTTCGAAGATTCAGGTTCGATTCCCGGTTGGGATAGCAAGGTTCTTTATAATCGCATCCGAACAAATCAATCCTATATATTAGTGCATGTTGGAGGTCTAAAAGTGACACTAGTACGATTATCACGGATTCAATAGATTCTGGGATATTGAGTGCCGATTTCAAATCGAGAGGATAACGACCGGTCAGGAAGCTAACCTGGAGTATAAAAATAGCATCAGGAGGCCAACTGGTTGTAAAAATAACAAGGTGTGGTCAGTCATATTGTTAGTTGCACGTCAATCTGACATTAGAGAATGGAGAATCAGAGTCCACTACGACAATAAGAGCTAGGAATTTCATTGGAGTAACTCTACGGTAGAACGTCGGCTGACCAGTTCGAAGATCCAGGGTTGGATACCGGTTGGGGCAGCAAGGTTCTTTACAAAGTTATCCTGTCTTTTTAGCATGGAGAAAGAGCGTTTTGCTCCGAAACCATTTATGCCGTTACTAATTAGTTTTATACTGAGTTTTAAACGAAGATTTTGCTTTTTAGTCATTTTTGTAGCACTTTTGAACAATTTACTTTAAACTATGTTAATTTGTGTCTTAATTTTGGTCTCTATATGTATTCATTTAGGCATCAATGAGCTAGACACGTATTGAAACTTGACATTGAAATGGGAAATGTGTCAATCAGGATTGAAATGGATTCAATCTTGAATTAAAGTTCAAAACAAGATCTACAATTTTTCGTCTAAATGTTAGATGTTGTCCTCATAAAACGTCCACCCTACATTAAAAATATAGCAAGTTTGAAAGTGTATTGAGTTGCCCGGGATTTAATGCAGGGATTAATTTTACTTATTCATTCAATTTTTCAAAAGGCGTAGTCACGCTTCGCTTTGCCTGTTTTATTAAAAATATAAAAGATTTTATTAAAAATATCTCAGAGAATCTTCATCAGAACTTTGCCATCTTCTAGCATATAATGCTCATGGTAATATAATAACATATAAAAAAATTAGAAAGATATATTGTAAATTCGCAAATTTGAAAATACAATAGATACATAAAATTCATTTCCTTAGATAAACAGCTGTTTTTTTTTGCGCCTCGGTAAATATCTATCATTTTATCTTTTATCATTTACCTTTAATAATACTGATTTGAATGTCGAAATTTCGATAGATTTTTGGCTTTAAATGTTCGGACTGTGCAGTTGGGCGCCAATCTGGCATAAAGGTCGTTTTGGTGTAGATATCGTGAACACTCGCTGCGGTTTTTCGCCATTTACCATCCAGCTATTAGCCACCACTTTGGTTCTACATCTAGCAAATCTGCGGCATTTTGTTAACTGCTTTACAATATAATTTCCTTGTTTCTTGAGTTGTTACAATGTTAACTTTTGCCTCCTTAAGCACTAATGTGCTAGGCTATGTTTCTTTAACCTTCATCATACGCAGACGTCTGGACAAACCTGTTAGGTTTATACTTAGTTTATGTTTCGTCCTGCGCGAATTAAATAAAGGTTAGAGTAATTTTTGTTCAAGATTTTTTGCTAGTATGTTACTCAGTCTTTGCCTTCATGCTTTAATTACTGTTCAAAGGCACTGTTTGATGTTTTTCATTTTTATAATAATATTTTCTTCTTTTTTTATATTGTTCATTGTCCTTTGAGATTTATAGTCTTTGCTGTAAAGTTATCTACTGTGCTACATACGGCCAACGGCCGTACCGTGCTGAAAACACCGGTTCTCGTTAGATCACCGAAGTCAAGCAGCATCGGGCGCGGTTAGTACTTGGTGGGTGACCACCTCGGAACGCCGCGTGCTGTTGGCCATCTCGGGTGCGGTATCCCCGTGGTTTGCGCGCTAGATTTGCACGCTGCCACATATGCCGCCGTGTTCATGCGGAGTACGATCACGTTAAACATGTGGGTCCGTAAGTCCTTCCGAGAGGTTGGTGGTAGGGGAAGGAGGGTACGGTCCCTGTGGATGCCTCCCCCACTGGGTTCCGGTCTAAATTGGGTGGCACTTCCCGACCGTCCATACAGTTACCTTACACCTTTCTGGTAGGTCGGACGGTCTGGGTCATCAACATCAACTGTGCTACATACAATCTATGCTGTATCTGAGTCCTTGTTGAGTTCAACGATTAAAATGTTTGCTAATTTGCTTCTTTGTAATTGCTGCAGAGTCTATGATTCATTAATGTATAGTTGAGGCAGTTATTTTCTAAATCACTGACTTTGATTGCTTGTGAGTTTTTGCGATTAATTCCACTCGTTTTGACCTCCCGGGTTTGGATCGCGTATGCTGTGGGAGGTGTAGTAGTGTACTATAGTATAGTGTATATATTGCGTTCGAGGTAATTTAGTATTTTCTTGGTTTTCCATAAAGAGTCAGAATTCTTCAGTGGATGAAATCAAAAGAATTTGGAAAATATATATTATTTTAATGCCTATGATATGCATATCACTATACAACGATCATTGTTGAGGGAAATATCTCTAATATATATTGGAAATAATGCAATGGATATCGTATATTTCGAAAAATTATGTTTTATATAAGTTTATAGTTTTTGCATCTCACGCTATAGTTAAGTATTATTTTTACATATTGCATCCACTAACGAAATTTTATAGCGATATGTACGTTCGTTGTTTTGTTATGGAGTATATATCTTTCTCTCACACAAAGTCGGCGATATTTTCGATGAAATGTGCTCAGGAGGTTTTAGAACGCACTTTAAAGACAAAATCTAAAATTTTCTTTTTTTTTCTTTTGGGAAACGATGCTTTCTTTGGAAAAGTAAAAATGCCTTCGGGTAATGTCAAAAGTCATTGTATTTTTCGAACGAAGACAAATAAACTTTCTATTTGGAGCAAAAATGCTCTGCGTCTTAGAGTTTTAAGGGCACACAAGCTGCAATCAAAGATGGCTTACGTCAATACTTTCAGAAAAAAGGCGAAGGAATAATTTGTATAGAAAAGAATGCAGAGTTCACTTCGATGATAACAGCTTGCAATTTCGCGCCAGTAGCTCAACCGTAGAGCGTCGGCTGGCCAGTTCGGAGATCCAGGGTTCGATTCCCGGTTGGGGCAGTAAGGCTTTTTACAATGGCGCCCGAACAAATCAACCCCGTAGGTTAGCGCAAAAATGTTGGAGGTCTGAAAGTGACTCTAGTAAGATTAGTACGGATTCCGTGAACTGTGGAATATGGTGGGCCAATTTCAAAATTGAGAGGCTAACGATCATGTTGGATACTAACCTGGGTAAAAACAGTTGTAGCGGGAGGCTAACATGAGGTAAAAGTAGATGGAGGTGGTCAGTCAGAAGCTCGCCAATTTGACATTAGAGGATGGAGATGGCAGAGTCCACTTCGATAAGAGCTTGCAATTTCGTCCCAGTAGCTCAACGGTAGAGCATCGGCTGGCCAGTTCGGAGATCTAGGGTTCGATTCCCGATTGGGGCAGTGAGGCTTTTTACAATGGCGCCCGAACAAATCAATCCCGTAGGTTAGCGCAAAAATGTTGGAGGTCTGAAAGTGACTCTAGTAAGATTAGTACGGATTCCGTGAACTGTGGAATATGGTGGGCCAATTTCAAAATTGAGAGGCTAACGATCATGTTGGATACTAACCTGGGTAAAAACAGTTGTAGCGGGAGGCTAACATGAGGTAAAAGTAGATGGAGGTGGTCAGTCAGAAGCTCGCCAATTTGACATTAGAGGATGGAGATGGCAGAGTCCACTTCGATAAGAGCTTGCAATTTCGTCCCAGTAGCTCAACGGTAGAGCATCGGCTGGCCAGTTCGGAGATCTAGGGTTCGATTCCCGATTGGGGCAGTGAGGCTTTTTACAATGGCGCCCGAACAAATCAATCCCGTAGGTTAGCGCAAAAATGTTGGAGGTCTGAAAGTGACTCTAGTAAGATTAGTACGGATTCCGTGAACTGTGGAATATGGTGGGCCAATTTCAAAATTGAGAGGCTAACGATCATGTTGGATACTAACCTGGGTAAAAACAGTTGTAGCGGGAGGCTAACATGAGGTAAAAGTAGATGGAGGTGGTCAGTCAGAAGCTCGCCAATTTGACATTAGAGGATGGAGATGGCAGAGTCCACTTCGATAAGAGCTTGCAATTTCGTCCCAGTAGCTCAACGGTAGAGCATCGGCTGGCCAGTTCGGAGATCTAGGGTTCGATTCCCGATTGGGGCAGTGAGGCTTTTTACAATGGCGCCCGAACAAATCAATCCCGTAGGTTAGCGCAAAAATGTTGGAGGTCTGAAAGTGACTCTAGTAAGATTAGTACGGATTCCGTGAACTGTGGAATATGGTGGGCCAATTTCAAAATTGAGAGGCTAACGATCATGTAGGATACAAACCTGGGTAAAAACAGTTGTAGCGGGAGGCTAACATGAGGTAAAAGTAGATGGAGGTGGTCAGTCAGAAGCTCGCAAATTTGACATTAGAGGATGGAGATGGCAGAGTCCACTTCGATAAGAGCTTGCAATTTCGTCCCAGTAGCTCAACGGTAGAGCATCGGCTGGCCAGTTCGGAGATCTAGGGTTCGATTCCCGATTGGGGCAGTGAGGCTTTTTACAATGGCGCCCGAACAAATCAATCCCGTAGGTTAGCGCAAAAATGTTGGAGGTCTGAAAGTGACTCTAGTAAGATTAGTACGGATTCCGTGAACTGTGGAATATGGTGGGCCAATTTCAAAATTGAGAGGCTAACGATCATGTAGGATACAAACCTGGGTAAAAACAGTTGTAGCGGGAGGCTAACATGAGGTAAAAGTAGATGGAGGTGGTCAGTCAGAAGCTCGCAAATTTGACATTAGAGGATGGAGATGGCAGAGTCCACTTCGATAAGAGCTTGCAATTTCGTCCCAGTAGCTCAACGGTAGAGCATCGGCTGGCCAGTTCGGAGATCTAGGGTTCTAATCCCGATTGGGGCAGTGAGGCTTTTTACAATGGCGTCCGAACAAATCAATCCCGTAGGTTAGCGCAAAAATGTTGGAGGTCTGAAAGTGACTCTAGTAAGATTAGTACGGATTCCGTGAACTGTGGAATATGATGGGCCAATTTCAAAATTGAGAGGCTAACGATCATGTAGGATACAAACCTGGGTAAAAACAGTTGTAGCGGGAGGCTAACATGAGGTAAAAGTAGATGGAGGTGGTCAGTCAGAAGCTCGCCAATTTGACATTAGAGGATGGAGATGGCAGAGTCCACTTCGATAAGAGCTTGCAATTTCGTCCCAGTAGCTCAACGGTAGAGCATCGGCTGGCCAGTTCGGAGATCTAGGGTTCTAATCCCGATTGGGGCAGTGAGGCTTTTTACAATGGCGTCCGAACAAATCAATCCCGTAGGTTAGCGCAAAAATGTTGGAGGTCTGAAAGTGACTCTAGTAAGATTAGTACGGATTCCGTGAACTGTGGAATATGGTGGGCCAATTTCAAAATTGAGAGGCTAACGATCATGTAGGATACAAACCTGGGTAAAAACAGTTGTAGCGGGAGGCTAACATGAGGTAAAAGTAGATGGAGGTGGTCAGTCAGAAGCTCGCCAATTTGATATTAGAGGATGGAGATGGCAGAGTCCACTTCGATAAGAGCTTGCAATTTCGTCCCAGTAGCTCAACGGTAGAGCATCGGCTGGCCAGTTCGGAGATCTAGGGTTCTAATCCCGATTGGGGCAGTGAGGCTTTTTACAATGGCGCCCGAACAAATCAATCCCGTAGGTTAGCGCAAAAATGTTGGAGGTCTGAAAGTGACTCTAGTAAGATTAGTACGGATTCCGTGAACTGTGGAATATGGTGGGCCAATTTCAAAATTGAGAGGCTAACGATCATGTAGGATACAAACCTGGGTAAAAACAGTTGTAGCGGGAGGCTAACATGAGGTAAAAGTAGATGGAGGTGGTCAGTCAGAAGCTCGCCAATTTGACATTAGAGGATGGAGATGGCAGAGTCCACTTCGATAAGAGCTTACAATTTCGTCCCAGTAGCTCAACAGTAGAGCATCGGCTGGCCAGTTCGGAGATCTAGGGTTCGATTCCCGATTGGGGCAGTGAGGATTTTTACAATGGCGCCCGAACAAATCAATCCCGTAAGTTAGCGCAAAAATGTTGGAGGTCTGAAAGTGACTCTAGTAAGATTAGTACGGATTCCGTGAACTGTGGAATATGGTGGGCCAATTTCAAAATTGAGAGGCTAACGATCATGTAGGATACAAACCTGGGTAAAAACAGTTGTAGCGGGAGGCTAACATGAGGTAAAAGTAGATGGAGGTGGTCAGTCAGAAGCTCGCCAATTTGACATTAGAGGATGGAGATGGCAGAGTCCACTTCGATAAGAGCTTGCAATTTCGTCCCAGTAGCTCAACGGTAGAGCATCGGCTGGCCAGTTCGGAGATCTAGGGTTCTAATCCCGATTGGGGCAGTGAGGCTTTTTACAATGGCGCCCGAACAAATCAATCCCGTAGGTTAGCGCAAAAATGTTGGAGGTCTGAAAGTGACTCTAGTAAGATTAGTACGGATTCCGTGAACTGTGGAATATGGTGGGCCAATTTCAAAATTGAGAGGCTAACGATCATGTAGGATACAAACCTGGGTAAAAACAGTTGTAGCGGGAGGCTAACATGAGGTAAAAGTAGATGGAGGTGGTCAGTCAGAAGCTCGCCAATTTGACATTAGAGGATGGAGATGGCAGAGTCCACTTCGATAAGAGCTTGCAATTTCGTCCCAGTAGCTCAACGGTAGAGCATCGGCTGGCCAGTTCGGAGATCTAGGGTTCTAATCCCGATTGGGGCAGTGAGGCTTTTTACAATGGCGCCCGAACAAATCAATCCCGTAGGTTAGCGCAAAAATGTTGGAGGTCTGAAAGTGACTCTAGTAAGATTAGTACGGATTCCGTGAACTGTGGAATATGGTGGGCCAATTTCAAAATTGAGAGGCTAACGATCATGTAGGATACAAACCTGGGTAAAAACAGTTGTAGCGGGAGGCTAACATGAGGTAAAAGTAGATGGAGGTGGTCAGTCAGAAGCTCGCCAATTTGACATTAGAGGATGGAGATGGCAGAGTCCACTTCGATAAGAGCTTGCAATTTCGTCCCAGTAGCTCAACGGTAGAGCATCGGCTGGCCAGTTCGGAGATCTAGGGTTCGATTCCCGATTGGGGCAGTGAGGCTTTTTACAATGGCGCCCGAACAAATCAATCCCGTAGGTTAGCGCAAAAATGTTGGAGGTCTGAAAGTGACTCTAGTAAGATTAGTACGGATTCCGTGAACTGTGGAATATGGTGGGCCAATTTCAAAATTGAAAGGCTAACGATCATGTGGGATACAAACCTGGGTAAAAACAGTTGTAGCGGGAGGCTAACATGAGGTAAAAGTAGATGGAGGTGGTCAGTCAGAAGCTCGCCAATTTGACATTAGAGGATGGAGATGGCAGAGTCCACTTCGATAAGAGCTTGCAATTTCGTCCCAGTAGCTCAACGGTAGAGTATCGGCTGGCCAGTTCGGAGATCTAGGGTTCTAATCCCGATTGGGGCAGTGAGGCTTTTTACAATGGCGCCCGAACAAATCAATCCCGTAGGTTAGCGCAAAAATGTTGGAGGTCTGAAAGTGACTCTAGTAAGATTAGTACGGATTCCGTGAACTGTGGAATATGGTGGGCCAATTTCAAAATTGAGAGGCTAACGATCATGTAGGATACAAACCTGGGTAAAAACAGTTGTAGCGGGAGGCTAACATGAGGTAAAAGTAGATGGAGGTGGTCAGTCAGAAGCTCGCCAATTTGACATTAGAGGATGGAGATGGCAGAGTCCACTTCGATAAGAGCTTGCAATTTCGTCCCAGTAGCTCAACGGTAGAGCATCGGCTGGCCAGTTCGGAGATCTAGGGTTCTAATCCCGATTGGGGCAGTGAGGCTTTTTACAATGGCGCCCGAACAAATCAATCCCGTAGGTTAGCGCAAAAATGTTGGAGGTCTGAAAGTGACTCTAGTAAGATTAGTACGGATTCCGTGAACTGTGGAATATGGTGGGCCAATTTCAAAATTGAGAGGCTAACGGTCATGTAGGATACAAACCTGGGTAAAAACAGTTGTAGCGGGAGGCTAACATGAGGTAAAAGTAGATGGAGGTGGTCAGTCAGAAGCTCGCCAATTTGACATTAGAGGATGGAGATGGCAGAGTCCACTTCGATAAGAGCTTGCAATTTCGTCCCAGTAGCTCAACGGTAGAGCATCGGCTGGCCAGTTCGGAGATCTAGGGTTCTAATCCCGATTGGGGCAGTGAGGCTTTTTACAATGGCGCCCGAACAAATCAATCCCGTAGGTTAGCGCAAAAATGTTGGAGGTCTGAAAGTGACTCTAGTAAGATTAGTACGGATTCCGTGAACTGTGGAATATGGTGGGCCAATTTCAAAATTGAGAGGTTAACGATCATGTAGGATACAAACCTGGGTAAAAACAGTTGTAGCGGGAGGCTAACATGAGGTAAAAGTAGATGGAGGTGGTCAGTCAGAAGCTCGCCAATTTGACATTAGAGGATGGAGATGGCAGAGTCCACTTCGATAAGAGCTTGCAATTTCGTCCCAGTAGCTCAACGGTAGAGCATCGGCTGGCCAGTTCGGAGATCTAGGGTTTGATTCCCGATTGGGGCAGTGAGGCTTTTTACAATGGCGCCCGAACAAATCAATCCCGTAGGTTAGCGCAAAAATGTTGGAGGTCTGAAAGTGACTCTAGTAAGATTAGTACGGATTCCGTGAACTGTGGAATATGGTGGGCCAATTTCAAAATTGAGAGGCTAACGATCATGTTAGATACAAATCTGGGTAAAATCAGTTGTAGCGGGAGGCTAACATGAGGTAAAAGTAGATGGAGGTGGTCAGTCAGAAGCTCGCCAATTTGACATTAGAGGGTGGAGATGGCAGAGTCCACTTCGATAAGAGCTTGCAATTTCGTCCCAGTAGCTCAACGGTAGAGCATCGGCTGGCCAGTTCGGAGATCTAGGGTTCGATTCCCGATTGGGGCAGTGAGGCTTTTTACAATGGCGCCCGAACAAATCAATCCCGTAGGTTAGCGCAAAAATGTTGGAGGTCTGAAAGTGACTCTAGTAAGATTAGTACGGATTCCGTGAACTGTGGAATATGGTGGACCAATTTCAAAATTGAGAGGCTAACGATCATGTAGGATACAAACCTGGGTAAAAACAGTTGTAGCGGGAGGCTAACATGAGGTAAAAGTAGATGGAGGTGGTCAGTCAGAAGCTCGCCAATTTGACATTAGAGGGTGGAGATGGCAGAGTCCACTTCGATAAGAGCTTGCAATTTCGTCCCAGTAGCTCAACGGTAGAACATCGGCTGGCCATTTCGGAGATCCAGGGTTCGATTCCCTGTTGGTACAGCAAGGTTGTTTGCAGGAAATTTATGTGGGTCACATACGACTTTTCCTACATAATGCAATGGCTGTATTCCTTTGGTATGAGACATAATGCAATAACTTTAATCCTTTATTATGACTTTACTCCTTTGGTCCTAGATGGTGTACAAGACCCAAAGCACTGCATTTACAGTGTTGAATGAATTATCATGAGAATTGAAAATGCAAACATTTAGTTAATATCCCGTGAAATGAAGGACTATTGACGAATTCTTGGGCGTTAAAATATAAAAGCTATAGCCAAAAGGAACATTATCTGCTGAATGAAACGAATTAGATTCACGAGAAAAATGCTAGCAGATATGTTGCATACTATTGCATATGAAAAGTGAACATGTTCTATAATATGTACTACTTTTTAAACTTATGTAATTTTTTGAAAATTTATATGAAACAAGTTCAACTCTTTCGTTTTAAGTTTTATTTTATTCGTTTTCTTAAGAAAAATTACGTAGGGAATATTTCTTTATTTAGCATTATAAAAAGTCTTTATTTTTTAATAATATCTTACAAAAATTCATTCATTCCAGTCACGCAATATTTTGAGAACAATGTATGATATTGCTCTAACGTTTATGTCATTCATTTTATAGTGAAACATACGTCTGAAATGGTTATTTAATCATTTTTAAAAGTCTTGATTTTTTAATAATATCTTACAAAAATTCATTCATTCCAGTCACGCAATATTTTGAGAACAATGTATGCTATTGCTCTAACGTTTATGTCATTCATTTTATAGTGAAACATACGTCTGAAATGGTGATTTAATCATTTTTAAAAGTCTTGATTTTTTAAAGAATTTTTCTAAAAATCATTATAAAAGTGGGGTATTTTCTAGGCATTCGATTGAGTTTGAAATCAATATCTTTTTAGTAGTCTTAGACGGTAAGAATTGTATAATATTATGCTTGAAACGTTGCATTATTTCGTAAAATATCGCATCTGAAGACTCATGAACACACACGAATTTACATGCACACAGACACACTAACATACATACACACATGTAAACATAAATATACACACATTAGCATGCATACACACACACACAAACGTCACTTCAAGACCGTTCGATTAGAGCTCAGGTATGCTTAAAAATTATTCTTCTGTCAAAAATTTGTATTCGAATTTTTGTCCCCGTTATGATACCTACCCAAAATATTATACTATTTATGCATGTAGGGGAAGTTATAAACGGTATGTGAACGATTATGCTACTGAAAAGTTAAAATAAATAGAAAATTTCAGATTGATTGTCATAAAATATATCAATTATTACAATTTTTATGATTGAAAGTATTTTATTTCTTCATGTTTCATTTTTATAGATATTAAAAGATATTAAATTATAAATAAATGAAGCATATGTTTGTTCTTACATTTAAATTTCATTGCACTTTTGGCAGGCAAAATATTTCTATCTATTGATTTCAAAAATTTAAATAAATTATTTTCCAATCCTATATACAAAATAACCTAATCAGCTGCTCTATTATTTGAGATAGATCTCAAATTGTGAATTGTAGAATGCACAGCCGAAAAATCCACCTATCATTTCTTGTCTAGCTTGAAGGCAATAGACGCGAGGGCTTCTCTCTTCAAGCCCTGGCATTTTCCCCACCCATTCATTCGAAAACCAGTTATGTCTGTCTGACTGTCTGTCCGTCACGCTCGGTAACACATTTAGAGACAAATGGCGCGAATTTGGGGAAATATCATCAAGTTAATGATATAATTCAATACCTCCATATTATTAAAATTAATTTATTTGATAATCTTTCTCGCTTTTTGGTAATTATGAATTTCATATTTCTCTAACAAAGAGTTCCATCCTTGGTGAGACAGGTATGTTTTGTTTGAGGAAGTCTGGTGGTTAGTAAGGGAATTTTAAAAGCACAGGGGCTGCGATCGGATGGGAAGGCATATTTTATCTAGCTTTATGCATCCTCGTAAAATAAGGGACATCAAATTATTTTCTGTATACCGATCAAATGGCTTGACAAATGTACACTCGTATATAAACGTCATTATCTTCCACTCAAAGCAGTCATAATACGTACATATGCTTATCCATTAAAATCTACCTCAATATATCGGATATTTCAAACAATCGACACACTGTTGTCTCTTTCAGCATCATAATGAAGTCCATTTTGACGCGACAGGATATTTCGCAATGAATTATGGAATTAGATATGCACGGTCATTAGAATATCCGTTGAGCTGAATAACTTATACATAGGAGAAGAGGAGAACGTAATTCAATATTTATCATAAACTAATTTACCGGCGCTAAGTGCCGTATGATTCCCGGTATTATATTTCTGTCAACAGTTTCGGTTGATTTTGGATAACGACGAAACAGTGACTGTCGCTTATTAGAGTGACTGGTTAATTGACTCAGCCGCTTTACTAATTCGAAAATTCAGAACAAAACATTTCAAACTGAATTGCATTATAAAATAGCCTCTTAGTCGAACTAATTCGACTCGCCTATGACTAACTTGTTGGTTTAACATCACCGTATTATACTTGCAGAATCCTCCTATAGGTTGTTGTTGTTGAGACCCAGACCGTCCGACCTACCAGAAAGGTGTAAGGTAACGTACTCCGCATCGTACTCCATAACGTACCGTGATCGTACTCCGCACGAACATGGCGGCAGTTCTGGCAGCGTGCAAATCCAGCGCGCAAACCACCGGGCTACCGCGCCCGAAATGTGCCAACAGCACGCGGTGTTCCCAGGTTGCCACCCACCCAAGTACTAACCGCGCCCGATGCTGCTTGACTTCGGTGATCTAACGGGAACCGGTGTTTTCAGCAGGTAGGGCCGTTGGCCGTATCCTCCTATAGGTGTCATACCTATTAGGTATGACATCCTCCTATAGGTGTCATACCTAAAGTTAAGATCGCGCTCTCACTAAGGGTAATATCCTCCACGCATTGTACCCCAATATTGTGAACGTGGCCTGAGAAGGACTACGCAAAGGATTTCAGCTAAAGATATCTTGTTCTTAAGACAGGCTCTGTACCAATAGCTCCCGGCGCTGTAATTGATCTCCACAACAATATACGTTCATACTCACAGAATCCGCATAAAGGCAGCGATCCTAAAGTTATGTTGCTAATTTTAAGAAAGCTTCCTTCTGATGGGTTAGCCTGTATGAGGCTGTAATGGCCAAGATTATACTAACAGAACCGACCTTAGGATTTTTATAAAGTTATTGACCATTGCAGCCTCTCAAAGCCCGAAATTAGTCATTAAGAAATTTAAAACACGTTGCGTGACTTAAATAATATGAAAATTAAAAGGCTCCGTTACGTACAGCATAAGGCAATCGATTAAAGACACCAACACATTTTAAAGGGACCGTTAATCATTAGAATATTTAAAGGGTACATATAAATAAGTAGGTAAAGAGAAATCAAATTTTGTATATTTTTAAAGGTACGTCTCCAAAGTATTTTGCTCAGATTTTATAAAGAAATATGTATAAATGGAGATAGCGATTTAAACGGTAACATAAGTATAAGCGCACGAGACGGCGTTCTCAAAACTTTGAACTATTTTTTCTCGAAATTAATTTGTGAAAATTCGTTGTATTGGTATCTCCTCCAAATTTTGACCAATTTATTTGAAATTTGACATAAATCTTTCAGAAGGGAAATTATTGTAAGGAAATTATTATTAAGAGAGATCGAAAACTTGAATTCGAGTTTCTGATGAACGAACTCGTTTCAAACAGTTCTGAACTCGAATCCGTTTTTGAGTTTTTGAATGGGTGTCTGTCTGTATGTGTGTGTGTATTAGTATTAGTATATATATATATATATATATATATATATATATATATATATATATATATATAAGTGCGTGTGCATGTTAAGGTGAGTATGTTACCGTGCATACATATTAGTGTGTATCCATGAGTTTGTGTGAGCTATATTTCACGAACGAATAGGGCATTTCAAGCGAATTAGAGTACGATTGGTAGAATTGGCACATACTCTAGGGTATTTTTTCGTTACAGTTATTAATAGTACACTGTACAAATGATAAAATAAATAAACAGCATGGTAAACACGTCAACCAATAAACTTTAAAATCAAAGACAACCAAATAAGTGGTTAAAAAGTCATTTATTAAATTCTCCTTATTATGACGTACAAAATCGCATAGTCAAAGTGCTGTCAGACATTATCATGCCCTTCATCAGTGACGATGTAAAATAAAGTGCGAACAAATGCTTAAATATAGGCCATACCCGCCAGGCAAAATTTACATACATCAACTACATACAAAATTATATACATCAATTTATACATGTTAAATTTTTTGAAAAACCACTAGTTAAAATAAATGATCATAAAAATGCCTATTGCAATAAGAAATAAAGTTTAATAACCAACATGAATGTCGACAAAAAATAAAAAGCAACCACTATTGAAGTTTTAGAAAATCACGCAAAGGCTTGGCCCTCAGAGAGTCAGGAACGAGTCGCTAAGCATAACTAAGGGTCAGAATAGGGTTAAAATTACAAATAGAATTACGGTAAATATAAATAACAAGAAAGATCAATCATGCATAAGCATTGATTATGAAACACTTTCCAACTGTAATGCAATTTTATTTAAAAATTTCTAAAATGTGATACATTCAGTGGTGATATATTTTATATTATCACAGTACTACAGTAATTTATTATACCTAAACATTTAACACTGTTTCGAGATATAAATCATCTGATTCTCTATGCAAAATTAATGAATATTTCATTCATATAACTTGCATTCCAGACTCCAGAGCTAAATAATTTTGTGTGAAAAAAATTAGCAATTCTTATGTAACTCACCTTACAATCACTTGAGATATTTGCATTCTGCATAAGTTAAAATTAGGCTTCGTTGAAGAAATAATAAAAGTTTAGGGATCATTTAAAATCACAACTATTGTAATTGCGTAGGCACGGAATTTAGATACACAGATAATATATGTGTGTGTGTGTGTGTATGTTTCAAAGTATTGGAATCGTGCCGAAGATCGGAACTCGAATTTTCGAAGGATCTACACGTTTTGGGACTTCTAGAATACGAAAAACTATTTTTAGGAAGACGTCTGTGTGTGTAAGGGTATATCTGTGTATGTTTCTTGGTGTCTGTGAGGATATTACATCCACTCTAATTGAAAAACTAATGTACCAAATTTTATAAAATTTGGTAGGTATCTTTTTTGTAGGAAACCCTGATGTTCATTAGATTATAGTACGATTCGTAATAAAAGAATCTGCCTTCTTTTCGAAATGGCCGGCAGAACTTGCCTTTATCAACTCTAGCTAAAAACTAATGGAACAAATTTAAGAAAATTTGATGTATAATATTTCAATAACCTGCAAGTGATTTATATACCAAATTTAACAAAATTTGGTATATAAATCATTTGTAGGTTATTCTAGTACGATTCGGGACAAAGGAACGGGCTATTTTTGCGAAATGGCCAGCAGCAATCGTTAAATATAAAAATAAAAGACTACGTGTGCTCAATTATATCAATTAAATTCCTATTTTATACGTGATTTTTGACAACAAAAAGAAGAAGACTAACCCTATTACTCTAGGACAAGCTGTTTTTGAGATATTCTAGTTTTTTCCTGTTTTTGCTACGCCACCTTTGACAATAAGTTCAGCAATCAAATGAGAACCAAATTTAAGTTTAACGTGCAAATTCAATGTCATTTAAAATACTTATGGCTGTTATTTTGTGCAGATAAACTCAAATTATTATTGAAGAAATAAAGAGAACGTGAATATGAGTCTGCAGGGAAAGACATGTGCTGCCCACATCAGAACCTTTAACATTACAACAATGATTAGAGAAGTGAACGGGGATTATTTGCAGGCCGTTTCGAAAAAAAATGTAGGATCTATATTTAAAGATCCACCAAATTTCTGTAGAATAAAATGTTCAACAAATTTAAGTTGTGTACCAAATTTTAACTCTTTAGGACGTAGGAAAGTGCATTAAAAATGCCATCAAATAAGTATATTATGAAGAGTTGTATAAAATTAAAAAAAATTTGAAACATTGTTATCTACCAAATTTATTTTAAAATGTCAGGCCTCTCTCATATACAAAATAATTAAACTCTTGGAAAGATATTTATTATATAATATCTCTCATTTCTTTCTGGAGGATATCCCAAAAGTCAAAATTTAATTGAATTTGTTTTTCTCCCTATATTAAATAATTTTTAATTAAAAAACTACCTAACATATTTTACTGAAATTTTTTTTATATATTTTATGGGATAATGTGAATATGTCCTAAAAATTTCGAAGCAAGTTGTGAATATTTAATTTGCTTAAAAACTGTTTGAAAAATTAGGTACCATAGGGTTCAATGTATTTCATTTTTTCATCCGGTGTTCAATAAAAAACTAACTTGGTGATATTATTTATTTATATTCCCATAGGTCCCACAGACCGTCTGAACAACATACTAAAATTTCATTTTGATAAAGTCATTTTTACGGCAGTTATAGTTCTAACGGACAGACAGACAGACAGACAGAATGAACAAAGTCATAAACACTTTTCAACTATGTTGTAAAGTGTTAAAAAGGGATTCATAAAGTAAAATATTTCGGGGGTTATTGCAGAGAGAGAGAGAGAGAGAGAGAGAGCTAATTTAAAGAAAAGTTTTGTCAAACATAGGCTGAAAGATATCATTAATAATATACTAGGCAAGAGCCGTGGATAGTTTATCATTTTTAACATCGCGAGCATATTCAGTTAAACGAATACCGACAGTACGTTTAGTACTGCCAATATAGGACTTGAAGTTATTATTGGGAGATGAAAGGGGGACAACATACACCCCCAGACGGACCTTTGAAATTGTTATTAACCATAAATTTATCTGAACAGAAGCGATTAAATAACGTAGAAACAGTAGAATGAGCAGGCTTGAAATTAAGGCATTGAATTAATTTTTATTAATTTTGAATTAATTTTCACATTTATTTTGTTGCTGATTTTGGAGAAATTTCAAAATTTATGAAATAAAAGATTATTAACTGAAAAGGGCTCTTTCAGAAGTGGAGCGAAAAGGGACCGCATCATTCTTTTCTAAGGAAATCCGGCAATGGAGTTATTAAAAGTCGATATCATTAAATCTTCAATATTGACAAAATTATGTTGAGAATTGTCGTTTTCGAAACCCCTAAAATTTATTTTCACTGAACCAGGAGTCATGTGACAGTGAGACCTAAATTAACCAGAATAGAAAGAAAATTAAGTTTTTGGAGGTTTTTTTTTTGTAATTTTATGAATTTATTTATACTTCAGTATAATTAATTTAAAATTGACATCTATTGAAAAAAAATAATTGTACTGAAAAAATTCTCGAGGAATTCTTGTAATGAAAAGGGAGAGTTAGAAAATAACGGTTAGTGTTTTTCGTTTAGGAAATATAAAGTTTTTCGATCCCAGAAATCTCTTAAAGATATTCTTGGAAACTCTTGGATATTCCAGAGTCGTAGAAACGAAGATACCATTAGTGGGGGACCTTCCGTGATCTGCAAGGACTACTTACTGACATAAGGTTTACTATGGCCTTTATATGTTTAAGAGACATGTTTTTATTCTGATTAAGGTTGGAGGGCTTTCTGCATGTCCAAACCCGGGTACGACGTCCGAGTTCAGACCAGAAAAAGAGAAATGGTTGGCTTTTTCAACTTCGGTCCATTGTACACATTATTGATAAGGAAGAAATTAAATCCAACCGGTAAATCTTCCGAGGCCGGTCGTATCTTGGCCTATGTATGACTGTACTTAAAGTGGCTCGGAATAGAATATAAATATATTTGCTTATGGCCAGAGAAAATGCTGTGAGCATCAAAACAGTTAAGCGCCAAAATGATTGCATCCAGATTTTACTATTTTCATGCAAGTATCCCACGAAAAGAGCTTTCTTGTTAAATTCTCTATTTATCAGGTATTCTCTATTTATCCTAAGTAAGCGACCGCTATTTATATACCACTGAGTTCCCAAATCGCCAAATCAGTTTCAATCAATATCACCAAATCAGTTTTAATCCAAATCATCAAATCAGTTTAAATCCAAATCACCAAATCAGTTTTAATCCAAATCAACACAAATGAGAAAACCATAGTTTAAGTTCGTCCCCACGAAATACGAATCCACATTTCACACACGCTCTCTGAAAAATAAAATGAAATAAAATAAATGTACCATTAAGAAGGATTTTTAAATGTATTTACTGATAGACGGCGGAAGCAGTCAGCCATGAAGAAAGAACAGTCAGATTATTTCCGATGTCATAATTAGTGATACATTTATAATTTATAAAAATTATAATTAAAAAGCGGGTGTCTTTATAATTTTTTGTTTTGTTTTGGAGCAGTGTGTAATATTTTTAAAAAAATGCTATTAAATTAAAAATACCGGATTGCCGGTCAATTTTTTATATCTATATAGATAAAATTCAAAATCTGTCTGTGTGCTTATTTGTAGATATATTTGTATGTTTATTTGTCTCATCATCAGGGAAGAATGGCTGCATCGAATTGTTTGAAATTTTTGGGGTAGACTTGGAATAGTACTATTTAAAATTTAGTACATGTTTCAAGTTTCTAGGCCCAGGAGTTGTCGAGATATTAATTAAAAACGCACAATTAAATATTCCATAGAGATAACATTATGCAGACGATAATTTTTTCACTAATATATTTGATTAAATTATATTATGTCGCTTAGACACGGATTTAAATCCAATATGTTTATGTGGCAGAAGATTTTTATTAAATCTTTTCCGAATTAAATAATAAAGATATGTATATAAATTACATTTTATCGGTATTGCATTTTTAGTGAATTATATCAATTGCGATTTTCAGGTTTAAACATTATTATTATTGATATTTTCGGGGATTATTGATCTTTATAATTTATTACTTCATTGTATTATTTTGGCAAAAATTGTTGCAACTCATGTATTGTACGTAGTACGGGTTATCTTCTACAAATGCATAGGTATATCTTCTAACCTACAAGAATATAAGTAGTACAGGTATATTGGCATATCTTTTGGCATACATTGGGATATATTGGAATCAATTACGCTCTTCAGGTTAAAAGATTACGGAGATTATTGATATTTTCAATTCATTACGTAATTTGTTTTATTTTGACAAATATTTTAATTGTATGTACGGGTAATCTTTACTGGGGTTATTGATATTTTCAATTTATCACATCACCAGTTTTATTTTGGGTGAGATTTTTGAAATTCATATTATAATACAGGTAATTTTTTACTAACACACGAGTATATCTTCTAATTTACGACAATATAAGTATCAAAGGCATATCTTTCCATTCAATTTTAGTGCTTCCATTTTGGCATATATGGGAATCAATTACAATCTATATAATTTCTATATCTTCTTATCGGCCTATATATCTACAATACGGGTATATCATCCCATAGAATTTTAACCTTTTCATTTTGACATATATTGAAATCAATTTACGAACTTCAGATTTAAAGATTAAGGACTTATTGATATTTTCAATTTATTACGTCTTTATTTTGGCGTTGTTTTACGTTGTTTTATTTTGGCAAATATTTTAGAAACTCATATGTACGTGTAATCATCTACTAATACACTGGAATATCTTTTAATATTCGCGAATATAAGTAGTACGGGTCTCATAAAATTTTTGCGCTTTAATTTAGCACATATTGATTCAATTTCATATTTTTTGTAAATTTGTTTACAAACGGGATAAGGCCAGGATGTTTTATTATTCAGATCTGGCCGTGAAGATAATTTTGTATAGTGAGAACAGATATTCTTAGAGTTATTTTTATGAGCATTAAATTAAATATTTTAATATAATATTTTGATTAACAATGTCATTTATTATACTATAGGAAATTGCACATGATTGTGAACTTTAAGTTTCTTTATATTATATACTCCGTAAGAAGAACGGGTATGCTGCTAGTTGCGATATAAAAATAAGAGACAATTTAAACACATGTAAAGTATATTTTTTCAAATAATCCATAAAAATTCCTCTCTTAATTATATGGATTTTTTGGAAATTTTATGGAAGCTTTATGATAATATTTTAGGTCGCTAAGGAACCAATTCGTGTGAGATCAAAATCGTGCTGAATCATGCTAAAGCATAAAATAATTAAAAACTAATTCGAATTAAAAGAAAAATAATGTCAAAATTCACCTTTTCGGATCCTGAAGTACCAGTGTACCAAATTTTATGGCCGTACGACGTTAGGTTTTCCGTCTCAGACTGCATACACACACACACACACACAAACACACAGGCATCTTCTTTTGTTATCCAATAAGAAGATATTTTGCTTCCTTCTAGGCAGCTGAATTTCTTTATCTTACAGAATAACTGCGTGCATACAGTTATAAATGTGTAGCAGTTTATAAATACCGGTATATTTTTGAAACAATTAAAAATTATACATAATTACTTCTTTCGCATTACTGAATAAAGAGAAAATTTTCATTCCTATTGGGCAGCTGAATTTATTCGTCCTACATGACAGACGAATACATATTTGTTACCGTCAAATGACATAAAAAATAATGGAATTTATAAATCTTCATAGCTCTTTAAAACATTAAAAATTCTCTGATATGAAATTGAAGCATTTAATTAAATCCAAATTAATATATTTCGTTTATAGATAACCATAAATCCTGAAATCCGTTTTGAAGAATTTCATGTTATTAAATAAATATTTTAAGATTCAGTTGCATATCGGTATTTTTCTAATTTATGAAAGAGCTCAATATTGCCAAATAGTATTGTAATGGAATTTCATCCGCTTATGGATATATGTTATCGAGATTACGTTAGAAAGGACACATTTTTTGATGATATGTTTTCAAGAAAAATATAATTTAAACGGTTATTTTCGAGAATGGTGTTGTTTATTTGTTTTACTCATGCGAATAAGTTTAATGCATAAGCGGACGTGCGATTTCAGCAAGAAATTATAGGATCAAAAATGTGTACTTAAAATTTATGATCTAGTTGTTTATTTATGCATTTGTGCTTGTGAAATTTAAAAGAAATATTTTAGAAATGCATTTAAAGTTCGAAAATATCTGCTTGCTTTTCAAACTGAAATTAAATTTAGGATAGGAGTAAGGTATAGATTACATCGACACAGCATAGTATTGTGCCGCTAATGCGATACAAATGTGCATAAAGATATCTAAATCCATATATTATGTCCTTTCTCGTTCAGTTAGCATGTTTATTCACAAGAAAATAAATGTTTTGTAATTTTGATTTGTTTAATATTGTTGATTGGTATTTAAGCTTGTCAAATAGGGGAAAACTAACAATGTTAACAAAATTAAGTTAAACATTTTTAACAAGTTTTATGTTGATCAAAAACGTGTTGTTGTTGTTGAGACCCAGACCGTTCGACCTACCAGAAAGGTATAACTGTTTGGACGGCCGGGAAGTGCCACCCAATTTAGACCGAAACCCAGTGGGGGAGGCATCCACAGGGACCATACCCTCCTTCCCCTACCACCAACCTCTCGGAAGGACTTACGGACCCACATGTTTAACGTGATCGTACTCCGCATGAACACGGCGGCAGTTGTGGCAGCGTGCAAATCCAGCGCGCAAACCACCGGGCTCCCGCTCCCGAAATGTGCCAACAGCACGCGGTGTTCCCAGGTGGTCACCCACCCAAGTACTAACCGCGCCCGATGCTGCTTGACTTTGGGGATCTAACGAGAACCGGTGTTTTCAGCACGGTACGGCTGTTGGCATGATCAAAAACGTGTGGAGATTGACTTCAAAAGTTGTTGTGTTTATCGAAATTTGACTCAGTTAGGTTCTGTCTCGTTATCGATGCGATAGGTGTGCAAAGCTTCCACCTTCTATGTCATAGGGAGGGATGGTTCTCAGTGGTTAAGGCACAGGGATCTCTCTGAGTATACCAATTAGATTCCAGGCTCTGCCCAAACTAACCCAGTGTTTGCGTGGAGTACGAGCACGTTAAATATGTGGTTCCGAAAGTCCTTTCGAGAGGTTGATGGTAGGGGAAGGGGGGTACGATCCCTTTGGATATCGCCTCCGCTGGGTAACGGCTTAAATTGGGTGGAACAGTCCCGGCCTTCTAAACAGATACATTACACCTTGGAGTACGTCGGACGGTCTAAGTCGAAAAAATAAAATAAGCAAAGTCTTTAAGGTCATCGGTAAAGGATATTCTGGAGGGTCTTGAAATACTTTTCGACTCATCTCCCATTTTACCCGCTCCCGGGAGGGAAATAGAAAATCCGGCTTTCTGTTCTGTGGTCAGTACCGTGCCGTGGTCAGTAAGTGTGCAAAATTTTAGTCTCTGTGGAGATTGAGGGATTTTAGAAGATCTGAAAATACATTTAGAACTTTTCATTTTCTCGGCTCCGGGAGGGGATATCAAAAATCCAGCTCCCTTAGATTAAGTCTGCTCGTGGTCAGTATATAAGTCTGCGAAAAATCAGTGTTCAAGGTAACCGGATGGCTTCTGGAGAGCATGGATATCTGAAAGTCTTACCCCTGAAACTTCTCATATAAGTAGATTTTAATCAAATACCCTTATCTGAAATTAATTTCAGAGAATTTCTACAGCGACTGCATAGAAATTTCCCACCATATTTAATTTCACTGTCTATTTTCGCACTATAATGTTTTATATGTTTTATGAAATAGAAATGATTTGATGGCGAGCGTTTACTATAATACTTATAAATAAGTTACTATATTTACCATACTCGCACATTTAATTTCGTTTTGAATATAATAATGGCGGAAATACCAAACTTTGAGTTTTTTCAACGTACCCCACACACACGGGTATTTTCTGTCCCGTATAAGTATTGGAATTTAATAGGCGTACCTTACAAATATGCAATATGGTGGTGTCATGTTCTATCGACATTAGATCATTTGAATGTGCCATGTTGTCACTCTGGCGCTGGAAAGTAAAAGAATATGCAAAGTATGTATTAAATTAATTACCTTAAACATGACCGTAATACGTGAAAAACATTGCGTTGTGCCGCTATTAAAACCCACCATATTATCTTCAGTGCGAGTTCCTGTAAAAGAATACATTAACATACTACCACTCAATTAATCGCACCATTTTTAACTTTAAAAGTAATATTATTACTTTCCCTGCAATACATGGTAATGTATAGGGAAAGTATTGGAATCATGTCGAAAATCGCAACTCGAGTTTTCGACGGATCTACACGTTTCAAGACCTCTAGAATACGAAAAAACCATTTTTAGCGTGACGTCTGTGTGTGTGTCTGTATGTCTGTCTGTCTGTGTGTCTGTCTGTGCAGATTTTGTATCCACTCTAACTAAAAAAACTAATGGACCGAATTTCACAGAATTTGGTAGGTAAGTCACTTGTGAGCGAGTCTGGTGCTGATTAGTTTTGGGTACGATTTGGAATGAAAGAATCCGCCTTTTTTTACGAAATGGCCCGCAAAAGCTTGTATCCACTCTAACCAAAAAACTACTGGACCGAATTTCACAAAATTCGGTAGAAGAGTCACTCGTGCATTACCCTGGTGCTGATTAGATTTTGGTACGATTCGAAAAAAAATAACCTGCCTTTTTTTGCAAAATGGCCCGCAAAAATCGTGAAAATCTAAACTAAAGAACTAGGTATACTCAAATATATCCATTAAAGGCTCGTTTAATACGTAATTTTTAACGACGAAAATAATAAGACCAACCCCATTACACAAGGACTAGGCGTTCTCGAGATATTTTAGTTTTCCGTATTTTCTCTACGCCACCTTTGAAAATAAGTCCGGTTACCGAATGAGAAAAGAATTGAATTAAAAGTGAAATAAATTTAATTAAAATATAGAGAACGTTAATATATGTCTGCAGGGAAAGTCATGTGCTGCCCACATCAGATTTTTTATGATTAAAATTTGGATTATTATTAATTCCTTTCAACAATTACCACATTATTATTTTGCAGAGCCATTGTCCAATATTACAGACCTCATAAATAATGAACATAAAACTGTCTCACATATTCCTGGTTTCACATATCTATTCCTGTCACAAAAAGATTTTGAGCACATACGATATTACACATTATATACACTATTTACTTCACTGATGGATGACAGAAACATTGGGTACATAATTGATATTTCTGTGGAAGCAAAAGTAACCAAATTTGCTGTGAACTCATGAGCAAATAATCGTCAGTAGTGAACATCGATTATTGGAGAAGGCTTGACTTCAGATTTTGAACTTCTAAAATACACTTTTAGAACATTCCATAAAATTCAACTCCGTTTAGGTTCATTCTCCCCACCGTCAATACTATAAATGTCAAAGATTCAGTGTTCTGCGTAACCGGATGATATCTGAAAATCTTATTCCTGAAATATTTTGCATAATTGAACTACATGTGGTATTTCTCTGCAAACGAAAGTAACCTGATTTGTTGTGAAAGTATGAACAAAAAATCTGATGTGGGCAACACATGACTTTCCTTATATAATGCAATGAATTTACAACTTCTACAGTAAAAAAAATCTGATGTGGGCAACACATGACTTTCCTTATATAATGTAATGAATTTAGTACTTTTACAGTAAAAAAATTGGGTTTTCTTATAGTAGATACTAATATTCTTTCCAAAACATTGAATTTTCGACAATTAGTCGTCATTTTCATTGATTTAGCGTAATTTTTATCCATTTGGCGAGATTTTCGTTAATTTGGCAACATTTCAAAAAGTCGCCAAGTTGGCGACATTCCGCCAAATTCGTCGCCTAAATCTCGCCAAGCGTTATGCACTAAGAAATAAGTTATTCTTACAGCAGATAAATGACTATTGGCGTTCAAATACAGAAGTATTACTCAGAGTATCTTTTTTCATGAATGGAACGAGCTAGATCCACGAGAATGATGTCACCCAGTTTATCGCATAGTATTACATATAAAAAGCGAACATGTTTATCAATAGAAAATTTTTTTTTTATTTTATATGACTTTTTGATATTTTTTTAAAAAATGTACAATATCTCGAGAACGGTTCGTGTTAGCGTTCTAAAATATATATCAATCATTTTCTAATGAAAAATTACATAAGAAATGTCTATTTGCGTAACTTTATTAGTGCTTTTGATTTTTTGACGATTTTTTCAAAATTTCATTCGAAAATTTAGGGGGGTTCTGAACATTCGATTGCGTATAAAAGCAATAGGCTTCCAGTGTTTATGGATTGTGATTTTTGTACCAAATTTGGTTCAAATCGGTCCATTCGTTCGTCAGTTATCGTCTCCACAGACCTACTGACACACACACACACACATACTTTCACACACACACACACACACACAGACATCACTTCAAAAATGTTTGATTCGTGATCAGGGATGTTTGAAACTTGCTCTCCCGTCGAAAACTCGAATTCGAATTTTCGACCCCGTCACAATACTTTCCTTATACATTATGTATATAAGGAAAGTAATAGGTTTTTCTTATATTAGATACTTATATTCTTTCCAAGATATTGAATTTTCGACAATCAGTTGAAATTTTCATTGATTGAGCGCCATTTGTGTCCATTTGGCGAGATTTTTCTTAATTTGGCAACATTTAAAAAAGTCGCCAAGTTGGCGACATTCCACCAAATTCGCCGTCAAAATCTCGCCAAACGTTTTGGATGGAGAAATAAGTTATTCTTATAGCAGATAAATGACTATTGGTGTTCAAATACAAAAGTATTACTCAACGTACCTTTTCTCATGAATGGAACGAGCTAGATCCACAAAAATGATGTCACTAAATTTATCACATAATATTACATATGAAAAGTGAACATGTTTTTCAAGAGTTAATATGTATTTTTATTTTATGGGATTGTTTGATAAATTTATTTGAAAAATGTGTAATATCTCTAGAACGGTGCTTGCTAGCGTTCTAAAATTTATATCAATCGTTTTCTAACGAAAATTTACATAAGAAATGTCTATTTGCGTAACTTTAATTAAGGTTTTGATTTTCTCAAAATTTCACTCGAAAATTTAGGGGGGGGGGGGTCTGAACATTCGATTACGTTTAAAATCAATAGACTTCCAGTGTTCACGGATTGTGATTTTTGTACCAAATTCCATTCGAATCACTTCATTCGTTCGTGAGATATCGTCTTCACAGACTCATTGACACACACACACACAGACATAAACTCAGAAATGTTTGATTCTTGATCAGGGATGCTTGAAACGTGCTCTCCCGTCGAAAACTCGAATTCAAAATTTCGACCCCGTCACAATACTTTCCTTATACATTATGTATATAAGGAAAGCAACAATCATCCATAGTCAACATCGATTGCTGGAGAAATCTTGACCTCATGTTTTGAAATTCCAAAAGATATGTATAGTTCTAAACGATGCGTATAGCTTAAAGTTTAGTAAGTAAATAGTTAATATTTTTTACTAACGGAGTTTTTTCAATAAATAATTTATTTGACAATTAGCATCGCCCTTTAAACTTATAAATGTTAAATGTACTAAATTCGATAACTGCATAAATGAAATAATGTTTATATTTGTTTACACCATCTTATTGCATGCAAAATAATATTGAATTCAACTATTCAATAGCCTAAAACAAAGTTGTACATTCTATTTTGTTTAGTATATTGATCGGTGGAAAACACTCAGTTTTAGATAATAACAGATAGACTTCAAATAACTTCACTTGATTTAAAAGTAATAATTGATTTCAGAAAGATAATTAACTTCAATTCTAGAATTAGCTCAATCGAAACAATACAGTGTTTCCACCGTTCCAGTCAGTTAATTTTAATTTCAAAGAAATATGTAATTATAAGAAACTTTGTTAGCAAAATATTTGTAAAGAAATATTTAAGTTTTAATTGGAAAAGTATCGTTCAGAATTTTCGAAACGTGAATAATGATTTTTCTCCAAATGCATAAAGAGATGCAAAGATTGAAATTGTTATTTGATTGAAAAGCTTTGTGGAAAATGATGTAGGGTTTTCGATTTTGTATTGTTAGTTACTTAACATGAGCACTAAATAACAATAGTTTCTGGTGCATTGAGTGCCTTTTAAATCACAATATTTCTCATTTTTGCTTTCTTTACAATATATGAAACAGTATTAATTTTGGAGGAAGATCAAAAATTGAAACTGGAGTTTCTATTGGATTCACACACTTTGGATATTCTAGAATACGACCATCTTCATAATTCTTAGCAAAACGCCTCTCTTTTTCGCTCTCTCCCTCCCTTCCCTAACACTCTCCCCCATATAGTCTATACTCTCACCTTCTTTATTTCTCTCCTCTATGTGTGTGGATCATTCTGTCCATACTGAAGACCGCATGATTACGAAACCAGTCCATGGATGCTGCTATCTGCAACGAGAGCGCGGTAATTCAATATCAGATTTGTAATGCTTGAAATAGAACTTGAGCGTGTACTTCTCATAATGCGAGTGCTTATTTCAAACATTTAATTTCTATCAATCCAAAACAATTTCATTTATAATTTATCAAGTGTCCGCCAAAATTTCACGCATCTAAGCGAAAACTAGCCATTTACATAAATGTTGGAACTTATCACAAATAATATGCATCATAAATCTTATCATAAATGTTGGAACTTATCACAAATAATATGTATCATAAATCTTATCATAAATGTTGGAACTTATCACAAATAATGTGTATCATAAATCTTATCATAAATGTTGGATCTTATCACAAATAATATGTATCATAAATCTTATCATAAATGTTAGAATTTATCACAAATAATATGTATCATAAGTCTTATCATAAATATTGGAACTTATTACAAATAATATGTATCATAAATCTTAATATAAATGTTAGAACTTATCACAAATAATATGTATCATAAATTTTATCATAAATGTTGGAACTTATCACAAATAATATGTATCAGAAATCTTATCATAAACGTTGAAATTTATCACAAAAATAATGTATCATAGATTTTATCATAAATGTTGGAACTTATCACAGATAATATGTATCATAAATCTTATCATACATGTTGGAATTTATCACAAATAATATGTATCACAAATCTTATCATAAATGTTGGAACTTATCCCAAATAATATGTATCATAAATCCTATCATAAATGTTGGAACTTATCACAAATAATATGTATCATAAATCTTATCATAAATGTTGGAACTTATTACAGATAATATGCATCATAAATCTTATCATAAGTGTTGGAATTTATCACAAATAGTATGTATCATAAATCTTATCATAAATGTTGGAACTTATCACAAATTTTGTGAGTGAGTAATAACAACAAAAGTATTTCTACATCTGCTGGTTATGAAAGAAAACCATTTCGGAAGTGGCAAGTCTCCACTCGCGTCTCTCATACATTCATATTCCATAGTGTTTAGGTTTATTTGCATCACAACTGCTAACAGAATGAAACAAAATATGTTAAATGTTTCCAGATTTAGTAACCGAGTAATTATTTTAAAATATTTCTTTTAAATTATTTAAACATTTCCTTTTTTATGTTGTTCACAGCTTAGTTGCGCCTATTAACACATTTGACTCATCTGTGTTAATATAAACTACTTTAAAACAATTCAAATCCACAGCGCAGTTCACATTATCAATCTCCTTTCATATTCTGCACAGTCGCATCATTGGTTTGGAAAATATCCTTATTACTTTCCTTATATTACATAATGTATAAGGAAAGTATTGTGACTGGGTCGAAAATTCGAATTTGAGTTTTTGACGGGAGAGCACGTTTCAAGCATCCCTGATCACGAATCAAACATTTTTGAAGTGGTGTCTGTCTGTGTGTGTGTGTGTGTGTGTGTGTGTAAAAGTATGTGTGTGTGTGTGAAAGTATGCGTATGTGTGTGTGTCAGTGAGTCTGTAGAGACGATAACTGACGAACGAATGGACCGATTCAAATCAAATTTGGTACAAAATCACAATCCGTAAACACTGGAAGCTTATTGTTTTTATTCGCAATGGAATGTTCAGAACCCCCCTAAATTTTCGAGTGAAATTTTGAAAAAATCGTCAAAAAATCAAAATCGCTATTAAAGTTACGCAAATAGATATTTCTTATGTAATTCTTCATTAGAAAACGATTGACATAAAGTTTAGAACGCTAACATGAACCGTTCTCGAGATATTGCACATTTAAAAAAAATATCAAAAAGTCATATAAAATTAAAAAAAATATTTCCTATTCCTATTGAGAAACATGTTTACTTTTCATATGTAATACCATGCGATAAATTTGGTGACATCATTCTCGTGGATCTAGCTCGCTCCATTCACGAAAAAAGATACTTTGAGTAATACTTTTGTATTTGAGACGCCAATAGTCATTTATCTGGTGTAAGACTAACTTATTTCTCCATCCATAACGCTTGGCGAGATTTCAGCGACGAATTAGGCGGAATGTCGCCAACTTGGCGACATTTTTAATTGTTGCCAAATTAACAAAAATCTCGCCAAATGGATAAAAATGACGCTAAATCAATGAAAATGGCGACTAA
Source organism: Amaurobius ferox (assembly GCA_951213105.1). NCBI lineage: Eukaryota > Metazoa > Arthropoda > Arachnida > Araneae > Amaurobiidae > Amaurobius > Amaurobius ferox. The sequence goes on from OX578136.1 coordinate 132,361,515, forward strand.
TTGAAGAATATTCAATATCTTGGAAAGAATATAAGTATCTACTATAGGAATAACATTTTTTTAACTGTAAAAGTAGTAAATTCATTTCATTATATAAGAAAAGTCATGTGTTGTCCACATCAGATTTTTTTTGTTATTGGAAATAATTCTACAAAAGTATTAAAATTCGAGTTTCAATTTTAAGGATTAATTACAATTCTAATTATAATAAATTGACTTAATGTAAAATGTAGAGTAAATCAAGATAAATAGGTATACATATGTTTTGGAAATCCAATTGATTCCCGAAACGTATGCATGGCTATTTATCTTGATTTGCGCTGCATTTTACGTTGTAAACTAGTTTATTATTGACTGTACATAAAGTCGCGTGCTGTGATTAAAATTTTAACTATTTCGAGTATTTTTATATACTGTATTTACACATAAATTTTTTTAGCGGTGTTCATTCTTGAATATCTTCTTCTCTTTCTCCCATTCCATTTCCCTCTCTCTCTCCTCTCTTCCTCTCCTTCTGTCTCTCTTCTCCTTCTGTCTCACTCCCTCTGTCTCTCTCCATCTTTCTCTCTATCTCTCACACCCTCCCCCTCCATACACACATTAATCTAAAGGTTCAAAAATAGATTTAGGAAGTCTTGAAATGTGTTTATCCGTTAAAATTTTGAATTTGAAATTTTTCGGGAAATAATACTTTGTTTTTATACAATAACATTAGAAAGTAAGAAAAATAATTAATAAAAACATAAATTCATAACACAAGCGGTTAAATCCTTATAGATTCTAAATACTATAAAAATTGCGTGTTTTGGTTTTAAGCGGAGAATTTGAAATGGCTTGATTTGTCAAACATGTATTTTGAAAACGTTATATATTTAAAAAAGTTTTCACATTATACGTCTAAATTTAATACATTTGATCCCTTGTTAACAATGCACCGTTCTTTAAAGCATTACTTCAAATATCCATGAAAAATGTTTCGCTTTTAAAAATTGAATGGTATTTGCTTATGATTCTTTATAAACGCTTAACGGGATGAATTCCAAAATATTTTGAATCTATTTCAGGAAATGCGATTTTAATAGTATACCCAGATTTATTTTGTCCTTAAATTTGTGTTTTCCTCTTAAGATATTTATTCGCGTGGGACTAAATAATTCAGAAAATATTTTATTACTGAAATATTGCATTTTATATGAAATAAATCATATAGATATTGACTACTTTTTAAGTAATTTAATGTTATTATAAGAAAAATTTACATTCTTTAATCATGTAGATGTGGAATATTTTTAAGTAACTTAATGTCGTCATAAGAAAAGTTTACATTCTCAATATCATATACATGTTGAATATTAGATAATTTAATGTCGGTATTGTGAGACTAGAATTCGATCTCAAACCAGTTATTGTGAGACAGCTTTATGTAAATTATTTATTTTGCCTGAAACGTCAGACAATACCTTCAACCTCAATGATGCCAAAGTTTACAACACGCTGACCCAAAGGTCAGCTAAAACCACAAATTTAGGAGCGTCAAGACAGAGGGGGGGTAGAAGGACTCTAAGGAAAAGGTGAAGCAACCATATTGGGTAAAAATAATAACCAATTATGAAAAATATCTGACCGAAGTGACCAAGGTTGGCCAATCAGAGCAAGAAGGAGGTGTTGAAGACCTAGACCACACCACCAACCCCAGGGCTTATGGCAGTTTCATGTGTTGAAGGCCCAGACCACACGACCAACCCAAGGGTTTTCGGTAGCAAAGTGTGTGGCCGGGGCAGTTTCATGTGTATCAGGCCTCAGGCAAAAAGGAGGCGGCAACCAAGACATGAAAATTACACAACTTCTACGAAAAGCAGTTAAGAGAGTGAGTAAAGAAAGTGCAGTTGAAAGTTAAGTTAAGAAAGATATAGTGCAGTGAGATTTCAGTGATAATGAGTTGGTAAATTCCGAAGCAAGAGGACAGAATGCCATTACAAGTCCCGAGTATTTCCATCAGACCGCACTGTAGAGAGATGCAACACAGAAGTGTTACGCAAGTACGGTAGAGTGTTCCGCAGAGATTCCAAAAGAATGGCTAGATCAATTGCAGTCCAATTAGCAGTACGAGTTGGAGCCAAACCCGTAGAGTTACCGCCAGTAGGATGCCGATGCAAGAATTGTGGTCTATGGCCAAAGCCGAAAGTGGAGGTATGTTCCCATTAAATAATATGGAAGGTCTTAAATACATTTTATCCATTTTTAACTAATGGTCTCACATTGTCTCTCTCCGGCGCGAACAAGAGGAATAATTGCTGTAATTAAGTGATCTATGTTGTTAATAAATGATTTATTGTTAAAGTTAAAATGGTGCAGTTAATGAAGTAGTATTATGTTAATTAATATTCCTTTACAGAACTCGCACTGAAGAAAATAATGGTGGGTTTTAATAGCGGCAAACAACGCAATGTTTAATGAGTTCCATTATATACGAATTTATAGTAATTTTTCTTTTATTCCAGATTTTTCAATTTCTGCAGGTCATTAAGAAAATAGTCTGGTTCTAATTTTTCAAATCATACCAAGATGGTCCCAAAGGAATGCATAAGTGTCTTAACAACCAAATTTTATCAAGTTTTACCCGAGTTTTTGAGCTACAGCTCATACATACTTTGTACAGACGGACATACGCACATGTTACTTTGAAAATAATTTATTCGTATTCTAGAATGCCCAAAACTTGTAAATCCATCAAGAACTCGAATTTAATGTTTTCGATTCCATTTTAACACTTACCTATATAAGTGTTGCAGGAATGGTAAAATTATAAATAGTTATTAAGCTTAAAACGAGAAAGCCATAAAGCATATGTGGCAGTGAAGCTCGCCTTGATTGTTTCCCATATTATTTATATAGCTCGACTTGATTGTCTCACATTTTATTTATATAGCTCGACTTTATTGTCTCACATATTATTTATATAGATCGACTTGATTGTCTCACATATTATTTATATAGTTCGACTTGATTGTCTCACATATTATTTATATAGCTCGACTTGATTGTCTCACATATTATTTATAGAGCTCGACTTGATTGTCTCACATATTATTTATATAGCTCGACTTGATTGCTTCAAATACTATTTATAGAGCTCGATTTGATTGTCTCACGTATTATTTATATAGCTCGAGTTGATTGTCTCACATATTATTTATATAGCTCGACTTGATTGTCTCACATATTATATATACAGCACATCATGACTTCCCTTATATATAGCAATGAATTTACTTTTTCCACAGCGAAAAAATTATGTATAAGATCAACGGCACAATGCAAAAATACAAACATGTAAAACTATTTCGAAGTACCTAATTGACTTATATTTCAATCAACTCTAAATTGGCAATTATCAATATTGGTAGCATTCGCAATAAGCATTATAGTTCATATATTAAAATATATATTTTATTAATAATTTCATCAATTTGACGTCATTGCGTTAACTTAGCGTTATATTTGGTATTTTAACAATATTTTCGTCAATCTGCACGGAAATACTTCCAAGTTGGAGATAGTTCGCTAAACGAGTCACAAAGTTCGCCACATTTATTGCTAAACGTTACAAATGAAGAGAAAAATATTTCTTATATATAAATTACTGTTGACGAATCGCTAGGCGTCAAAATAAGAAACTGTTACACAATGTATCTTCTCTCGTAAATGAAACTAACTAAAACTGCGAAAATAAAGTTCACAAATTTATGCCATAATATTATTGCACGTGAAAATTGGATATATTTCACAAGAGTTAATACTTTCTTCCATATGATTTTGTTTTGATAAATGTATTTGAAAAAGTGCAATTTATCGGGAATGACTCATGCCAGCGTTCTAAAATTTATGTCAATCGTTTTCTAATGAAAAATGACATAATAGATAATTATTTACGAATGTTATTAGAGGTTCTAATTTTTTGATATATTTTTCAAAAGTTCATTCGAAAATTTGGGGGTTTTCTGAACATTTGATTGCGTTGAAAATAAATAAGCTTCCAGTATTCACTGATTGTAATTTTTGTACAAAATTTCCATTCGAAAGCGTCTATTCGTTCGTGAGATTTCTCCTACACACACACACACACACACACACACACACACACACACACACACACACACACACAGACAGACAGACATCTTTTAAAAACGTTGTGTTCCAGTTTAGGTATTCTTAAAACGTGCACTTCAGTGGATTAACTCGAATTCGAATTTTTGACCCCTTCACAGTACTTTTCCCATACACTATATTATATATATAGGGAAAGTGAAAAAGCACATGTGCCTATTTAATATATGTGAGATATTACGCATAATTGACTCAATGCATTCTCTTATATTTCCCGGATCATATTGAATCCGATTTTGGAGTAATAGGATCCTATGCAACTAATTCCGAGATTAGAAAGGCACTGTTCTTAGAAGCTCCAATCAGTTTAAGATAATCTTACAATTTGATATTCATCATAAACTAATTTCCAGACGTTAAGTACATATGATCCCTGATATTATGTTATAGCCAACAGCTTCGAGTTAGTTTCGGATAACGATGATAGTTGTTTGGTAAACTACAGGATAAGGTTAGGCACACAATTTGTAAATAATTATGATATCAATTATAGTCAAATTGGCATCACGTCTGTTTCAACTAAATAAATTAAGGACACAACATCGTTAGATAGAAGGTCATTTAATAAAAACATCCCAAAGACGTAAAAGTTTTAAAAACAAGGCCAGAGATCTTTTATTTAAATTGTTTATTTAATGTTTGCCCTTCTATTCCTGGTTTAACTAATGAAATTAATTTTATTTTTAATCTTGATCATGAGGTTGCTTATTCCTTTGAGTTTATTTATAAGATTTTCGCCCATGTTTGCCGTAAATTTACTCAATTTGATACTAAACATGTTGCTATTAATGATCGTTTAGCTTATAAATATAATTTTCCTTATCATCCTAAGATTTACCGTTCCTTCATTGAATTCTGTCATGATTTTGGTTTCAAACCTGCCCACTCTAACGTTATTACTTTATTCAATCGTATTATTTCAGATAAATTCGGGGATATTGATGACTTTAAGAGCTATGCTGGGGTGTATGTGGTTCCCCTTTTGACTCCTGAAGGTGACTATAAATTTTACATCGGCAGCTCTTCGGTATCCGTTTAACGGAAGACGCTCGTGATGTCAGAAATAGTAAATTTTCTGCTGCTCTTGCTCAATGTGTGGCTAATAATAATTTCCTGCCCATCTTTGCAAAAACTTTTCTCTTAATTCGTTGTAATCATCCTTGTAATATTCTCCTTTATGAATCCCTTTTTATTTATATTTACCGTTCGTCGATTTGTAATTCTGATCCCGTTCAAATTCTAAGTTATGCTTAGTGACTCCTTTTTGACTCTATGCAATTCAAGTCTCTTCATAGTTATCTTTGACGTCATCCTTGTGAAATGTTTTTTCCCCAGGCACTAGACGCTTCGTCATTCGCGCTATAGTCGGCCGTAATCGTGAACTATTTCGCCGTCCTAGGACGTTGCCCCAGGCGCACCAGAGGGGGGGCGGAACACACTGCGCCCACATCACACAGCATCCATGTCTTACGTGGGACTCGAACCTGCAACGCGGCGGCCGATCGATCGCTGGAAACGCTCGCCTTGACCGTTCGGCCACCAAGCCGATTTCGTGTGAAATGTATGCTTGACTGTTTCTTCGAATTTGTACTTTTCTGGTAATGTTCTTAACATATGTTTTTTTAAAATTTAGTACCTATTTTTTAGGTTTATTTGTATTACTTATTAGCCTATTCAACCTACTAAATTCAGATTATATTTATTTATTTATGCAAATTTACTACGTATGTATGGTCTATATATGAATGATCCATGTTCGCTTTTCATGTAGCCACTGATAAAGGGTGTACTAACGGCCGAAAGCGCTTTGTTTTAAAACTTTGTACGTCTTTGGGATGTTTTTATTAAATGACCTTCTAACGATGTTATGTCCTTAATTTATTTAATTATGGTATCATTAACATTAAAACTTTATTATTAAATATATGCGTAGCCTGTTAAATTTCAATGGGTGCTAAATGACGTAGTAAGTATAATTCAATTAACTGGAGGGTAGATCAACTAGTCTGGCTTTCTCATGCCAGAACTCATTTTTAGTAGCTTTTTTTAAATTTTACAAGATAACTTTTGAAAAATAGGTGTCATGGGTCCAATTATTGCATGTTACCTTTCACTTTAAATGGCTTGAGAAAATCTTTTGATGGATATACTTGATAATGTACCCTCGGAGGGATAACTTGGCTCTCCCCCTAGGAGGGCTAATGAAGTCACGAAAAAAATTGTTTCACCTATATTTTTCACAAAAATTATTGAAACTAGTAAGTCACGTGGTCATTTAGCTATACATAAAACGTTTTATGCATGATTATGTCAAATGTTTTCCTATACTGCCATGTTAAAAATATAAAATTTCGAATAAATTTCAAAGTTTTCGCTTGAATTAAAAAAAAAATCTCTCTAGGTCTAGAATTTTTGATAGCAAAATCGGATATAAAATTCCGTAAAAATATAATTAATATTTGTAGCCGCTATCGCGTACACAAAAAATCGACCCCAGACATAACAGGCAGACAGACAGACAGACAGACGGACGGACATCACTCCAAATGTAGCCAAACGTGTTGAAGAGGTCTTAAAACATATATTGGTACCAAAATCTCGATATCGAAAATTTTAGGGAAAATAGTACTTTCTCAATACTACGAGAAAAAGTAAAAATTTAAAATTTCGAATTTTTCGTTCGTATTTAAAACATTCTATTTAGGTCTGCAATTTTTAATAACAAATCCGGATATAAAGTCTCATGAAATTCCGTTAATATTTGTAGCTCACTATCGCGTACGTAAAAAATTGACCACAAACAAACTGATTGGCTGACAGACAGATATCACTCCAAAAATAGTCAAAACGTATTCAAGAGATCTTAAAATATATATTGGCATCAAAATCTCAAATTCGAAAATTTTCGTGGAAACAATCATTCTGTAGAAAATAAAGTACAAAGGCAAATTGTATTGTGAGCATATTATATGAATATTCCATACAAAATGACACATAATACAATATATCTGAATTGAAAACTTTCGAGGAAATTTTTTTTTAAATGTAATTAGTGAAATATATAAAATAAAATGTTAAACATACATTTATCTTTATTGTCTTACTAAAATATTCTTGCACAAATTTAAAAAGTCAATTATGAATTTTAAATACAGATTTTTAACTCATAATTTGCCTTTTCAGTGAAAATTATTCTATACATATTACATACTGACATGAATTAAACATATAATTATAAAAAACATATTTACTAAAATATTTGATAAACTTCTTTCAGAAATGATTTTATAAATAAAGATATAAAGTATTTCAAAGAAAAGAAGTTAGACAATGGACTAAATTACTTTTAAAAATTATGTACATAATATTCTTTCCCATTTTCAAATTTATTTTGTAAAACCTTTAAGCATATGACATTTTATTGGAAATGAAATAGTGAAAATAGAAACGTAGCTCAATGCAATTTTGCAATAAGATCGAGAGCTTGCATTCGATAAATATAAAAGAGATATAACATTGATTCTATTTGAAGTGCAAGTCATAAATCCCCTTTTAATAACAAAGGTCTTTCGAGCATATTTCAAGATATATATTTTTCTGCAAGGAATAATTTGAAGTGGCTTTCATTAAATGAAACTTCAACTGATTGTTATCAAAAGCGTTTTCTTCCAACTTTTCTTCAAAATTTAACTTTTTAAAGAAAACTCGAATAATTGTAAAATGTTTCGATTATTTCATACATGCTTGATTTGATTTAAAACGATGAATATTGCACAAAATCTAAAATTACCGAGAGAATTTTTTCTAAATATCTTTAATTTCTCGTTTCAAATTATTCCTGACAAAATTTTATATATCGTACTCATAAATTTCATAAAGACTGTCAAACAATGAAATTTTGAGTGTGAAAGAAAAAGGTTTTATGCGCTGTATTTATTTTTTTCTCATACAATGTAATACAGTATAGAGAAAGGAATAAAATCAAAACATATTCCTACTTTTTATTACAAGAAAGTACTTCCGTACTTGATAAGAAAATTTCAATAAGGAATTGTCATTCTATGGAACAAGTCCATCTACTAAAATAATTAAACTCAGAACAGAATTACTCAGTCATCATCTTTTGAGCCTGTTGTTAGGTTTTACTGCGTATATGTCACCAAATCTATGTCTTAGCAAATGCATCCTAAGACAGTTAAATATGATTTTGTAACTGAAAAATTCCATGAAACCTAATTGGTATGACCTTCTATGACTTAAAATAACCTTCGCTTGCCATTCCTAATGATCAATAACTGAAAACTGATCGAAAGGCAATGACACTTTGATAAATTGTTGAATTTATTTATTAATTGTCAAATTATTTTATCTTGAACTTATTTCTCGTTAGAAATGCTTATTCATCATCTTTAACATTTGAATTTTTTTTTATCTAGCAACATAACTCCGTGTTTGACAAGCCATGCATCCAGCTCTGACTGAATCAGCTGCAAAAGACCTTGTCCTTCCATCTCTGACCGAATCCGCTGTAAGAGACCTTGTCCTCTCTTTTCTTACCAAATCAGCTGTAAGAAGCCTTATTATCACATCCCTGACCGAATCAGCTGGAAGAGATCTTGCCTGCCAAGCTCTGACCGAATCAGCTATAAAAGACCTTGTCCTCTCAACTCTGACTGAAGAATTATAAAATATTGCATGCTGTAACATTTTCAAGCCTACTCATCTCTCACACACATGATCCAAGAGCGTTTCGCTGTCCTGGTTTTGGTAACATTTTTTGAAGATCACTGCGCACTAAACGTAATATACTACATTTAGTACAGTTATCTTTATTTCTTAAGTTTCTAAGTGTCCTGAACAACAAGTCAAGTGTGTCCTGTTGTCAAGATTAAAAACTTTAAAATACCTCGAAGTTTTTGCAACTCAACATACTATAGAGACAACAAATACAATATAGAAATACACCGATTAAAAAACAGTAAAATATGCAATATTTTAAACTTAAGTAAACAAATTATGTAGAATGTGTACCGTAAAATTTAACAGCTCAAATTTGTAAGAGCTATTGAAATATTGCAGAATGAAAAGTTATTACAAATACTGTAAAATGTCTATAGCTGTGGTAAAATTTATAGTAAAAAATTCTGTCAAAATACAGCAACACTTACGGTAAAAAAAATGCTAACTACTATTGTAAAATTTACAGAAAAAATGCTGTCAAGATTATAGCAAAAATGTAACAAAGTGGGTATTAAAATTTTACTTAAGTACTGTAAAATGTACAGCAAAATTTTTCTTAAGCATTACAGTTCTTTTATAACATTTGCAGTATAAAACGCTGAAAAGTATAACAAGAAGTGTAGTAGGATTTCATAGAAACACTGTAAAATGTACAACAAAAATTGCAGTAAAAGTCATTGTTCTGTTTTAAAATTTAAAATACAAGCTCTAGAATATACAGCAAAATGTATCGTAGAATTTTACAGAAGTACTGTAAAATTTACAGTAGAAATTCCTGTCGCCAGAAATGCCAGTAATTTTTTTGAAAAATTTACAGTGATTTCTTATTATGTAGACAATCTAAATACATCAGAAGAATTCTTGAACTTGTCACTATACGCTTTATAAACATATGCTACGCTTTATTGTGATGAAGTTAAGGGGATGATAGACAGTGAAATTTTTTTATTTATTTATTGACTTTGAAACATGAAAATTTGTATAAATATTTTTCTTAACATTACTATATAAAATACCATATTTTTTTCAATTTTGTTATAATTTTGTATTTTTTTTAATTTAATTTTTTTTAACAAAAATTTGAAAATGCTCCTTACGTGTCATTTGTTCACATTTTTGATTAATTTTGCATTATGATCACTCAAAAACACATTATGAACAAATTTGGGTATTTATTTTTAAATCCCTTAGAAAGTCAATTTTTAAAAAATAGTTTTCTGCATTGAAACTTAATTTTCATCATTTAATTAGGTTCTTATTCACTTTTAATTATCTTAATGAAGTCCAATTATAAAATGCATACCCAGTTTCATTAAAAGGTATGAAAGGTGTCTTCTTGCCAAATTTCATGCATCTCAAACAAAAATTAAGACACTTGGAGCATTTTAAAAATGTAAAACCTTTGAAAATTCCGTTTCGAAAAAAATGCATTTAACCTTTTGCCTGCGGGTGGAACAGCGTCCATTCCAAACGAAGAACCTCCCAAACAGAGAGGTATTTGACATACCCTATCCCAAACAGTTCGATCCCTCTTTGCAGGCATTGGCGTCCATGGAAATCGCCGAAAGAAACATTGCACCTGCTGCCTTCTGTCGGCGATTTCCATGGACGCCAATGCCTGCAGGGGGATCGTACTGTTTGGGATAGGGTATGTCGAATACCTGTCTTTTTGGGAGGTTCTTCGTTCTATAATATATTAAAAAAAAAACTTTTTTAGTCGATTTTTTCTCATTCTAACGTCCACCGTCCCCTTAAATGTACAGTTCAGTTTGAGTAGGGCTAATAGGACAAAATCGATACATGTCACTATTAGTCGTAAGAGATCTTTTCAGATTTCAGTTTTAAGTTGATTGAAGATTGTCTTTTAGTCAAATGTATTAGAAAAATTTAATTGCAAATCATTTTTTACAATTCTATCATGTTTAAAAAATAAACTTTGAATCTTTTTGTATTTTCTTTTTCACAAATTTTAATCAGGAAAAAATAAAATAAATTATAAAATACGTGTATAATTATAAAATATATCAGTTTGTTCTGCTAATTTCTAAATGTAAACTAACGCATCTTTCTGACGGAGTGAATGAAGTGAAATGAAATGTAATTAAATGCTTTTAAACGTTTTTTCTGAAATTTGCAACCAAAATATTTAGCATAGTTTAAAAACGCTTTATACAATCAATGTTTATTTTTGTTGCGCCACATTTATATTTCGCTTAATCTAAATTCGAAGATTTCTTCTCAAAGAAACAAAAGTAATTTACTACTGAAGGAATTCTTTATTAAAATAATTTTATATATACTTATACGTGTCTTTTAAAATAAGCAAGTGCAAGAATATTTTTGATTGCGATGTTATAATTATTTGATTAAGATTCTTTTCATTTAAATGGAAATACTATGTTAAAAATAAGTATAATTAACAAAGAGTTTCAAATTAGAAAAAAATAATAATCAGAAATGAATAACATTTCGAAATGATGTAGTCAAAACAAAATAAATAAAACTACGATTAATATGAAGACATGTATTTAAGCATGTTAACGTTTATTCGAAAACCAGAATAAAAATTCACTTTTTGAAATGTTTCACAGATTAATTTGCTGTCTACAATAGTTTAAAGTTAGATGGCAAAGATGGCAAAAAGCATATTAGATGGATTTAAAACACTTTTTCATGAATAAAATTACGAATTTAAGTGCCCTATAATAAAATAAGATGTTAAACAACTGGCTTCGGAAAATATGTGAGGAGCATAATCAACTAATTTCTGAAAACATGCGCAACAATTATTCTAAAATACTTGTAAATCAAAGACTGTGAAAATATGTAGTAAATAACAAAATGAGAGAAGTAAGTAAATAAAATAATAAGTAAAAATAAGTAAATAATGGAAGAAATAATCTCAAGCACATTTAAATAAAATACTAGTTCATAAAAGAGGAAAATGAAGAACATAACGAAATAAAAAGAAAACTGACATTAAATTGTTTGAAAAAATATCTAATTTGTTTGATATCGAAATTTATTATTTTCAAGAAAATGTTATAGTCTGGCTGTATTACTTATGGAAATTCTACATTACTTATGAGAAGTCTATACGGCAATTTCACTGCTATCTATGAGGACTTCTGTAATATAGAAAATCTGCATACCGATAAACTTTTATAGATCATAGTACTGCACGGCTTTAGGTATAAGGTAATATAAATATTGATAAACCAAAATCAAGTCTATGATATTATATATAAACTTCAAATAACTTCATTTAAGAGAGCAGTTTATTTGAAAAAGAATTAATTACTTTCAGAAGTTAAATTAGCTTCACTTCCGGAATCAAACCAATCATTATCGTGTTTCTGAGGTTACGGCAAGCTTATCTTAATTCGAAAGAAATATGTAATTGCCAAGAACTTTTCCAGGGAGATAAGTTTAAAGAAGTTCTGAAGTTTAAGTTTTAATGAGAAAAATATTGTTCAAAAGATTTAGGAACATAAATAATAATTTCGAAGGAATAATAATTGACTAAATGGTGCACAGTTTGAAAATTTCACATTTTCATATTTTTGTAACAGAAAAAATATTGTTTTCTTGAAAATTTCACTTTTTCGTGTTATTTTACAGAAAAAATTTTGTTTTTCTGAAAATTTTACTTTCTCACACTATTTTACAGGAAAAGTATAGTTTCCTTGAAAATTTTACTTTCTCTTACTATTTTGCAGGAAAAGTATTGTTTTCATGGAAAGTTCATATTCTCATACTATTTTACAGTAAAAGTATGGTTTTCTGAAAATTTTACTTTCACACACTATTTTACAGGAAAAGTATAGTTTCCTTGAAAATTTTACTTTCTCTTACTATTTTGCAGGAAAAGTATTGTTTTCATGGAAAGTTCATATTCTCATACTATTTTACAGTAAAAGTATGGTTTTCTGAAAATTTTACTTTCTCACACTATTTTATAGGAAAAGTATAGTTTCCTTGAAAATTTTACTTTCTCTTACTATTTTGCAGGAAAAGTATTGTTTTCATGGAAAGTTCATATTCTCACACTATTTTACAATAAAAGTATTGTTTGCTGAAAATTTTTTCTCGCATTATTTTACAGGAAAAATATTGTTTTCATGAAAAATTTGTTTCTTCCACTATTTTACAGGAAAAGTATAGTTTCCTTGAAAATTTGACGTCCTCACACTCTTTTACAGGAAAAGTATTGTTTTCAAGAAAAATTTTCTTTTCACACTATTGTACTGTAAAAGAGCTGTTTTTATGAACATTTCACTTTCTCCTACTATTTTACAGAGAAAGCATTTATTCTTGAAAATTTTTACATTCAAAATGATGACAAAAAATCGGGTTTTTGGACGTTCTATACACATTTTGTAAAGATGTCTGTCTGTGTGTATCCTCTCCAATATGGACACAATATTTTAAGAAAGAATTTTTTTTATAGTTAAGAAACCATATATGTGGTTACGTCATGGGGGTATCAGATGAAATATTTTGTTATGCGCATATTTTGAATAAAAGTTATAGAAAATTTAATATTATAATGCCAATTTTTTCTATTGACAAAGTAATTTTCAGAACAGTGATGAACAGATAGAAAACTGATAGTTTTAAATTTGTATGCATATAAAACTAACTGGAGGTGGCTCAATTCGACTTTCTCATACTAGAATTCATTTTTTTACAAGATGTTACAATGTTGCAAGAAAAAATTTGAAAAATCGGTATTGTGGGACCAAATTATTACAACTATAGCGTGTTACTCTTCACTTTAAACAGATTGAAAAATATTTCGATTGATAGCATACTTGACAATGCACGCTCGGGGATCTATAAGCGAGTTAATGGGGACTCGAACAAAACAAATGTACCGCGGCTATTTTTTACAACAATGATTGAAAGTATTAAGTCTCGTGATCATTGGACTACAAATAAACCTTTTTATGCATGGCTATATCAAATTTTGTTCGGTGGTGCCATATTAAAAAAATATGTAATTTCAAATAAATTTCGAATTTTTTTTCAAATTTAATAAAATTCTATCCAGTTCTAGATTTTCCTATAGCAAAGCGGGATATAAAGTTTCGTGAAAATGCATTAATATTTGCGGTCGATACAGTGTATACAAGAAATCGAACACAGGCATATAGACAGATAGACGGATATCACTCCAAAAATAGGCAAAACGTGTTCAGCAGGTCTTAAAAGATATTAGCATCAAAATCTAGAAATCGGAAAATTTCGTGAAAGCAATCTTTCTCAATGCTGCGTATGAGAAAGTAAAAATTATATCTGTATGTTCAACGTTTGCATGAAATAAGGCCACAACAAGAAATCATGAATAATTTATAAGGTAATGCGCATAGATGTAATTGTTTCGTATTCGACATATTGCTTTATGAATTAATAGATTTCCCCTTCTTTCCGTATGAGCGCATTTAGTTGCTCAAATGCCATAGAGATATTTTAATTCATTCGAGGTCAACTGTATATACTCTACAATGCATGCATTCTCATTATTTTGTAATTTACTTATTTTTTCTATAGTGATACACTTTTATGTGTTAATTAAAATGAGTTTAATTTCACAATAATTTAACTAAAATCAATTTAAATTCATTTCATTTAATCAGCAAAATTCATTTGGTCGAATATTATTTGATTTTAGTTCATGAAGTTAACTCATACTGCTTACAAAATACATGGCTTTCTTACAGTTTTTGTTATATTCTTCTGAATGCAGTAGTTACGGTTCCATCCAGATTTTTAGCCATAGCAAACAAATCGCAGACTTATGCAGATTCACGAACACATTGGCCGTGTTATTTTGACTCCGTTATTATCGTGTATATTATTCTTGAAAATTTTTACATTCAAAATGATGACAAAAAATCGGGTTTTTGGACGTTCTATACACATTTTGTAAAGATGTCTGTCTGTGTGTATCCTCCCCAATATGGACACAATATTTTAAGAAAGAATTTTTTTTACAGTTAAGTTATAGTTAAGTTTTATAGTTTATTAATCTACATCTCGAATTTGACACTATTTTCATTTCCTAATATTTAAATTATAAACAAATAAAAAAAATTCATATAATACTTGATACTGTTTAAAAGTGATAAAACTAAAACGATATGATCTATTTTATTTTAGAGGACGAAAAATAATGCAATAAATTTCATATCTGGACATAACTACACTCAGCGGACAAAGTTATTTCGAAGATATTTAAATTTCAGTCACGACCTGCTGATATTGATGCATTGATAAAGTACTGTATTTAAAAAAAATATTATGTGCCGAAATTTATGATGTGCTCATTCACGTATAAAAATCTGATCTCAATCTTAAGGAAATCTTGCTGTTATTGTATGTATCGGCTATTCTGAACTGCAGAAATCTTGAATCTTGTTCAAGGATACCGATATCTACATACGGATCGTGATTCTATCTTTTTAAATACTCTTTTAGGTGGGTTTTGTGAATATAAACAAAATTTCTTCAAAACTCAGTCTTATAGAAATCTGCTAGGAGTAAATAAGATTTCCCACTGTCAAAAATACATAAAGATAAATCTAGTACTTGAGTGTGGACTATTTTTAGGCAATTGCTAGATATAGAAGGTATCGGTATCAGATTCGAAATTTTTAAGTGAAACGTTGTCAATACAGAAAATAGCTAAGATACCGCTAGCAATGCAGATAACAGCATCCATGGATCGGTTTCGTTTCTTTTATGCTTTTGTTAGATTGGAATGATTAATACTTGCGTTGACAGCAAGACAATTTGCTTTACACCACAATTTTGAGAATCTGTATGAGAAATTACAAATTCGTATTATATAGTCCACTTCAACGATAAAAGCTAGCAATTCCATTCCCGTAGCTCGGCTGGCCAGTGAAGCATCGGCGAGAGAACATCGGCTGGCCAGTGAAGCACAGATAGTAACAATTTAGCTATCTGGCAAAGCCACGGAATAACTGTTAATCACCAAGTATCACTTAAATAAATGCTTCACTAGCTCATAATCAAGGAAATCGTATTCTCAAAACAGTGATATACTTCTATAACAGTGATATACTGAAACCAAATCCCTTACATGTCGAATATCATTTTAAAGCTGACGTATTTAACATAGTTTCTATGGAGTATTCCTGAAAACGCGCAAAATTATCACTTACGGCTTCAATTGTCGAACGTTCCTAAAGTTAGAAAGTTGGCTACATTTATCTAAATTTACTGCCTAGAAGGGCCAATATTAATAATTTCCTGCCCAATATTGCGCTATGCCATAAGGCCACATAATCATTCCTTCTCTAAATGCTCATTCTGTGAGTGTGTACTTGCCTTCTTGAATCTGATCTCAAATCTGATCTCAATCTTAAGGAAATCTTGCTGTTATTGTATGTATCGGCTATTCTGAACTGCAGAAATCTTGAATCTTGTTCAAGGATACCGATATCTACATACGGATCGTGATTCTATCTTTTTAAATACCTCTTTTAGGTGGGTTTTGTGAATATAAACAAAATTTCTTCAAAACTCAGTCTTATAGAAATCTGCTAGGAGTAAATAAGATTTCCCACTGTCAAAAATACATAAAGATAAATCTAGTACTCGAGTGTGGACTATTTTTAGGCAATTGCTAGATATAGAAGCCTGCCATAGGAGGAATATCTTCATGAAGAGTTTCCTTCAGAAAACAGTACGCTTTTTATGTTGTTTGTCCGAAAATTTATGAAAATAAAATATGCTGAGCCTGACAGTGCAGTCTGGCAAAAGACTCTAGTACACTTTTTGCGGGTTACAATAGGGGGATTGTATGAGCGCCCTAATAACGTAGCTCTGTGTTCAATTTTAAGGGAACCTATAAAAGTAATTTGAATGTCAAGATTTAATAGAATATTATCGTATATTGAGGAAATTTTGAATCAAAGTTAACTATTTTCAAGAGTATCATTAATTTAATATCCGAAAACTTATATATATTTACATTTTATGGGGTAAAAATGTAATTTTAATGAAATCTATTTTTCACATAAGTCAAACATTCCCGAAATGCAAATGTAATCTATCTTAATTGAAGTATATCATGGCATTGATTCAATAATGTAATTAAACTCTTACAATGGAAAAAGAGGAAGAAACGTTTGTTTGCAAAGTGTCGACATACGTGTATAAAAGAAAATCAAAACGTAGCTAATTTAAAAGAGGAAAAAACAAATGAGGTTTTCTGGTCACTTAAAGAAACGGAAATAGAATGTATTTCGTTTCAGAGTTTTGGCATCGGTTTTTTTATCTGTCAATCTCTTTTAAATAAGTGGAGGTCTCGGTTCAAAGGTTTATTTTTGGAATAAAAGCAATATGAAAACAAATTAGAGGCGAAAAGTAAATTACAAAAGTCTTATAATGAAAAACTTGATGTCCATTAGGTCAACAATTAGGCTATAGGTTGTGATGCCACTCAGATATTTTGAGTGAAGCACTCAAAAAACAATTTTTGGGAAATTAAATTCAACATATAATCTTGTACATTTTTATGGAAAAAAGGTTCAGAAAATTTGACAGTTTGTAAATATTTTGGACTGAGTTAGTACAGGTGATTATGTTACTATAATTGAAAATAATTTGAAATTTATACTAGGGAACATTTTTCTCACTTTTACCTGTTTACTACGTATCCATTCCCGTTTACGATCTGTAAACTTTAAATTTCAGAAAAGTAAAATCATTTTATTCTTATCCGATTTGCCTCAACGGTTGACATTAATATACACAATTAGATAATGAATTTACACCAGAAATCCTGGATAAATGGTAAAACAAAATTTGGGTTCATTAACTTGAAACTGACTACCAAGTGATTTTCATGAGTCTAATTCCATCTGGACACAAACAATTGTGCTTTGAATACAAAAGCCACCTGGGCACAATGTCAGAATGCATTGTCAGGACGTATGGCGTTCCCTGACTGCATTATTGTCAGAATTATTCCCTGACTGCATTATTGTCAGGTATGCTGCTGTGTTGTGTTGGTCCTACAGCTCCTTGCTTTTGTGATAAAGTGGATTTAAATAGGATCACTTGCCTCATAAGAACTCTACGTATAAGTAAGTGCAGAGTCGTAAAGTGGTAGGCCATGACCAAAATAATTAACTTGCACACAGAGCGTTTTAATAATTAATTCTTAAGTTGAGGCCACTAAATTTATTTATGTAACATTGCATTTAAATATTGGTGCTCAAATCACATTTCATTACTGTAAACAAAAACAAACAATAGCAAATTAGCAATAATTATGGCTTGTACCCTGAGTCAGTTATGTAATCAAGTGTTAAATACCAAGCATTATCATGTGATATAGAAAGACACTTATCAACTTCTTAAATCTCCTCACGTTGGCTTCAAATAATTTGCTCTCGCGCTGGTCCGTAGGGACAAAATAGCACCTAATTTGATATTCTTAAAATTTACAACTACGCATTTAAAAAAATATCCTCAAAGTAATCGAGGCACTAAACCTTTTCTTAAATGATTTGCAAGTGAAATTTCATCAGGATCAAGTGAGAGAGGTGACTCCAAATGATATCATAATAAGTCCACTAAATGGATCCTGGAGTCGGCTCTTTCCTGACAATGTCGGTAAACATCGGCTTGTAGCTGCTAGGGTCTGCTAGCTCGGGTTCTCATAAACAGCAGTCAGGGAATTTCTCCCAGGATCGCCGGCTTATTTCAATGATGAAGTCGGGACAGGAAACCTTGCATAGTCCTTATTTATCCTCTGAAAAAGTATCAGAGGCAGGACTGAAACCTCGGATTGCTCTTGGCGGGAGCTCGGAACTGCAACAGCAGACAGTATCTCAGAGTCGTAGACTGAACTGTAACCCCAGACTGCGCTTGTCAGGAGTAGTCCAGAGTCGTATCCGGAACTGTAACCTCAATCTGTGCTTGTCAGTAATAGTTCAGAATCGCAACCCGAACTGTACCCTCCCACTCAGCTTGTCAGGAGTAGCACAGAGTTGTTGCCCTAACTGTAACCTCAGACTGCACTTGCCAGGAATAGCTCACAGTTTTAGCCGGATGTAGAGATACTGAGACTTTTTAGAGGAACTAAAGACTGGACTTTTCATCCTGACTGGAAACGGTTTATGACGGACCTTGATAAGATAACGATTAAGGAAGCAGGGACGGAGAAAAAGACTGACTGGGCCGATAGTATGGAGGACCAGGAAAAAGACCTTACGGACTCTAAAGAGAACGGATTCCAAACAGCAGCCGTCTGCGAGGCAGCGTACATCAGGACTTTGGGAACTTTGGGACGCACGTGCGACCAACTGAAGAAGGATTCCCTGGAGTGGAAAATCCACAGACATTTCAAGTGTTATGACTACATCATCACCAGACTGGAGGAAGAGCTGGAAGAGGAAGGCATCGACTTCGAGCGTGCCAAGATGTTAAAGAATATACTTACAGGTACTGTTTTCGACTCTAACTTGTTAGCCGAGAACCCTGACCCTAATACCCTTGTAAATAGGAAGTCGTATGAGCTTATTTACGATATGTATAGTTGTAGAGAAACTAAGCCTGTGGATGAACTTTATGTAAATTTTAAACACGAGATGTATAGCAAACTTGGGGGCTTCTTAACCCAAAACAAAAGCAAAAGAATGAAATTGGCGGATTCTAACAAATCTTCTGAGCAGGCAACCCAGATTCAAAATAGATTCCAAAACCTAAGTGACGAGGCAGTCGAAATGACTGAAGCGCCCCCACCCCCCAAGGAAAAAGTCTTGTCCTTCTATGTGGACTCCTCAAGCAATTGATGAGCCCTCATAGAGGACTTAAACAAAATTCTGAATGATAAAGTTAAAGGTCTTCTCATGGGGAGAGTGATCAGGATCCCTCCTGGGTCCGTTGAGGATTACAGGAGGGTTCAGGCTCGCGTAATCCGTGAGAAGATACCGTTCAGCTCAATGAACCTCAAAAATGATAGGCCGAAGAAATTAGTAATAAAGGGCTTGCCCACCAACTCTAAAATTTATGATATAAAATCCGCCCTGGCTAGTGAGGGTTTTAATATAATTAGGATCTCTCATCTGCGCAACAGGCGCGACAGGACTCCCCTTCCCATCTTCTTGGTCGGTCTTGAACCGACGGAGGGATGGGTAAGGATTCACGATCTAAACTCGCTGCTATCCATGCAAGTAAAAGTGCAAACCTTCAAAACTAGAGGCTTCAAAATGTGCTACAACTGTCAGTTGTACAACCATCACTCTGACAAATGTACCCTGCCCCCTCGCTGCCTTAAATGTGGCGAAGGCCATCAGACTAGAGATTTCTAAAAACCTCGTGAGACCCCGGCGAAATGCGCCAACTGCGGAGGTTCCCACCCTGCCAACTTCAGGCACTGCCCTCAAAATCCCTGGAATCGCAAGAAATCCCAGGAACTCAAAAAATTCCAACGACCTACTAAAACAACCCCCCTCAGTCTTGGTGAGAAAAATTCCCCCCTCTCCCTTCAAACAGTATCTCCTCTGTGCAGGGAGTGCAGGAAAGTGCGGAGACAATAACAGGAATTACCGGAGAGCACATTACCAACGCACAACCCACCACAGCCAAAAATCAACCCCAAACCTCTAATGCACTCCTTGAATTCATAAAATTCTATAAAGAAATTGAGTCATACTTCGATTTAAGTAATTTACAAAACCTTCTGAAACAGCTAGCACAAATCCTGACAACCAACGACGTGGACCCGATGCAGAAGTCTTTCAGCATCATAAAATTAATTTCTGAAATTCAGAAACCCCAGTACCCCCCAAATTAGTCTCCTAATTTTTGGTCGGCTAGCAGGGAGGTTTCATCACAGCTACTTTGTTCCAGTATTACCAGCAGTTCCAGCAACCAGCTTGCACAGCCATACTATCTGATGGACTTTTCTCCACGTGCTTCTTCACACCGCTTCTTCTTGGAGCCAGAGCCTACGACAATGCCCCGCCCACCTGGGGGCGGTTCCCGTCGACATCTCATCGAAAAAACAGATAATGTCAAAACTACAGTACTGTCCTACCGCCACGAGAAAGTCCCCAAACAGCAGACGTTTTGGTGGCGGTCGCTATGGAAACAGGTTATTCCACTGCATTTTAGGTGTGGCGGAAAACGCTTCTTTCGATTTGGCGCAGATAGAACCGACGAAAGTCTCATTTCGCTTTGTACTGGGGTCAATGCTAGACGCTCGCATTCTGTGATTTTTAAAGCTGTGAAGTAATTTGTACTATGTTGCACACTTTGTGGATATTGTCTAGTTGAAAAATGACTACATTTAAAAGTGGAAAGACTTTGCATTCTCAAGCACGTGCAATAATCCACAATGTTACGGCATTTTTTGAAGAGGAAAAAACCGCAAATTCTCTAAAAATACCAATTTCAAATGCAATGAAGAGAACTGCAGAAGCGACATGTGAAGTGTATGTATTTTGGATAATAGTCTGTTCATTTACTAATTTTATATTTATTTATGCAAATTTGTTATGTTACTGGTCTATATATGAACGATCCATGTTTACTTTCCATATAGCCACTGATGAAGAGTGTATTAACGCTCGAAAGCGCTTTGGCATTTGTAATACTTTGTATGTCTTATAAGAAGTTTTAATAAAATACCTTCTGTCTAAACGTTGTGTCCTTAATCTTATTTAGCTGAAATCAGACATGATACTAAATTATTTATTTCAATTATTTTAGCTCTAAAAATTTTTGTAATTCGCCAAATTGGCGATATTTCGACAATGGGTCAGCAAGCTCGCCAATCTCGTTAGGCTCAAGTGACCTGGTTATTCAATTTATAGCAATGGTTGTCTATGAAAGAATCTTTATAATTGGAATGTACAAAATGCAGTGAGACAGTTCAGAAAATTTATTGCAGTATAAAAATAATACTTTGAGTTTTTGATTAAAACCCTCATATTTAAATTTACATAAAAGTTCAATTTCACAAGAAGTGCAAATGCAAGAAGTGCATTTTATACTGATTATTGCAGAATTAGAGATGCAATGCATAGATGTTTTCATCTATGACGTCCTGAAATATTATACTATATTTATTAATATTCTAATAAAAATTATGAAAGTTAACTTTCAGAAAAGTCCATACAAGCATGACTGGTGGATCATTGAATAGACGTGGCTACGAAATATTTATTTCATGGAAGACATTAAAGGAAACTGCATTCATTTTACGTTATATTTTTTTTATAGAAAATCATGAATACCTGGCACATGAATAATACACCATAATCTTGACCATATTTTGGTCTATTAAAATAGAAATAAATTTATCAATAATTCAAATAAAGAATGGGATTTTGCATAAAATAATAAACAGCAAGATCACAATGTAAAGTACTGAGCCAATAAAAATACAGATAATCATTTCGATAACTTATTATGGGTTTCCCTTCTTTAAAACGAACAAGTCAAGAGTCGGGCGACAAATTCACAGACTTCATTCTAGCAGCAATGCTGAAATACCGCAGTGGGAATGCTAACTAATGAAAGGAATGAAAAGGAATAAAATAAAACTACAAAAATGTATGCAAAAAAAAAGGAATTAGATAAAGAGAAAGGCATTATAATTTGTCATCATCTAACAAACTTCCTACGACTTTGAAATGATGTTAGTGTTGTGATAATATTTCTATTAAAAATTATACAGTACAATGCTGATCTGTGCGTAAATTACATACTTATTGGCATTCAGCTTCAACACACATACTTAAAAATCTGAGCGATATACATAATTTAATGGGAAAAAAAGCATAATGAAAAAGGAATAGCTGCTGTAAAACTGTAACGTGAACGGTATCGTAATAGACATGCGCCGAGCAACCAACTATTTACGCGTTTGCACCGGCAACTTCAAACAACTATTGTAAATCTACTATAACACTAAGGTAAAATTGTAAAACTGGTGTAAATAAAATTATTGGTCAAACTTTCTGCCGTTCATTTGTGTGCCAACAGTAACCGTTTTTGCCAAAGGGCGATGTCTGCGGCAATGCTTTCATTAATAGAAAATATTTGTTTTAGTGTTTCCTATATCCCATTAAAGTTTGTACACATAGGTTGATACTGTGATATAGTGTTCTTAAAATGTGCTTATCAGACGTTAATAAATACCAAGGCGACAAAATGGCACCAGATTTAGACAAGAAGGTGCCAAACTCAGTCGACTCCGTGGGTTATATAGGAGGTATCCAATAGAAGCCTGGACGGCCCTCACAAATCTGTGAGCGAATGAGGAAATAGATGCCTGTGAGTCAATGGGCAGATATATGCCTGTTAGCCAATGATCAAACGGATACCTGCGGCAATGCTTTCATTAATAGAAAATATTTGTTTTAGTGTTTCCTATATCCCATTAAAGTTTGTACACATAGGTTGATACTGTGATATAGTGTTCTTAAAATGTGCTTATCAGACGTTAATAAATACCAAGGCGACAAAATGGCACCAGATTTAGACAAGAAGGTGCCAAACTCAGTCGACTCCGTGGGTTATATAGGAGGTATCCAATAGAAGCCTGGACGGCCCTCACAAATCTGTGAGCGAATGAGGAAATAGATGCCTGTGAGTCAATGGGCAGATATATGCCTGTTAGCCAATGATCAAACGGATACCTGCGAGCCAATGGACAACCAAGTCGGAGCTAGTAGATAACTCCGTGCAATAGATGGAAGAATGAGTTAATTCAACACTTACGTTATAGAGACATAGTTGCAAGTTAGTAAGAGTCTGTTCAAGTACATGAAGGAGAGTAATTAGATTATGTACGTTATGGAGACATAGTTGTGGGCAGATAATTTTGCGTTATGGAGATCGTAATGGAAAGTTGATCTATCAATATGGGGAAGTTTTCTACGTATTGTAGGTGTGGATGATGTTAATGATAAAACTACGGATCCCAAAATGGACGTAAACACATTATCGATAAACGCTGAATGATGTGCATAAAAGAGATAATGTAACCTATTTATTACCTTATATAAGAAGATATCGTAAATCTGACTTTAAGTCACTCAAAAAAGAACCTGTATCACACGTAATTAGTAATATTGATAATCTGTACAAAGTCGAATATTAATTGCGGATTTAATCATAATATTTAAACTTAAATAATATTTATAATAAAATTTAAATTGAACAAAATTATGTCTCATCATTGTACAAGGTTAAGTAACTCATTGAATGTATACCATTGAATATATACTATTGAATGTAGCCATTGAATATATACTATTGAATGTATGCCATTGAATATATGCTATTGAATGTATGCCATTGAATATATAGTATTAAATGTAACCAATTTACTTTCAGTTAACTCTGCACAACACACAATGGTGGGTTATCGCAGCAACAAGTACCTGTAGAATCACAAAGACGCAATAATGAATGAATATGACAGAATAAGAAATTTAATTTTAAACAATTAAATACAGCATATACGAATATTTAAAATATACTTAAATCACCATAACAATATTAAATTCAGTTTTATTACTTTCCTTATATACATAATGAATAAGGAAAGTATTGTGACGGGGTCGAAAATTCGAATTCGAGTTTTCGACGGGAGAGCACGTTTCAAGCATCCCTGATCACGAATCAAACATTTTTGGAGTGATGCCTGTGTGTGTGTGTGTGTGTGTGTGTGAAAGTATGTGTGTGTGTGTGTGTCAGTGAGCCTGTGGAGACGATAACTGACGAACGAATAGACCGATTCGAACAAAATTTGGTACAAAAATCACAATCTGAAAACACTGGAAGCCTATTATTTTTATACGCAATCGAATGCTCAGAACCCCCCTAAATTTTCGAATGAAATTTTGAAAAAATCAAAACCCCTAATAAAGTTACGCAAATAGACATTTCTTATGTAATTTTTCATTAGAAAACGATTGACATAAATTTTAGAACACTAACATGAACCGTTCTTGAGATATTGTACATTTTTCAAAAAAATTATCAAAAAGTCATATAAAATGAAAAAAAAAATTTCCTATTGAGAAACATGTTCACTTTTCATATGTAATACCATGCGATAAATTGGGTGACATCATTCTCGTGGAGCTAGCTCGTTCCATTCATGAAAAAAGATACTTTAAGTAATGCTTTTGTATTTGAACGCCAATAGTCATTTATCTGCTGTAAGAATAACTTATTTCTTCGTCCATAACGCTTGGCGAGATTTTGGCGACGAATTTGACGGAATGTCGCTAACTTGGCGACTTTTTGAAATGTTGCCAAATTAACGAAAATCTCGCCAGATGGATAAAAATGACGCTAAATGAATGAAAATGACGACTAATTGTCGAAAATTCAATATCTTGAAAGATTATTAGTATCTACTATAAGAAAAACCTATTTTTTTAACTACTGTAAAAGTAGTAAATTTATTACATTATATAAGGCAAGTCATGTGTTGCCCACATCAGATTTTTATTTAAACAATGCTAAAATATGTGTTTGTTGAAAACTTTTTGTTGAAATGATTAACATTCTTTAAATAATTATTTTATTTTTCCATCAACAATGCCCAGCACAATTTGAAATTTTAACGAAAATAAAAATTATCACTTATCAATATTTAATAAGTTTTTTCTCCATTAGATAGCAATTATTTTACGCAGTTACATAAAAATTTTATTTCTGTAGTTATTCTGTTTTTTTTTCAATGTTAATTGACCTTTAACTAAAACTCTTCTCGCATTGATGAATAATTAATAGAAGGCTATTCACTTCACAGAAATTTGGAATATGACGAGTTCGTGGCGTTATGAGTTCAAGAAAGGCAAGAAGGCAGAAATCTATGCTGATCCAAGACAATCCGATTTTTGCATGTATCGCAACCTGCTTCAAGATGGCCACAAGAAATGTGGTGTTGAGGTGTATGATACGATTACGACACGAATCCGCAATCCTCACATTGAATTGGTAGAAGACCATGATCGTCTCAGACTAGCATCAAAACCAGGATTTCCAGTAAACGGTGGTATTTGCAAATATGTAACATCATCACAGGAAGACTTTTGTCAGTTTTGCAAAAAGGAAGCAACTGGATATCATACTGCAGAAGAAAAATCTAAAGAGGTCAAAAAAGTCAGCGAAATAAAATATTTATTAAAGAATATGCATAGAATCAGAGGGAAATCAGCAAACAAGGAAAACACTGACGCGGATAAATATTTCTGCAAAGAAGATAGCAGTAAGATGAAAGCTACGAATAGTAGCCATGAAAAGAACTGTTATATGATGGACTGCTGTAATCATTTTCCAGTTTACTATCCTGTTTCAATTAAACAAGGAGAAATGAATCATCGAAATGTAGTGCCAGTTGTTGATCAAAGCTGTGAAGGTGCCAGATTTGTAAATACCGTCCCTAAAGCTTTTTGCAGATGTCGTCATGCAAGACATTCTATGTCAAAATGTCCGTGTCTGGACAGTTCCAAGTCCTTAATTCGGTATCCTTGCAAGAAAAATTATGAAGTTGCTCAATATCTTAGCTTGGACGACAGTAGATTTGGTGCAGTGGATCCAATACAACAGTGCTGTTGCAAAAGCATCCACATGTTGGAAACAGATTATTATGCCAATGAGGAAAATCATCTGCGCAGGAATTTCATCAACGAATTTTCTATGGAACGTAATAAATAGGGATTTAAGATATCACCATCCTTTCAAAACCGTACAGTGTAAAAAATAATAAAATATGTATTGTAGTTCCACACATAAAGTATTGATGTTAATAATATGAAATGTAATTGTCGCTAAAGATTTTAAATTTTTAAACAATCGATATATTTTGAACTAATATATTTTATAATGATAGTATTTGGATGAGTTAAAGTTAACTAATTCACGAATGCAGTAAATCTATTTCTTTTTTAAAAACATTTGCCGTTCATTTTTTTTTCAAATTAATAATACGAATAATGATTATACGTATGTAACTGCTGAAATGCCAGATGTTAAAAATTTCGACGGCAAATTAGTTTGACCAATCTTCACAATATTATGATAGTACCAATTTAAATAAATATACTTTTAGAAAAATAATCCCAAAACATATTTTTCAATTCCCATCATCTAGATCTAAATCAAATCATGGTAGTTTAAATCTAATATACAAGCAACAAACATCATGTTTAATAACGAGGCTTTTATACCGTTGCTATATATGACTACCTTAATAAAACTTTCCCATTTTAATTTACCAATATTTTAAATTGTATCAACGCTTTCAATTTAGTGAAAAAAATATTTGAAGTATAATTTTTATTCTCTATACATTTTTTATTCGTACAAATTCAGTTGTTCTGTTTACTTTAATAAAGTTAATATGAATATTTCTATATAATGGATCATTCACTTCAAATTGAATTCTAAAATCTGAAATCCAATATTGTTTAATTAAACTGGATAGTTAGATAAGACTCTATAAATTGATAAGATATTCCGAGAGAAATTTAAGAAACTTCGTATCAGTTAAGAATTATATTTAATAACCATACATGAAATTTAATTTTTCAATTTAAATTCTATAAATAAATATTGCCTTTCATTAAAATGATTATGCTACGCAGATAGTGCAGATGACATTTAATCAGTTCCTTAGACATTAACTCCCTTTTCTCTGATATCAAAATATCCATAAAATTATAATTAAATTTATAATATGTAATAACTAATTAATATGGAGATTGAATTTGCTTATCTAAATAGAAATTTCAATATTTTATTTCAACTCGTCAAACAATATTTCCATATAAAATAGCGACAGAAACGAACCAACTATCGATGGGATCTCATAAAAGTGCGACTTAAAACATAACCACTCGCCACAGTTGCAGTCAATCGGTTTACTTTATGGAGGTAAAAGATAGGAGTTAAAACTTCATATTAAGAAAACGCCACTAACGTTTGAGACAATAATTTAGGTAGCGCTCGGATAAGATAAGTAGTCCTGCGTTATAAGCATTTCTATGGCGAAAGGTCTAAAATATTTATTTGAACTGTCAATGTTGTAAAAATAAATTATTAGCACAATGGAAAGTAAATCTGTAACAATAAAGAATATTCCCCTGTATTCAAAATTCTTTTAAAATTCAATTAATTTTTATCTCCATATATTCTGTATTCTATTCTACAACTACGATAAAATACTGGTTAATTATACTCATAATTAAGGAACCTCTAATTTAAAAATAATAAGAAATAACATACACAAAATACTACGCCTATCTATGTCAACTAACAATAGCAGCTACTTTACTAACACTAGCAACATCTAGATATAATTCTCAAAACTTATGGTATTTTCATGCTTTTCATCCATAGGAATTTTATATCCTTCTTTCTAACTCCATGGTTTATTATTTATCTACATATAATTACGGCAAAAAGCATAGTGGGTTTGACCCATTGAAATTCAAAAAGGGGCGTTTGGTGTTGCTTTTCTGTTACTTTGAAATAACAGTCTATTTAGTTCCTTGTTACTTTCCCTGCAATAAATGGTAATGTATAGGGAAAGTATTGGAATCATGCCGAAAATCGCAACTCGAGTTTTCGACGGATCTACATGTTTCGAGACCTCTAGAATACGAAAAATCTATTTTTAACGTGACGTGTGTGTCTGTGTGTCTGTCTGTGCAGATTTTGTATCCACTCTAAGTAAAAATCTAATGGACCGAATTTCATAAAAGTTAGTAGGTAAGTCACTTGTGGGCGAATTTGGTGCTGATTAGTTTTGGGCATGATTCGGAATAAAAAAACCGCCTTTTTTTGCGAAATGACCCGCAAACGCTTGTATTCACTCTAGCTGAAAAACAAATGGACCGAATTTCACAAAATTCGGAAGATAAGTCAGTTGTGGGATACCCTGCTGCTGATTAGATTTTAGTAAGATTCGGAAAAAAATAACCTGCCTTTTTTTTGCAAAATGGCCCCTCAAAAATAGCCAAAATCTAAAATAAAAAACTACATATGCTGAAATATATCCATTAAATTCTTGTTTAATACGCAATGTTTAACGACGAAAAGAATAAGATGAACCCCATTACACTAAGGCTAGCCGTTTTCGAGATATTTTAGTTTTTTCGTATTTTCTCTACGCCACCTTTGAAAATAAGTCCAGTTATCAAATGAGAACGAAAATTGAATTAAAAGTGAATTAAATTTAATTAAGATAAAGATAACGCGTATATAAGTCTGCAGGGAAAGTCATGTGCTGCCTACATCCGATTTTTGAATTTGGTATTTGCACCTATGGATTGAGTTGTGAGTTTCATTTAGCCACATTCACTTGTATGTATAAGAGGGATAAGAGAAGGAACGAATAGCAGTTTACTTTTAAAATCTTATTTAAAATTGGAATGCAAAAGTGAGAAAATATCGGATATTCCTACCATGAGGAAAATAAGTTTTCCAAAACTCTTCCTTTAATTAATGTTAAGTATATTATTAAAATTAAAAGTATCTATCTCAATTGATTGGAAGACTTTATTTAATACCCAGGCCAACCAGATCACTCAAACAGTTAGAAGGGATGACCAGAAGAGAAATGCTTTGAAATTGTATGAAAAAACTCATTAAGTAGTAATTAGAAGTAAAACAATGACAGAAAATCTTTTCCAGCATCGCTAAGAATCGAACCGGCTATCGATGGATTGAAATTCGTAGACATAATCACTTAGTTATCATTTGCTCACACTTGCTTACACACTTGCATTTTCATAATTGTAGTTATTAAGAAAATAATTAAAACAGAAGTTTGGATCCATTGGAATTCAATATTGGGTATATTTTAACACTTTACAACATAGTTGAAAAGTGCTTATGACTTTGTTCGTTCTGTCTGTCTGTTCGTTAGCACGATAAGTGCCGTACAAATGACTTTACCAAAATGTAATTTTAGTATGTTGTTCAGACGGTCTGTGGAACCTATGGGAATATAAATGAATAATATCAAAAAAATAGTTTGGATTGAACCCGGATTGAAAAAATGAAATGCATTGAACCTTATGGGACCTAATTTTTCGAACATTTTTTAAGCAAATTTAACATTCACAAATTGCTTCGAAAGTTTCAGGAAATATTCAAATTATCCCATAACATATATAAAAAATTTTCAGCAAAATATATTCAGTAGTTTTTTAAATAAAAATTAAAATAATAATTACACTCATTATATGAAGAGATCACGTAACCATTATATTAAGAGATCGTGTGACCCACTTCAAAATAAAATATGGAATCCATCTTGTGTCAAAATCGTGATTTTTAAAGTTCCTTTTAATTTATATTTTGTGTTGTATCTGTCCAAAAACAGCTTTATTTTTGCTTAAATTTTGTGCATCTGCATTCTGATACAACGCAAATACAATATATTTGAGTTTAAATGATCAGCAAATTTTTATTATTTCTACAACGAAGCCTAATTTTCACTTATGGAGAATGTAAACACCAAAAGATGTAGAATTAGTTGTATAAGAATTGCTGCATTTCTTTAACGCAAAATTATTTAGTTCATGGAGTCTGCAATATAGCTGATATGAATGTAACGTTCATTGATTTTATAGAAAAATGCAGACGATTTTTTCATGAAGTTTTAAGCATAGAGTTAAATTATTTATACCTCTATGGTTTTAAGTTTTTAAGTAAAATAAATTATGTTAGTACTATGTTGAATGAAAGGAATGGAAAAAAGTTTATGAATGAAATGCTGCTTTTATACAGAGAGCCAGGCGATTTATATTTAGAAGACGTCATTTGAATAAAGTTCATTTGTTTTTGGTGAAGTTTTCCAATATAATAAATTATTGTAGTATTACGATAATTTCAAAAATATTACCGAGGAATGTATCACATTTTAGAGGTGTTTAAACCAGACAATTTATAATTCAATGTCGTCATTTGAATAAAGTTAATTTTTTTCGATGAAGTTTTAAGTTTTCAAATAAAATAAATTAATGTACTATTGTGATAATTTTTAAAATATTACCGAGGAATGTATCGTGTTTTAAAGATGTTTAAACAAAATTGCATTGAAGTTGGAAAGTATTTCATAATCAACGCTTTATGCATGATTGAACTTTCTTGTTCTTATTTGTCTTGGTACTTTCAAATGATACACTATTATCTGTTTAATTCGATATTTGGAGCACTTTTGATTAGATATGTAATTTCTGATCAATTATCAATCAGCAACATCCAGTTGTATGTATATAGAGATAAAGAACGATTAATATTTTATTTCAAAATCTTTATTAAAATTGTAAGAATGGAGAAAAACCGTTTAAACCTATGCCACGGACAAAATAATCCAAAATCCTTTATTGTATTGAAATAATTAAAATATGCATTATTTAAAATGCTGAAGAGAAATTTGAAACCTCTTATAAAAACGAATCAATTAACATGATGATAACTATTCCCCCCCCTAGCATCAACGAGAGTCAAACCAGCTATCTAAGCCTGACGGGAAACACCTCAGGTATCGTTCGCTTGCAATTGTTCAGCATATTTACATCTATTCTCTTGTTCAATTTGGCATTCGTAGACCTGTGCATGAGTGCGAATTTCGACCAGTCACGTCTAGCTGCATGTCTATAGAGAAAAATACAGCATACAATATGTGAGACCAGAAATAGATCTCACATTTGATGAGACAGTTTTATGTGAATATTTATTGTGGCCAAAACGGCGAACAATACTTGTAATCTGGCTGGCACCAAGTTTATCACCCCATGAACCTAAAGGTCAGAAGACCATAAATTTAGGGGGCCATAGCAGAGGGGCTGAAATGGGCCTTACGAGAAGTGAAATGGTTCCATTGGTTAAAGGAGTAACCAATAAAAAAAAGAAGATTGTTACGTCAAACTCAATGCGGCAAATGGAAGAAAAGGGGGAGTTACCCCCCCCCCCCACCCGAGGGAACCACAACCGGTGACCTGAGAACGAGAGAAGACAATTATGAAGATTTGACTTAAGAAGGACGTGAGCAGATTTGTGCAACTTGTGCACATATAGCTTGTACTTAAGACTTGTGACTTAAAGACTTGTATGACTTAAAGACTTGTGCAAATGTTCCAAAAATACTGTCTAGATCTATATAAAGTGGAGTGCAATCAGATGTACGAGAAGGAGCCACACACCAAAGAGTTATGGCGGTGCAAATAACTGATGCAAGCATTTGATATATGATCAAAGCCCAAGACAAATTTGAAGGTATGTGCTCATTAACAATCACAGGTCATAGACACATGATAGTAATTTTAATAGTACTGGTCACAATAATAGTCGCCGCAATAATTAATGCGAAGAATTGTTGTTAAGCATATAATTAATAATATGAATAACTGGTGTAATTAAATAATTTAGATTTGATGTTGTTAATAAATGTTTTATGTTAAAGTTTAAATGGTGCACTCAATGAGTATTATAATAATTAATTATTCCTTTACAGGTCTCACACGAAAGTTAAATAGTTTGAGGGTTTTATATAGCGGCACAACTAGCAATGCACGATTAAATACTAAATCCACTAACATGATAATTAACGGATATGTCAATCTTAATGAACTTTAAATTAAAAGTTTAAGTAAGTCCTTTTCCTTTTCGTTTCCCACACAATAATTTATTTAAAAAGATATGTTGTAATTGGTATGAAAGAATAACTTAAATTACTTTTCGTTCGATTAGATTTTAACTATTATATCTGTTGTCTGATCATTAAGAACTCCAAACATATATGCTGAAAGTAGTAAGTTATATATAAATTTTTTTATATATAATTCTTAAAACACTCATAGAAATTCAATTCCAGTATTGAACTCGCAATGTTAGGATTGAAGATGTCATCGAAACTTATGAGCAATTCGTATGCAATTTGAATGCTTATTTATGTTATTCTACTTCTTATGCACATTAAATTAGAAAGCGGTTTTGACCTCTTAAATTTTCGAAGAGTCGTGTTTTCTTAATTTTTCAGTTACTTTGGAATTAAAGTCTATGTTCATGTTGAATTTCGCATTCCTAGTTCTTATAGATCCCACTGTGAATTTCTATCAGATAGTCAGTTACATCTAGTTGCATGCATAGGGATATTAAGCATGACCTGTGCTGCTTCCAGCATGCAAACTATCATTAAAGTGTATGTAAAAATCTGATGTGGGCAACACATGACTTTCCTTATATAATGTAATGAATTTACTACTTTTACAGTAAAAAAAAATAGGTTTTTCTTATAGTAGATACTTATATTCTTTCCAAGATATTGAATTTTCGACAATTAGTCGTCATTTTCATTGATTTAGCATCATTTTTATCCATTTGGAGAGATTTTCGTTAATTTGGCAACATTTCTAAAAGTCGCCAAGTTGGCGACATTCCGCGAATTTCGTCGCCAAAATATCACCAAGCGTTATGGACGAAGAAATAAGTTATTCTTACAGCAGATACATGACTATTGGCGGCGTTCAAATACAAAAGTATTACTCAAAGTATCTTTTTTCATAAATGGAACGAGCTAGATCCACGAGAATGATGTCACCTAATTTATCGCATGATATTACATATGAAAAGTGAACATGTTTCTCAATAGGAACTTTTTTTTTTCTGTTTTATATGACCTTTTGATATTTTTTTTGAAAAATGTGCAATATCTCAAGAACGGTTCATCTTAGCGTTCTAAAATTTATGTCAATCATTTTCTAATGAAAAATTATATAAGAAATGTCTATTTGCGCAACTATATTAGCTGTTTTGATTTTTTGACGATTTTTTCAAAATTTCATTCGAAAATTTAGGGGGGTTCTGAACATTCGATTGCGTATAAAAACAATAGGCTTCCAGTGTTTACGGATTGTGATTTTTGTACCAAATTTGGTTCGAATCGGTCCATTCGTTCGTCAGTTATCGTCTCCACAGACTTACTGACACACACACACACATACTTTCACACACACACACACACACACACACACATCACATCAAAAATGTTTGATTCGTAATCAGGGATGCTTGAAACGTGCTCTCCCGTCGAAAATTCGAATTCGAATTTTCGACCCCGTCACAATACTTTCCTTATACATTATGTATATAAGGAAAGTAAAAAGAGAATACAAGATTCAGTACAACTCATGCTAAAACAGTTGATTTGTTTTTATATAGAGTGTCTTCTTCATCAAAGAACTTGTGAGTATTCAAAGTAGCATTTCTATCCAAAATCACATTATTAAAATAGATATTACTGACTTGTTCCCTAAAAAATATATTCTCCTGGCCAACAAACTATTAAAGCAAACCATTATGTACAAACTATTGTTAATTGTTTGTACATATGTGTTTGTTTATCTTAGTGCACAAACCATTAAGACAGAACTAATTATAGAGAATCAAAATTGTGTTAATTCATCGAAAACTCGAATTCAAATTTTATATCCCGTTGTTCTAGATTTGCTATACATATAGCACATTTTAAATATAAGGATAGTTAAACGACATATGAGTTGGAAAAGGGAAAAATTGCATTATTCATGAATCGAGAATTTTATTTTCTAAAAATCGAATATAAAATCGTGACTGTGTAAAAGAATAATAAAGAGTAAAAATAACATAATCTTGAAACTGCATATATTGTCTTATACGTTAAAACTGAAAAAAATTAGAGGATCTAGAAGCAGTATTTATAAGTGACGGATGAAATCACATAAATTTTAAAGAAGATTGCGTCGTGCAGTATATATAAATATATATATATATATATATATATATATATATATATATATATATATATATATATATATATATATATATATATATATATATATATATATATATATATATATATATATATATATAAATCTTACTTTAAGTTTAATATTGTAATATGATCTACTTGCAAGACGTTATTCATAATAAAAGTCTGAGTAAAAGCCGTAAAATCTCTGAAAATAAAATTAATTAATAAATGAATATAAAAAAAATAAATCTGAAAAATCTGAAAAATTCAACTACATATAAAAAAATTCCAAAATAATCTAAAAAAATCTGATGTGGGCAGCACATGACTTTCCTTATATAATGCAATGAATTGAGCATTTACAGTAAAAAAAAATATATTTTTTTTATAGTAGACATTTATATTCTTTCTAAGATATTGAATTTTCGTCAATGAGTCGTCATTTTCATTGATTTAGTGTCATTTTTATGCATTTGGCGAGTTTTTCGTTAATTTAGCAACATATAAAAAAGTCGCCAAATTGGCAACATTCCACCAAATTCGTCGCCAAAATCTCGCCAAGCATTATGGACGAAGAAATAAGTTATTCTTACAGCAGATACATGACTATTGGCGTAGAAATACAAAAGTATTACTTAAAGTAACTTTTTTCATGAATGGAACGAGCTAGATCCACGAGAATGATGTCACTAAATGTATCACATGGTATTACATATGAAAAGTGAGCATATTTCTCAATAGGAAATATGTTTTTTATTTTATATGACTTTTTGATAATTTTTTTGAAAAATGTACAATATCTCGAAAACGGTTTATGTTTGCATTCTAAAATTTATGTCAATCGTTTTCTAATAAAATATTACATACGAAATGTCTATTTGCATAACTTTATTAGAGGTTTTGATTTCTTGACGATTTTTTCAAAATTTCACTCGAAAATTTAGGAGGTTCTGAACATTCGATTGAGTTTAAAAACAATTGGTTTCCAGTGAAAATGGATTGTAATTTTTGTAATAAATTTCGTTCGAATCGGTCCATTCGCTTGTCAGTTATTGTGTCCACAGACTCACTAACACACGCACACACACACACACACACACACACACACACACACACACACACAGACATCATTTCAAAAATGTTCGATTCGTGATCAGGGATGCTTGAAATGTGCTTTCCCGTCGAAAACTCGAATTCGAATTTTCGACCCCGTCACAATACTTTCCTTATACATTATTGTATCTAAGGAAAGTAAAAATATGAATAGAGACAAAGTCTTTCGGAATCTTTGACAGGTATACCTAACTAAATAATATTAATAACTACATGTGTGTTTTTAGACACCCTACACTAAAATTTTAGATATTAATTTTTCATCAAAATTTGCAATTTTTATCTATTTGGAAACTCATTTATGAAGTTTAAAATTCCTTTATTACTTTCCTTATATACATAATGTATAAGGAAAGTATTGTGACGGGGTCGAAAATTTGAATTCGAATTTTCGACGGGAGAGTACGTTTCAAGCATCTCTGATCACGAATCAAGCATTTTAGAAGTGATGTCTGTGTGTGTGTGTGTGTGTATGTGTGTGTGAAACTATGTGTGTGTGTGTGTGTCAGTGAGTCTGTGGAGACGATAACTGACGAACGAATGGACCGATTCGAACGAAATTTGGTACACAAATCACAATCCCTAAATACTGGAAGTCTATTGTTTTTATGCGCAATCGAATGTTCAGAACCCCCCTAAATTTTCGAGTGAAATCTAAAAAAAATCGTCAAAAAATCAAAACTGCTTATAAAGTTACGGAAATAGGCATTTCTTATGTAATTTTTTATTAGAAAACAATTGACAAATTTTAGAAGGTTAACATGAACCGTTCTTGATATATTGCACATTTTTCAAAAAAATTATCAAAAAGTCATATAAAATAAAAAAAAATATTTCCTATTGAGAAACATGTTCAATTTTCACATGTAATATCATGCGATAAATTGGGTGACATCATTCTCGTGGATCTAGCTCGTTCCATTCATGAAAAAAGATACTTTGAGTAATACTTTTGTATCTGAACGTTAATAGTCATTTACCTGCTGTAAGAATAACTTATTCTTCGTCCATACCGCTTGGCGAGATTTTGGCGACGAATTTGGTGGAATGTCGCCAACATGGCGACATTTTTAATTGTTGCTAAATTAACAAAAATCTCGCCAAATGGATAAAAATGAAGCTAAATCAATGAAAATGGCGACTAATTGACGAAAATTCAATATCTTGGAAAGAATACAAATATGTACTATAATAATAATTTATTTTTTTACTGTAAAAGTAGTAAATTCATTGCATTATATAAGGAAAGTCAAGTGCTGCCCACATCAGATAT
This sequence comes from Amaurobius ferox, assembly GCA_951213105.1. Taxonomy (NCBI): domain Eukaryota; kingdom Metazoa; phylum Arthropoda; class Arachnida; order Araneae; family Amaurobiidae; genus Amaurobius; species Amaurobius ferox. The sequence goes on from OX578136.1 coordinate 132,398,618, forward strand.
TTTTCTATATTTAATGAACAAAATATATTTATTGATCATAATATTTTATACCAATGATTCGAAGTAAAGTTGTCTAACACTCTCTTAAAAAGATTCGGTCATCTGATGCTTGAAGGTCATATGATTGCAGTATAATCCCCTACTGAGTCGATCTAATTGGAGCATTCAGTCGATCTAATTGGACTTTAATCTTCTTCCTTCAAAGATACCAGTGCCGTTACTCTGTAACTTATGGCCCCTACCGAAGTCCACAGTGACTTGTTTTGAACGCATTTTTATTAACCCATCAAAGTAATCCAACCGGTTGAGATTTCTGACTACCGCAGATATGAATCATCCGATTTCATGAAAATCTACGTATGCATTTAAACCAGCGGCATCTCATGAGGTGAAGCATGTGACGCAGGATAAGCGCTGCTTCACTTAAAGTTATCGGCTGAATAGGTTATTATTATTATTATTATTATTATTTGGCGAATTTTCAGACTTGTTTGGCTGTTTTTAGATAATATTTGACAACACTTATGCCAGTAGCGTTATGTATTTTGAAGATGTTCGTTGTCGAGGAGGAGTGGGGAATCCCGCCGCTGAATCTGCTTCACCCATTCCTGAAGTCACGAGTTGCAACTGATGTAAACAGCATATTATTAACTCTGTATCTGTTAGTTCTTTTGCGAATATGTCCTTCGAATTGTCCTTGAAATTGTATTGTCCTTGTGAATATGTCCGTGTAATTTTGACAAGATTTAATATGACTTTGGGTAACTGTTTTACATAATTTATACTATATTTCCCACGTTACATTTGTAACTGTCATTTGTTGTCTCTAATCATTGTTCGTAAACTCCGGTATAACAAGAGACTTCAGCATTTCTTATGTTGACCAACTGATAATTTTAAACACGCAGCACATGTTCTGAACTGTGAGCAGCAGAACTGTGGACTCATGGACTTCTGAACAGCACATGTTTTGAATTGCGACCTGTTAGACCTATAAGTACCCGTCACTCAAGAGTTGTGAGTGAATTTCATGGTATATTTGTAATTACTTTCCTTATATACATAATGTATAAGGAAAGTGTTTGACGGGATGGAAAATTCGAATTCGAGTTTTCGTCGAGAGAGCACGTTTAAAGCATCCCTGATCACGAATCAAACATTTTTGAGGTGATGTCAGTGCGTGCGTGTGTGTGTGTGGAAAACCCAGGTCGTCCGACTCATCCAGAGGACTTCAGCAACTATTTGGACGACCGGGTGTGTGTGTGTGTGTGTGTGTAAAAGTATGTGTGTGTGTGTCAGTGAGTCTGTGGAGACGATATCTCACGAACGAATGAAGCCATTCGAATGAAATTTGGTACAAAAATCACAATCCGTGAATACTGGAAGCCTATTGTTTTTAAACGCAATCGAATGTTCGGAACCTCCCCTGAATTTTCGAGTGAAATTTTGAAAAAATCATCAAAAATCCAAACCTTTAATAAAGTTACGCAACTACACATTTCTTATATAATTTTTCCTTAGAAAACGATTGGTATAAACTTTAGAACGTTAGCACGAACCGTTCTCGAGATATTGCACATTTTTCAAATAAATTTATCAAAAAATCCCATAAATTAAAACAAAAAATTAACTGTTGAGAAACATGTTCACTTTTTATATGTAATACCATGCGATAAATTGGGTGACATCATTCTCGTGGATCTACTTCGTTCCACTCACGAGAAAAGATACTTCGAGTAATAATTTTGTATTTGAACACCAATAGTCATTTACCTGCTATAAGAATAACTTATTTCTCTGTCCATAACGCTTCGCGATATTTTGGCGACGAATTTGGCGGAATGTCGCCAACTTAGCGACTTTTTTAAATGTCGCCAAAATAACTAAAATCTCGCCAAATGGATAAAAATGACGCTAAATCAGTAAAAATGACTCTAAATCAATAAAAATGACGACTAGTTGTCGAAAATTGAATATCTTGGAAATAATATAAGTATCTTCTTTTTCCTCTTCTTCTTCTTAAGCACTACAGCCGGTTGCCAGCCAAGGCTGTCTCAGTCAGTTTCCACTATCTCGACCTATCCGACGCCACTGTCCTCCATCTATTATATCTATATAAGTATCTACTTTAAGAATAACATTTTTTTAATCTGTAAAAGTAGTACATTCATTGCATTATATAAGGAAAGTCATGTGCTGCCCACATCAGAGTTTTCTAATTTGTTTTCATGATTGTTGAAAAGCTGTGGTCCCGTAGTAGAATTAAATATTTCTTATATTGACCAACTGCGATTTCTAAACACCACGCAGATTCTGAACTTGTGATATGTGTTTTATACTGTCGACCGGTTGGATTGATAAGTAGCCGTCATCAAAGAGTTCTGAATGAACTTTGGCCCCTCAGTTTCTCGTAACGATACTAACATATCTCGTAATTAAATAAAATGGTAGATCTGACCGGTTGGCAGTTCAAAACACAACGTCAAATGAAGTACTCGTATATTTTGCGTGGCATCCTAATCAATATTTATATTTTCTTGTTTATGTTTATCTTTTGTCTGATTTCTCGTAGCGAACATCCCAAAGCCACTTCTCAGTCAGTCAGTTCTTGTTTAAAACAGACATAAACAGGTTAGCAAATCCCTCATAATTATATATTTATAGATCTTTATCTTTAAATCGCGGATATTCTAACACGATAAAAATAAATTTAAATTGTATGTTTATTTACTACATGTATCTACTTTGATACCACATTCTAAGTAAAACTAAAGTTAAATTTTCTACACGGCCTCTTAGGTTTTGTGAATAATTCGCACGCATAATACTGACAATACTTAATATATTAAGGTTGTACTTTATATTGATCAAACATTTTCTGATCCGTCCATCTTATTCTGAATATCAATGTAAAAAGTTAATCTTCCACATTTCTTTTTATAGTTGCATTGTTACGCACATTAAGCTTCTTCATTTTAATTCTTGATCAATGCAAATTTGGATGTGACACGTGTATGCATCCTCGGCGGAATACAAGAAAGTTAAGGTAAAATTTAATCGCGTTTTCTTACTTAAATGCGTAATTGAATAGAAACTCAAATATTCCAAACTCACAATTGTAGCACTATTTTGCGTCCAGAAACACAGTATAAATATGATACAAGCAAATTAGCTTATCGAAGCATTTATATTGTTAAACTTTGTGTTGTTTTGATTAAGCTATGTGTTTATTATTTTTTTAAGTTTGTTGGTATACATTAATTGTGCTGATGCAATAGAAAGATGATAGTCTACTGGCGTAGATTTTGCATGAACTGAAATTTTAGACTTTAAATCGATCCGACAGTAGTAGTACTTAATACCGGCCCAAGACTGAAAACACTATGGAATTTAAAGGCCGAGGTCAATGAACTATTGAGTTATCAGGCATATATAATTTTATAAATAGGACCCAACTACGTGCTTAGAATTTATATTATTTCTTATTGTTATTTTCGTATGTTTATAGTATTATAAACTGGCAGGATATATGCCGAGTGTTGCTCGTGCTTAAAAATGGGCGAATTCAAGTAGTGTTCTAGAATTTGAACATTTGCATATTGGTCTTCAAAATTATTTATTAAAATATATTACTTAATTTCTTTATGAAATATTAATAAGTTGTCGCTAGGCAAAATTATACGCACTATCAAATCCGAAGAATAATACGGCTTAGATTATTTTGTACAAAACTAAAACTGTCGAAACGTATTCATGAGGCGTAAAGTCGTAGTGTTAAAATTCCCCATGGTGAAAGATCGCTTTGAAAATAGTCGAATCGTATTCAAGTGGTGTTATATTAAAATTTCCCATGGTGTACGAAGAAAGATCGCAGTAACAATGGTCGAATCGTATTCGCTAGATAAAATCAACTTAACACACACAATATTTGTGTTCACTGAAAATTCATAAGAAGAATTCACTATCAGATTCATTTTACACATAAAATTAAAATCATTTCGTTATTAAATTATCATAAAAAGAAATAAAACTATATCGTTGTACAACACCCTGAAAAATTGCTAACATAATGCGTTTGTATACTCTCGACTCTATTAGTACACGTCGAAAAATCATTATGAATTCAAGAATGAATTCTGTTCATTGAATGAACTATTCAAAACACCTTTTTTATAAAATACATATTTTTATAAAAATATAGATCCTTTTAATAATACTCTTTCATAATTCAAATTTCTTAAGCATTCAAATTTCTTAAGACGTCGAATACATCTTCCATTCGATTTCACAGAAAAGTCTTTCCTCATAAACATCTTCCGAGCAAGCGCCGATGGAACGGAGGTCAGCGTGAGAGACTCGCAATCTAACGATCCCAGAATCGAATCCGTCCTCGGCAGTGGGGAGTAAATACCTTTTACATTCAGAAATTTAAAAATTGCCGATAGATGGCGACACTTCAAATTCTTCATTGCCCACCACCCAAAACGTTCGCCAGGGGGCGCCACCTCACTTCAGCTGCGTTACCATTGATAAGAAAATATCAGTACGTCAGAAGTCACCATGGAAGAAGGACGCTGTCTACAGGGCTCCCGTTATCAGTTCAAGGTCACCCCCCCCCCCAGATTATCAGATGGTTCAAATATTGCCACATCGCCCCAATTTATCAATGTTCAAATGTTTCACTCCCTTGCAATACCTCATCAGCATCAAGTTCAAGATGGCGTTCCATGCTAATAGCATACATCTTTCGCAATACTTCTTCCGATATCAATTTACCTTATTGCAACAGACCTCATTCCTCACCATCAAGGTCACGTTGGCCTTAACACCCTGTTTTGCAATACCTCCTCCAAAAACAACCCTCCCCAATGAGTCATCTTCAACCTCCTCCTCCTCAATGAATTACCGCTCTGCACCCTTTTGTACCACCTCCTCAATCTGCAGGAGAACCCCCTTTTTATAGCTAATGACAATAATTCTAACATTTTTATTACGAAAAATGACCAACCCGGGAAATGATACAGAGATAGTAGGATACCCTATAGGGAATCAAATTCGATTATATTTTTGTTAGGATATGGTTTGTCAAGCTATTTTTTTGTTAGGTTATAGACTACATATTACAACAGATATTTGGTAATTTTCGTTTTACATGGATGAAATACAGATAAGTTGGCGTATTTAAATACCCCTGTATAAATGATTGTTATGCTTTGATATAATCTCTTTATATTTTAGAAAATATCGCAGAGAAAATTAGTTAAAATACAGAGATCCCGATTTCAGGAATACTGCGACGTTCAAAAGAAATTGAAACGAATGACGAAGATAGAAATAAATTGAAATGGATGACGAAGACAATGGTACTGACGTGTGAAAATAATGTAGGATTTTATCTGAGCATGGCAGTGTAGTGTAGTGCCTCCAGACGTAGTTTCAGACAAAAGTAAAATTGAGCAATTACAAAATGGTTATATAATTGCTGACGATGAATTCAAATGGAGTACAAAAGAATCGCCTAAAACAAAAACAGTTTCTCGAAATAGTGTGACGATTCCTAGAGTAATAGGACAAAGAACAATACCAGTACGAAAGAAGCAATTAAATATTTGACGACACAGTTATTGCTAGCATTGTAGTACATATGGATTTAGAAATAAACAGACAAAAATATAAATGCAAAGATGCTAGGTATGTTGATCGTACTGATACAATGGGTATATTAGTCTATGATTTTTATACATATCAGTAGTTCTAAAAGATGAGCATCGGTCAATTTGTAAAATGTTCTCGAAGATAAATGCTTAAATTTATAATTCTTTTTTTCTAATTTTCGCTTAAACTTTTAAATAAGCTGCATTTGATTTGGTAACAAATCACAGAAATGGAAATCACCAATGCGGAAATTATGAGATTCAGAATATAGTGAGAATTATATATCCCTCTTAAAACTCGCACTATTGATGAGCATGAGTAGTTCAAAAGGCATTGCACATTTCCAATATAAGTAATATCTAAGCCAGAGATAATATATATCCTATTGTAAAAGGAAACATATAAAGTGCAGCATCTCTTGCTTCTCAATTAGTTAAACATTATCAAATTCAATCCATGGAAGTTTTCATAACATTATCGTGGATAACTGGATTATCTCGATTCAGTTTGCAGAACTTGGCATACTAAAAATTCATAAATGAACCATAAGTACTGTTCAATACAACACAAGAGAATTTTCGTTGTCTTTTCCATCAAACAGGAACAAAGAATTTCTGTCTTCGCGGTATGTTTTTCACATCACAAACACTCTGGTCCGCTCACGCTCAAAGAATCGAAATCTATTATTCTTATTTCGATAATGTACTCCACAAAAACAGCAGATGACGAAACAAACGAATCAGAAATAACTGTGTTTTACTCTTCACAGTAACGCGAAAAACCCGATAATAGCCTTTACGATTCTTTTATAGCGTGTTGAATTAACCCTTTCACGACTAGCGCCGGTTATATCCGGCATCCACTAAATATGTTGCATTGGCTAGTGCAGGCTATATCCGACATCCACTAAATGCTTCACCCTGGCTAGTGCCGACTATATCCTCCGAAATCCACTAAATGCGTCGCATTGGCTAGTGATATTTTCAGTAACGACACATGGATTGAACATCACGCATTTAACTAGCACACAAGAAAAAGTTCTTGACGAGTAAAGTTTATTTGTTTTCTACCTTTTTGTGGAGTATTATAGTTAAAAGCAAAGTAATTAACATGCAAGGTGTGTGTGCACTAGTGGCACGACGACCCATTCATTGGTGGTGTTCTGATGTTTAGTTACGCCGTCGCAAAAGGGTTAAGATGGTATTAACAATATGATGCGCTTTAGATTTGTTAAAAAGCTTATTAAAATCATTAGAAAAAAATTCTATGTGAACTGTGATTTCATTTAGGCTCTATCATATATGGAGCTAAGATTTTGTCATGAGAACTTCATCAAGATATACAGGATATATTACCTATTGACATGGATCCTGAGCCACTACGCAAAATGGATAAAAGCGCCAGATGTTACTTTTCCCCTAGATCAGGGGTCGGCAACCTATTGAAACGGAAGAGCCAAAAGTTACAATTTACAAAATTTCCCAGTTTTTAAAGAGCCACTAAAAATTTTCGTTTCAATATTATAGTATTTGCTTATATATATTTGATTTTTGATTTAAAATAAACGGCTTTAAATACGGAATAATATTTATTCATATAAAAACACAAATATAGATAGTTACATCAATGGGAACATTGGCTTTGCATGCCTTTTGAAAGTTTGATTAATTCTGGCTTCTAACTTGTTATTTTAAGTTTCAAGCACGACTCTAGATTTTTATTTGTTAGTTGACTTCTAACTTTACTTTTTATTATATTCATGCAAGAGAACGCTTGTTCTCACGAATATGTCGACCCGAAGATCGTCAGCACTCCATTTGCCAACTTCTTCACCTCACTGTAGCATTCTGGAAGACTATTCCATGTGCCGAATATGAGGGCCTCAACTCGCGGAATTTCTTTTACAGCTGTCCACTTGTGCTGCGCGATGTGCATGCATTTCTGGACCCCCAACTCTTCCAACTGGCTCTTAAGTTCTGTGAACTTGCCACTCCACAAGTCTTTCCTTTTCAAATCTAGCAATTGCGTTTGGAGCGATCCAGCATCAATTCCAAATGGCTCAATGTTGATCTCATTTGCATTTGTGTTGAGAGGATTTACTATGAACGCGAGAGTACTTATGTTTGTTTTGAATTGCTCGAATCTCTCAACGAATCCATCCATCATGTTTTTTAAAGCTAGTCTGAAGTAATTCGTGTCAATAGTTGCATTGGTCTCATCACGATATTGCTTCAGATTTTTAAAATGAAGTAATTTACCGCTTCCCATGTCTTCAACAAAAAGAAGTAATTTTTTTCCGAAACAAATTACTTCTTCAAGCAAGGCGTAGGCTGGGTTGCCGTTTCCTTGCAGTTTTAGATTTAGTTCATTTAGTTTCATTGTGGTATCTACCATGAAGTTGAATTTTTTCAGCCATTTGTCTTCTTCCAATTCGGGATGGTCAATGCTTTTTTCATTGAGGAATGTTTTTATTTCACTCAAGCACAAAGCGAAACGTTGCAATACGTTACCTCTGGAAAGCCGTCGCACTTTATTGTGCAGAAGTAGGTCAGAAAACTGGCTATCTATTTCTGAAAGGAAATCTTTAAACTGGCGATGGTAGAGTGCTTTTGCCAAGATGCTGTTAATAATCTTAATTACCAAGTTCATGACCTCAACTATTTCGGCCGGAAATGTTTGGGCACAAAGCGCTTCTTGATGAATTATGCAGTGAAACGTTAGAATTTAGCGGTTTATTTTTTTCTGAAGAATTGATGTTACCCCTCTATATGTATTCCTGTCATACTTCTGGCTCCATCAGTTGCTATAGAAACGATTTTATTTATATCGATTCCATTGTCTTCCAGGCATTTTTGCACAGCATTTGCTATATCTTCTCCACGAGTTTGCCCTGAGAGCGGTAGCAATCCTAGCAGTTCTTCTTTTGGACCTTGAGACGACATATACCTGACGAAAACGGAAACTTGTGCCGTGTCTTTTATGTCGCAAGACTCATCTATAGCAAGTGATAAGGCAGAAGCCAGTTGAATGTCTTCCACTTGCATATGTGTTACATTTGAAGACATTTTAGCAGTTCTATCTTGTACTGTTTTAGCAGATAATGGCAAATCTTTGATTTTTTTTCATGATTTCTGCTTTGTTTTTAAACTCACGAAACAGTTCTCCAGATGCAGGTATAAAACAATCTTTGACGTACTCACCATCTGTGAATGGTTTTCCTCTGTTTGCAATTTCTAATGATACTGCAAAGCTTGCCAGATTTACATTATTGGAAGATTGCGTCCAGTTACTTAGCATGGAACTTGACTGTTGTTATTTTTTTGGAGCTCTTCAACAGCTTTTTTTCGTGCGTCACCGGTTGGATATTTACCAGCAAACTGGGTATGTTTTGTAGTGAAGTGTCTCTCCAAATCTGACTTCTTATTGTGTGCGAGTTTTTCGTGGCAAATGAGAACAAGTCGGAAGGCCATCTGTGTTGCATATGAATGCAAACGACTCCGTCCAATCCTGATTGAATTCTCGGTTTTCTTCTTTAGTTCTTCTCTTTTCTTTACCAGATGCCATGCTGGCGCGGAGCTAAAAAAATGACTTTTTAAAATTTTACTTAGCTATCTAAAGCGGCAAACAATTTATTTACCATTATTACTTCGTTAACACGATCCTCAGATATGTAATTCAATTCTGTTACTGATTTTATTATATTATACGCGTACATACAGAGAAGATAATTCGCTTCTAAATCGTATTTTTCTTGAAACAACAAGCGAATAGACACGCAGAAACCGCAAGCGATTAAATTAACACACATGCAGCGTAACGTCGACCGCGATATCCGAAGATGACTGACTGACAACACGTCTAGAGCCTAGACGTGCTGTCTAGACTCTAGACGGTGGCTGTTTGGGTGAGACGAAAATGAAATGTAATTGGCTGAAAGATAAACATGGTCACGGAGTCTCATCTCTAAGAACAAAACAATAGTTCAAATTTATCTCATTACGGTCATGTTAAGCGTAGCGATTTGTAATTAACGATTATGAAAATAGAAGCTATTGAGAAATTAGGTACTTAAAAATATATTTTTTTATTTTTTAAGGGTTTTGATAATAAATTATTAATTTTTTCGTATGGAACTGGAGAGCCGCAACTTTACATCAAAAGAGCCACATGCGGCTCGCGAGCCGCAGGTTGCCGACCCCTGCCCTAGATAATTCGATAGAAAATCAAAAATTGCGTGATGTACGCGTCTTAAAGCCGTATTTTCCAATCAGCGTGTTGACGTTTGGAATTCATGTCACAATTAGTTGCTAATATCATACTGCCTGTATTACAGATACAAATATATTTCTAAATATGTTTTTATGTATATTTTTAACAGGGGCATCATAATACCCCATATATCCAGTAATATGTGCATACTGTGTTTCCGCTCGAGAGATTAATATTTAAAAACAAAATAGCATTTGATGAAACCAAATAAAAATATTATATTCTGGGCGCATATTTATGAACATGCCACAATTGCTATTTGAAATTTATCAAAATAAATTGTTAGAAATATGGCAGCGTATATATTCTAGTTTGATATAAGGTTTGCTTTATATTTAAAATTCTTCTTAATTAAAATTCAACAAGCGCATTGACATTTTTTTGCCGTGTGAAATTATTATTTTAGCATACTAAGGCGAAGTATATAGGATATAATATTGAGAGCAAGTTAAAATAAACAGAAATGTGTAAAGATTGTTGGAAGTTTAAAATACATTAAATAGTTTAAAGTTTTTTGCGAAATGCCATACATGGATACAATTCTACGTGTACGAATATATATATATACTCCGCTGACTTAAGTCCCTTTAACATTGAATAGCATAACATTTATGCAGAATTATAATCATTAATTTGTAAAATAATATTTATTGCGATGTAATAAAAATGCGAAATATATATTGGAATATCCCATTTTACACAAATCGTAATACATGTACTGAAACTATTATACACACAGAAATTAAATAAATTTCAATTTATTTCTACACTTTATAACAGGAACTGAACTGACTTAGATGACTTAAGTTTCAAATTGCTTGCGAATTATATGAAACAAACCGTATTTGAGATAAATAGAACAGAGATTATACTGAATTATTGATTCTATATTAACTTATTTGTTTTTTATAAAAGTAATAATTAAGTAATTCTACTTACGAATAAAAATCCACCTGGTAATTCATAAAGTGAGCTCTAAGTTTGCATTAAAAAACGTCATCATATTAATTTAGAAGTCAGGGACGTAGCAGTAAATTGAACACCTAAATGAAAAACAGTAAGTTATAAAAATAAAACATGACAGGTAAAAAAAAATATGCTATGAAGAATTACTATAATCATAAACCCGCTTTCACCACGGAGCGACTTCAAGTCACACACACTATAACGATGGTACGAAGGGGAATTGTTGACATTATGTTTAAGAAATACTTAAATATTTTGTCAGGTATTCAGAAGTTTTGTGCATGTCCAGAAATTCCGACAAAGATAGGTTTTAACTCTAAACACATTACCAGCGAGTTCAAAGTAAGAATGAGACATGGAGTTAGAGAGGAGGAGATAAAACTCCTATGGATGAAACGCTTGAAAATGCCATAATGCTTTGAAAATTATATCTAGGTGTCGCTAGTGTTAGTAAAGTAGTTGCTATTGTTAGTTGACACTATAGAAAGGCGTAGTATTTAGTATATGTATTTTTGATTATTTTTAAATTAAAGGCCGCCTTACTATGAGTATAATTAACCAGTATTTTTGCATAGTTGTAGGAAAGAGAACAGAATATAGGGAGATAAAAATTAATTAAAAGGTAAAATTATTTCGAATACTTGGGAATATTCTTTATTGCTTCAGTTCCACTTTTCATTGCACTAATAATTTATTTTTACATAATTGACAGTTTACATAAATATTTTAGGTCTTTCGCCATAGAAATGCATACAATACAGGAATACTTATCTTATCCCAGCGCCACCTGAATTACTGTCTCAAACGATATTGGCATTTTCTTAATATGAAGATTTAATTCCTCACTTTTACCTCCATGAATCAGACTATTAAATTCAATGTCATGACATAACATGTTGCTTCACATTACCTCACCAAAATCACGATCTGATTTTTGGATAGTTTTGAGCACAACCTTATTTTACCTTATGTTACCTCTTGACTTAAAAGCAATCATGCGTGAATTATATCCTAGATATTAAACATACATATTAATAGATTTGTAAATTTCAAATACATGCAAAAAATAGATTGTTATTTATGCCCCTACTGTTATGAATCACTTCCTTTATGCCCCCTGTTTATTGAATCACTTCCTTTAGAATGATTAAACGGCAGAGACGACGGGCGATGGTGTTTCAATATAAAAGTTGAGATTTAATCTATAATTCATAATTTTTAAAACTAGATTATGATGTTTGTTTTTGAATTTCTAAATGAAATTTATTTATCAATGACAATTTTCCATATACTTTTCAATTTTCCTTAGTACATAGAATATATAAAAGGAAATTCTTGTTATTGGATCATAAAACCAGAGGTCGGATTATTGATGGATTTATATGGTTTGAGAATCTGAATTCATCAATTTTTATTACTTTTATTATATGCATAAAGTATAAGGAAAGTATTGTGACGGGGTCGAAAATTCGAATTCTAATTTTTGACGGGAGAGCACGTTTCAAGCATCCCTGATCAAGAATCAAATATTTTTGAGATGATTTCTGTGTGTGTGCGTGTTTTTTTTTTTTTGTGTGTGTGCGTGTTTTTTTTTTTTGTGTGTGTGTGTGTCAGTGAATCTGTGGAGACGATATCTTACGAACGAATAGAGCGATTCGAATGAAACTTAGTACAAAACTCACAGTCCGTGAATACTGGAAGCCTATTGTTTTTAAACCTAATCGAATGTACAGAACCTCCCTAAATTTTCGAGTAAAAATTTGAAAAAATCATCAAAAAATGAAAACCTTTAATAAAGTTACGCAAATAGACATTTCTTATGAAATTTTTCCTTAGAAATCGATTTACATAAACTTTAGAACGCTGGCATGAACCGTTCTCGAGATCTTGCACATTTTTCAAATAAATTTATCAAGAAATCCCGTAAATTAAAAAAAAAATATTAACTGTTGAGAAACATGTTCGCTTTGCATATGTAATATCATGCGATAAATTGGGTGACATCTAATAAATTTGTATTTGAACGCCAATAGTCATTTATTAGCTATAATAATAACTTATTTCTCCGTCCATAACGCTTGGCGAGATTTTGGCGACGAATTTGGCGGAATTTCGCGAACTTGGCGACTTTTTGAAATTTGCCAAATTAACGAAAATCTAGATAAATGGATAGAAATGACGCTAAATCAATGAAAATGACGACTAATTGTCGAAAATTCAATATCTTGGAAGGACTATAAGTATCTACTGTAAGGAAAGCCTATTTTTTTACTGTAAAAGTAGTAAATCCATTGCATTACATAAGGAAAGTCATGTGTTGTCCACATCAGATTTTTTTCAGTGTGTTTAGATAGAATATCACTCGAACAAATTCAGAGATTCGAGAGAAATTTGCCGCAATAATTTCAGTGGCTTATTCGCAGTGCAGGAAATCGCACTATGGGAAAACCTCAATTTTCTGATTATTTTATCGTAAATTTATCAACAAAATATAGGATTATATTATGTTCTTTAAAAATTGTTCGTTTTACGTTGTTGTTTGAAAACGAATTACATCATTTATGAGGTACTAAGATATCGTTTATGTCATGCCAAGAAATTTTTACGGAATGATCAGATATTGTTTATGAGATGCTAATACATTGTTTATGGGATGCTATGTCATCGTTTTTGGAATTCTAACATTGTTTATAAGATACTATGACATTATTTATGGGATGCTAAGACAATGTTTATGATATTCTGAAACATATTTCACGGAATTCTCAGACAGTGTTTATTGGATGTTAATATATTATTTATGGGATGTTGCCATTGTTTGAGGGATACAAATATATCGTTTATGGAATATTGATTTTGTTCATGGGTATTGTTTATGGTAAACTGCACCATTCTCGTTATTTCTTTAATCTAACATAATAAAAGGAGATGTTTGTTTGTCTGTGTGTGTGTTTCGTCTATAGAGTTGAGCCTGTAGGGAAAGCCATGTGCGGTCGACATCAGATTTTGTCATGTGTATTTATAGCCATATCCTTCACAAGTACTTCAATCTAACGAGACATTTGTGTAATTATCGTATTTTGTTGACCCCATTCTTTATCATCTATGCACGTGCTATATGCAAATCACACGTTTTTTCATAAAACATTTAAAATGTTCTACAGTTTTGTAATTAACAATTTTCGTCTATCTTTGTTTTCGAGATAGGAATTCTAACTTCTTCAATTCTCCACTAGAGGCTTTGTACACTTTCTCAACCGATAGCCCTTAGTCGCTTTTCTATTACTAGACCTGTTTTTGAACTTCTAGAACATATCAATCAAAAATTAAAAGCATACATAAAGCCTTATGAGGGAACCTGGGAAAATTCCATGTAGTTTACATATTCAGAAAATATGTAGTTTAAAATAACTTGAAAGAAATGAGGGAAGATCATAATAACATGTTCCCAAATCATGTTTAATTTACGTCAAACATATAATTTTAAATCAAAAGCAAAATATCTGCAGTTGACAGTAATATTTAAAATCGTACTCCCTTTTCGAGACAAAGAAAAATAATTCGCAGATGACAGCAAACATATTCAACATTGAATAATTGTAATGACAAATAAGCTCAATCATAGACTGTTGTCGCAAAACTGCTAAGAGAAATATGAAGTAAAAATTGCAGCGAAAAAAATCATATGCGAACTGATTGTTTCACAGAAAGAGTGGAAAAGAGATTAAATAGCAACAAAATTGTCTTGGATTACAATATATACAACACTCGTTCTTTATTCTTTAAATAATGTGAAATTTTATAATAAGTTTCCACAGCTACAGTTTATTATTTTTCTTATATACATAGTAGCGTACCGCCATGGAACGAGATAAAGCGATCACTCTAGGGTTCCGAATGAAGAGAAAACGCCTTTAAATATATTTCTGACTTAAGAACCAAAAACTATGTTTTGTGACACAGGAGCCACGAAATTATTTCCTCCAGGGCGTCAAAAGTCTAGCTACGCTACTGTATATACCCTACGGTTACCTTACACATTTCTGGTAGGTCGGACGGTTTGGGTCTCAACAACATCAACAACTGTATATGCCCTCATTCGGATAAATATTTGCACACCAAGAGTTGTCAGAATCGAACGAAATTGCATATATGTGAGTGCAATGTTGATACAAGTAAGTGATACACAATCAAAGCAAAGGATCATTTATTACAGGAAAAACTACAAATGAATGGATGTTCTAGTCCCCTGTTGAGCCACCTCTAGAGTGAATACACGATGCAATATGGGCGGGCATTGAGACATACAGGTCTCGTATGGTATCCTGCGTCATCTCATTCCACACTTGTTGTAAGCGCGCCTCTAGTTCGACCAAATTCGTAGGCTGCCCAACTTGTCGTTCCAAGACATACTCGATCAGTGACAAATCTGGGGATCGGGAAGGCCACGGAAGGGTGGTAGTGTGCCGGAGGAATTCCTGTGACACCCTTGATGTGTGTGACCGAGCATTGTCCTGTTGAAAAATGCCTCCTGTGAGCCCTGCCATGAGTGGCAATACACGTGGATTAAGGATGTCCCGAACATACCGCTGGACTGTCATGGTTCCGTGGATCAGTATTAGAGGTGACCGGGTGTTGTATGCGATGGCACCCCATACCATCACACCAGCTGTGGGAGCCGTATTCCGCCGTAAAGCGAAGGCAGGATTGAGGTGTTCACCACGGAGCCTCCACATACATACACGTTTGTCATCACTGTCCAAACTGAATCTCGATTCGTCGCTGAAGACGACCCGGTTCCATTTGGTGGCGGTCCAATCCCGTCGAGCGCGACACCACTCCTTTCGGAGGCGACGGTGAATGGGTGCATTGGCAACACACGTAATGGATGCAGCGATGCCAAATGTTCTTCAGCCAGGCGCCTGGCAATGGTACGGACAGACACAGAATCCTGTAGTGAAGGTACTGCCTGTGTCCGGATGGCTGACAATGATGCAGTTGGTGCTGTGCATGCGTGTCGAGTGATGTGACGGTCTTCTCGGCTATTGGTCTGCCGAGGGCGTCCTGAGCCTAGCCGCCGTGTATGCGACCTTTCTCTCGTCCACTGGTCCACCACCTCCTCACAGAAAAGTGAGAACGGTCTTGGTGGTGGGCTACTGGCCAAGCTGACACACCCGGCTTCCATCATCTCGATGATTCTTCCCCTCTCGAACTCTGAGAGCTGATCATATTGTCTTCGATGACAGCGTAACAGCATCTCTAATGAAAAAGCGTCCCTCTGCAACAGATTAAGTACAGACAAAAAGCTTCTGCGTACCTTTTTTGCGACAGGGAGAACGAAGTTCAACGCACTCTACTGGCATTATGCAATGCGCGGTAACACTCTATTTCTAATTATTTGCATACCTGCCTGACACGTAACTTCACGCCAAGTTTCATTACGATCCCACAATTACTTCTTGGTGAGCAAATTTTTATGGCAATGAGTGTACATATTATAATGTATAGAGAAACTATTGTGAGGGAGTCCAATATTAGAATTCGAGTTTTTGACGAAAGAGCACGCTTCAAGCATCATTGAACTCGAATCGAACATTTGTCAGGCAATATCAGTGTGATGCATATACGTATGAGTCTGTGCATACGATTTCTCATGATCGAATGGAGCGTTTCCAATGTGATTTGTTACGATTATTAGAATTGGTAAATACTGTCACACTATGGATTTTAAGCATAATCTAATGGTCGGAAGATACTTATATTTTCGAATGAAATCAGTCAAAATAAGCAACGAAAGCTTTAGAGCACTATCATGAATCGTTCTCCAGATATTGCGCATTTTCACATAAATTTATCAATCAAAATGACATAATAAAAATGTATCAACTATCGTGAAATATTCACTTTCCATATGCAATATTAAGGGAGAAATTTCTTAACACCATTCTCATGGATCTAGTTCATTCCATTCAAAAGAGAAGATATATTGCGTAATATTTACGCCCAACAATAATATTTTCCCCTCCATCTGTATGTAATACTTAACGATTGATTTTGCGAACTTGATGACTAATATGGCGAACAATCGCCTACTTGGTTACTTTTAATGGTGTCAAATTAACATAAATATCGCCAAAATTGCAAAAATGACGATAAGTTAACGTAAATGATGCCAAATTGATGAAGTAATTATAAAAGTCCTTTAATGTATGGATGATATTACTTTTTAAGGTTGCTATCAATATTGATAATTGTCAAGTTTGATTTGAGAAAAATATATGTTAATTGGGTACTTTGAAATCGTTTTACATGTTGCCATTGGAAGAAGCGCCAAATGTACAATTCAACATTAAAAACATTGTGTCGTAGATATTATATTATACATAATATTTTCGCTATGAAGGAAGTAATTTCATTGCAATATGTAGGGAAAGTCATATGCTGCCCTAATTAGATTTTTCTTTTCACTTTGTAATACATTAAAATATATTTCCATGAAACTTCTGTACTTCAAACGAAAAATTACTGTTTTATGCTTAAAAACACGAAGCATTCCTATTACGAAAAACATTTTATGTGATACTTCTTAGAATCGCTAGCAGATATTCTAATCATCGTAAAGTTCTTGCAAGCTGCAATGCTCACCTGTGCCTGTAAGGTCGAAAATTGTTTTTATATAACAAAATATTAAATTGTCACTTATTGAAAAACTTTAAAAAATACCAATAATGTTCATAAATGGACTAGTTCTATAGTACATTTCATTTCAGCCTTCAGAATTTTCAATTAATAATTTTATGCTTTACATTAATTTTTCAAAAAATATAATAAATCTTAATATTGCTTTTTTTATTTTCTACTCTGTTGGTTTCTGTAATTTAAAAAATATATATATAACCAGCAATTCAGTAGTGGATGATCTTCCTCTTAGTAATTTTGTATACACAAAATCAGCATAAAATCTCGATAAGACTAACTAACTTGAATACAGTGTGAATCGTTTAATGCTATGTTTAATCTAATGACTTATGTTTGTGTTCGTACGCCCATTGTGAGTACACTAGAATATAACCCTGACGCCCGTGGCGTCCGGTTTAACAGACATAAGTTGTTTTTAATTTTATCTAAGCCTTTGGAAGAAGTCGTTTAAGCTAATGACTCATGTTTGTATTCATATGCCCATTATGAGTACACTAGAATATAACCCTGATGCCCGTGGCGTCCGGTTTAACAGACATAAGTTGTTTTTAATTTTATATAAGCCTTTGGAAGAAGTCGTTTAAGCTAATGACTCATGTTTGTATTCATATGCTCATTAAGAGTACACTAGAATATAACCCTGATGCCCGTGGCGTCCGGTTTAACAAAAATAAGTTATTTTTAATTTTATCTAAGCCTTTGGAAGAAAAAATAACTGTGAACTTAAGGTTAATGAGGAAGAAAAATTGAAAATAATTTCAAAGGAGAAAATATTTACATTTATTGTTTTTTTCAATGCGATCACTCTGATGTGAAAAGGTTTAACAGAACAATAATTAACATTTGAAATATTTCTATATTTATTTGAAGAAAAGAAAAAAAAACGATCTGCGTTCAAGCAAAAATTCAATTAGCTAAGAAGAAAGCTCCGGTTTTTAATATGAACATTGAATTCAAGCAGCAGTGAACGTAGAAAGTCATTGGTTAATCGGAAAAATTTTGTGTTCAAGTGGAGAGTTATGAAAATGCTGATGGTCTGGGTTAGTATCTAAATTGGAATGTTTAGCAGTGATTGAAACATGTTTGGCAACATTTAGCAGCAGCATTACTCAGAGATAGATAAATAAACAGACTGATAAATCAAGGTGTTTTTATTATTAATTGACTAATTTTTTCCATACCCACGAGATTACTTTTGGATATCAATTTAAAATATATTTTTATTGAAATATTAAAAAGTATTGTGTAGAATTTAGAATATTTGTTTTTAGAAATCGATAAATTTGAACTAAATCAATTAGTTCATTAAAAATGATTTTAGTTATCAGGTAGTAATAACATTTCTCAAAAGGACTATAACTTAGTATATATAACTTAGGATTATATATTTTAGTTAATTGACTTGCTGTTTTTTATAGCTCTGTAGTGTCAGAATCAGGTAAAAATGTACCTTTCTGAGATAGTTTACAAAAGTTACTCCCTTAAATATTTCTTGATTTTAAACACTTTAAAACAGAGTTGAAAGTGTTTATGACTTTGGTCATTATGCCTGTTTGTCTGTCTGTCTGTCCGTCCGTCCGTTTTCGCACGATAACTGCCGTAAAAATGACTTTATTAAAATGAAATTTTAGTATATTGTTGAGACCATCTGAGGAACATATGGGAATGAAAATCAATAATATCACCCAATTCGTTTCGGTTTAACTCGGGTTGAAAAATTGAAATACAGTAAACCCTATAGAACGTAACTTTTTAAATATTTTGTCAGCGAAGTTAAAATTCACAAATTGCTTTGAAAATTTTAGGAAAATATTAAAGTTATCACATAAAATGTATTAAAAAAATTTCAGCAGAATTAGTTATTTTATTAAAAAATATAATATTAATTATACCTACATTATATGAAGAGATCACGTGACTCATTGCAAAATAAAATATGGCATCCATTTTTCCCCGCTGTACAAAGACCGTGATTTTTAAAGATCGTTTAAATTTATATTTAGTGTTACACCCGTCATAAAACCCTTTTTATTTTTACATATTATCTATGTATCTAAATTCTGTGCCTACGCAATTAATATATATGTGATTTTAAATGATCACTAAACTTTGATTATTTCTACGACGAAGCCTACTTATAACGCATGCAGAATGTAAACAAATCAGGCGATTGTAAGATGAGTTGTATAAGAATTGGTGAATTTTTTTCACGCAAAATTATTTAGCTGTGGAGACTGGAATATAAATGGTATGAATGAAATATTTATTAATCAGACGATTTACATTTCGATGACGTCATATGAATAAAGTTCATTTTGTGTACCTATTTTTCGATGACGTTTGAGGTTTTCAAGTATAATTACTGTAGTACTATGATAAATAAAAATATCAACATTGAATGTATCACATTTTAGAGATGTTTAAATAAAATTGCATTTCAGTTAGAAAGTGTTTCATAATGAATGCTTCATGCATGATTCATCTTTCATGTTTTAAATACTTTGAGGGGTTTTTTTTCCGAATTGATATGAAGTCAGTGAAACTAATGAGGGCGTTGCTTTGACGACTTACGTTAATACGTATTATGTATTTTAATATTATTTTCTGACATAGTATAGATCAAATTACCTCGCATAGATTATACAACCGCCATTGTTCTAGTTATAATTGTGTGTCTTTATAAGACATAGAGCTGAGAAAATCTTAAATTTTGAATTACTATAGTTCTAACTATGTTAATTGGAAGATAGTACACTTAGTTCAAAGTGTGAAATAATATATCTACACATGAAATTTCACAGGGTTTGAGCATTTTATTTTTGGTTATCGTATCCAGATACACACGTAAAACATTCCAAAAGTGTTCAAAATATACTTTATATCTTTTCCTTCAAAATATCGAAAGCTTTTGGGAAAGACATACATTTTTAATCCAAATAAAATATTTTTTAGTGTTGGACAGAAAATAGAAAATAGAAAATAGAAGTTATAATTAACATTATTATACTATATTACTACTACGTTGTGTTTGCAATAACCCTCCAATTATTTACTTTTCGTGAGTCCTGTAAAAGAATTATTAATTATTAAGTTACCAAAAGGATTACACACCATTTTAACTTTAACAAAAACATTTATTAACACCTAACATACTTAAATACTCCATTACAATAATTTATCATGTTATTAATTATTTGGACGAAGGGATCATGTGAGACCGGCAAACTCGCCTAAAAATATGTATTAGACCTGATTTTTCAATGAGCACATACCTTCAAGTCTGTCTTGGGCTTTGTCACCGCCACGTCTTTCGCCGATCATATCACCGAAATGACTCGAAGTATTCTTTCACCGACTTGTAATACCGACGATAATTTTGAACACATGGCACGCATACCCGCACTTGTTGTATTCTTTTAATCTTTTAACTCCATTTTCACCAAGTCGTCGTTCTTATTGTAATTACTAAGTCATCTCTAGTATCTGCACAAGTCATAATAATGTCTCCATCTAATTTACCATCTAATATCATATTGTCGCCTGAGTATTTTCATAAGTCTCGACCAGTGTTCTTGTTAGGTAACTGGTTGTGGTTCTCCTTTTTTCGGGGGTTTCATTTCCCTCCTTGCTTTTATTTGTAGCATTGAGAGTGACACAACAAGCACCCTTTTCCATTGGATAATCTTTATCCACTGGCATGGTTCACATTCTCGTAAGGACCCGCTCGGCCCCCCCTTGTCTTGGCGCCCCTAAATTTATGATTTTGTGACCTTTTGGGTTCACGTGTTGTAAAAATCGGCGCCATCCAGACAGGCAGTATTGTTTGCCGTTTTGTACACAATAAATTACACATATAAACTTGTCTCATCAAAGTGTGAGATCTATTTCTGGTCTCACATTCTGGTCGCAAGGGGGTGTCATTTTCCCCCTTGCTTTCATTTGTAGCATTGAGAATGACGCAAAAAGCACCCTTTTCCATTGGATAATCTTTATCCAATGGCATGGTTCATATCCTCGTAAGGGGCCGCTCGCCCCCCCCCCTTGTCTTGGCGCCCCTAAATATATAATTTTGTGACTTTTGGGATGAAGTTCTGTAAAACTCGGCGCCATCCAGACAGGCAGTATTGTTTGCCGTTTTGTACACAATAAATTACACATATAAACTGGTCTCATCAAAGTGTGAGATC
Organism: Amaurobius ferox; assembly: GCA_951213105.1. Classification (NCBI taxonomy): domain Eukaryota; kingdom Metazoa; phylum Arthropoda; class Arachnida; order Araneae; family Amaurobiidae; genus Amaurobius; species Amaurobius ferox. The sequence continues at coordinate 132,420,394 of OX578136.1, forward strand.
TATTTCTGGTCCCACATTTAGTTCAATAGTACACATTCGTACTCCATTTTCACAGCAAAATATTGAATTCGCAGATGGAAAACAATATATTCAACATAAAAGAAATATTAGGACATAAAAGCCAAAATTAAAGATTACTGGCATCAAAATTCCAAGAGAAAGATTACAACAAATATGCAATGAATTGGTTCTGTCTTAGAGAAAAGGACATGAAAAACAAAAATGTTTTGTCGCAAAATATACGAAGCATGCGGTAATTATGAATTCTTGGAAATTTTTGCAATGACAAATATTTTCATTTTAGATTGTAATTAGCCATTTCTCCCGCGCTTCCCGTGTTTTCAATGGCTAGTGACCATTAAATACGTCACCTATACAAAAACGTTTTGAATATCAAAAACAGGATCAAATCTAGGCATTAAATGAAATGGCGGATATTTTGTAGACGTAAAGTTGAAATTTTCTTTATATCGTCCCCCTACTTCGATTTTTTGAAGTTTTTGATTCTTCCGTTGATCTGAAAGCTGAGATGGATTGAATGGAATTCTAGCTAGAGTGGAAGTGCTTGATAATTAAGCACAAGCTCCATAATTAAGTAAAAAAACTTGAGTTAGGCAAACTCGTGTGATTTCATTTATTTATTTTTTAAATGCCTTTGTATCGCATCACCACCCATTCTAATTTTCAAAATTTTCGATGTTTTGTGAATTTGAAAGACAAGACTGATCGAATGACATCAAAACTGAGATTCTGGCTCGAGTAGTGCTCGATCATTTTGAAAAAGAGCTCGATCATTTTGAAAAGTGGGTTAGAATTTTTTATTATTCATTGCACAATCACCACTAATTTGAATTATTAAATTTTATAATTTTTCTTTGGTTTCGAAGCTGAGACAGAACAAATGACACCAAATTCAATATTTTAGTTATAAGAGAAGCGCTCGATAATTATGATACATCCTCGTTACTCAGTCAGTTAATCACTTCTGTGTATATTATATAGATATACAAAAGAGAAAATGCTTAATTTTTGAGTTTTTGAATGATAATTTCTGTTTAATATCATATCCAGGAGAAATTATGATGTGGTTAGTATTTATGAGTGTGCTTGCATTTAAGAATTATTATTTTTGTCTACTTATTGTATGAAATCAATAAAGTAACTAAAAGTGATGAAGCACCGTTTGAATTCAAATTGATTGGTTCTAAGTTGTAACTGAAAACGTGTCATTCTAAATTTCTAAAGTTTCAACCTATAGTTCTAAAGTTTCATTCTAAAGTTCTAAGCTTTCATTCTAACGTTCTAAACTTTCATTCTAAAGTTCTAAACTTTCATTCTAGATTTCTAAACTGTCATTCTAAAGTTCTAAAGTTTCAGTCTAAATTTCTAAACTTTTATTTTAAATTTCTAAACTTTTATTCTAAATTTCTAACCGTTCTAAAGTTCTAAAGTTTCATTCTAAAGTTCAAAACTTTCATTCTAAAGTTACAATTGCAATCTGTTTGCTTTTCTCAGATTTATGGGAGCATTACAGAGAAAAAGGGAAGCAAATATATTTGAAATATTGAGGCTGAGCCCTAAAAATCTGGGTTTGTCACATTAAGTGTTATGCTACACACTTGCCAGATACGGATAGCGACATGACGACTTGGCGGGGCGGAATGTTGCCATGTTCCTAAAATTAAAGTCATGAAATATCAACGAAAATCCTGGAGGAGACCCATAACTCAAGAAGTATTAGAGTTATCAAATAAAAAACAACTTAAGGTACATTGGGCAATTTTACTCAGTCAAACTGCGATCAAAATTTGTATATCATTAATGGCTAAGAAATATAAGTAAATACAAGTGAAATGAAAGACACAAAATATACAAATCATATCATCATATAGAAATAAATTTAGTGTAATAATAAAAATAACACATTTAGATGCTTAAATATGTAGACATTGATGCAAACCTTTATGGAATCATGAATGAGACGCAACGCGAAACTGAGGTGTTGCACAGGGTCAAAATTACACATGGAATCCCGATAGATATAAAGAAATAAAGATTCGAAAAGCAAAATATTACGGGGATTATTGCAGTTAGTTAAAAGAAAAGGTTTATTAAAAATCGTAACAAAACAATCATTGATAACAGCTTGGGATGAGGCAGTGGAAACTTTTCTTTTTGATATCACGAGCATGTTCAGATACTCTACTGTTCATTTAGTCCTACCTATATAGAATTTATAACTAAAGGTAAAATGAAAGGGACAATGTCCTACCAGTAATACCAACAGTTCTTTTAGTCTTACCAATATAGAACTTATAGCTATTTTCAAGGAAAATGAGGGGAACAATGTCCTTCCAATAATACCGATAGTTCTTTTAGTCCTACCAATATAGAATTTATAACTATTTCCAGGGAAAATGAGGGGAACCATGTCTTACCAATAATACCTACAGTTCTTTTAGTCCTACCAATATAGAATTTATAACTATTTTCAGGGAAAATGAGGGGAGCAATGTCCTACCAATAAGCATAAGAGTAACAGAAGAATGGACAGGTTTAAAATTAAGTTCTCGACAAAGCTAAGCAAGAAGGCAGAATATGTGTGATCATATGAAATGCTTTATGATTATATTCTGGAATGCTTTATCTGCTTGCACTGTATAAAGCACAGGGAAAGTATCATAACACTGTGGCTATATAAAAATTGAAATTTTATTTTCGACGAATGTACCCTGACATCGAATTAAACGTATTTTCAGTGAATGCATAAAACTTTTCAAAATCAACGTACTAAATTTCACGAAAATCGCTTGATTATTTAAAAAAGTATCACGATGACCTGTAAAATTTCTAATATCTCTAGAACAACTCGTGATAGCTCTTAAACAATGAAGTTCATTTATTTCTAATTACAAGCAAGTACAAAGAATATTCACTTATTTGATAATGGCAAGGAATATTTAAATTTTTAGGTTTTAGTTTATATAATCTTTTAGTTTAAATAGTGTTTTGTATTTAGATGTAAAAGTTGCTATATTTCGTCCTATAAATGGCGGCATTCGTTTTTAAATCAAATATGTGGTTGGTTCGTATTCAGAGATGCCCAGAATATGGATAGATATATCAAAATCCGAGAGTATGATTTCTAACTTCATCACAACAATTTCCCTTTACATATACTATGCATTACGGGGAAAGTAAAAATCTGATGTGGGCAGCACATGACTTTCCCTGCAAACTTATACTGTACGTTCACGTATATACGTTCACATATACATACAATCACGTTCTCGTTATTTCAATAGTATTTAATTCACTTTTAATTCAATTTTCGTTTTCATTTGATAACTGGACTTCTTTTCAAAGGTGGGGTAGAGAAAATACAAAAAAACTAAAATATCTCGAGAACGGATAGTCCTAGTGTAATGGGGTTGGTCTTATTTTTTTCTTCGTTAAAAATTACGTATTAAGGGGACGGTGGACGTTGAAATTTCTTTTATTTATTTATTGACTTAGAAACATGAAAATTTGTAAGAATATTCTTCTTAACAGTACTATATAAAATGTCATTCAATTTTTTTCAATTTTGTTATAATTTTGTATTCTTTTTAATTTAATTTTTTTAATGAAAATTTGTCCCTTGCGTGCCATTTGTTCACATTTTTGATTAATTTTACATTATGATCACTCAAAAACACATTATGAACAAATTTGGGTATTCATTTATAAATCCCTTATAAAGTTAATTTTTAAAAAATATTTTTCTTCATTAAAACATAATTTTCATCATTTAATTGGGTTATTATTCACTTTTAATTACCTTAATAAAGTTCAATTATAAAATGCATACCCAGTTTCATTAAAAGGTATGAAAGGTATCTTCTTACCAAGTTTCATGCATCTCAAATAAAAATTAAGACGCATGGAGTATTTTAAAAATGTAAAACCTTTAAAAATTCCGTTTTGAAAAAAATGCATTTAACCTTTTGTTTACGGGTGGGACAGCGTCCATCCCAAACGAAGAACCTCCCTAAAAGGTTTCCCCCACGCTTTCCCACCCGTAAGCAAAAGGTTAAATGTGTAAAACAATGTTATATATTAAAAAAAAAACTTTTTTTTGTCGATTTTTGTTCATTTTAACGTTCACCGTCCCCTTAAACAAGCATTTAATGAATATATTTGAGCATACGTAGTTTCGTATTTTAGATTTTTGGCGAATTTTGCGGGCTATTTTGCAAGAAAAAGGCAGGTTATTTTTACCAAAACGTTCCAAAATCTAATCAACACCAAGGTGACCCACAAGTGACTTATCTTCCGAATTTCGTGAAATTCGGTCCATTAGTTTTTCAGCTGGAGTAGATACAAGCTTTTGCGGGCCATTTCGCAAAAAAGGCGGTTTATTTTTATCCCGAATCGTACCCAAAACAAATCAGCACCAGATTCGCCCACAAGTGACTTACCTACTAAATTTTATGAAATTCGGTCAATTACGTTTTTAGTTAGAGTTAGTTACACAAGCATTTCATGGATATATTTGAGCATACGTAGTTTTTTATTTTAGATTTTTGCGGGCCATTTTATAAACAAGAAAGATCAATCACGCTTAAAGCATTGATTATGAAACACTTTCCAACTTCAATGCAATTTTATTTAAACATGTCTAAAATGCAATACATTCCTCGGTAATATTTTAAAACTTATCACAATACTACATTAATTTATTATATTTGAAACCTTAAACCTTCATCGAAAAAAAATAACTTCATTCAAATGACGGCATTAAAGTAAAAATTGCCTGTTTTAAACATCTCTAAAATGTGATACATTCCTCGGTAATAATTTTAGAATTATCATAATACTACGATAATTTATTATATTTGAAAACTTCATCGAAAACAACTGAAATTCATTCAAATGACGTCATAAAAAAATAACACGCCTGACTCTCTCTATAAAAGCAACATTTCATTCATAAATAATTCCCCCATTCATGTCATTCATCACAATACTATAATAATTTATTTTATTTAAAAATTAAGACCATTGAGCTACAAGCAAGTAAACTCTATGCGTAAAACTTCATCGAAAAATATCGTCCGTCTCTTTCTAAAATCAATGAATATTTCATTCACATCAGCTAAGCAGACTCCATGGACTAAATGATTTTGTGTTAAAGAATTACAGTGATTCTAATACAACTCATTCTACATATTTTGCTGTTTACATTTTACATAGGTGAAAAATAGGCTTAATAGTAGAAATAATCAAATTTGGAAGAGCATTTAAACTGAAATATATTGTCATTGCGTTGTGTCAGTATGTAGATGCACAGAATTTAGGAAAAAATAAAGTAGTTTTAGGACGGATACAACACTCCATATGAATTAAAAAGAACTTTAAAAATCACGATTTTGACACAAGATGGATGCCATATATCATTTTGAAGTGGGTCATGTGATCGTTTCATATCATGGACACGTGATCGCTTCATATAAGAGGTGTTATTATTATTTTAATTTTTATTTAAAAAACTACTGAATATATTTCGCTGAATTTTTTTTTATATATTTTATGGAACAATTTAAATATTGCCTAAAATTTTCGAAGCAATTTGTGAATTTTAAATCCGCTTAAAAATTGCTTGAAAAATTAGGTCCCATAGGGCTCAATGTATTCCCTTTTTTCAACCCGGGTTCAATCCAAAACTAATTGGGTGATATTATTCATTTATATTCCCATAGGTCCTATAGACCGTCTGAACAACATACTAAAATTTCATTTTGATTAAGTCATTTTTACGGCAGTTATCGTGCTAACGGACAGACAGACAGACAGACAGACAGACAGAATGAACAAAGTCATAAACACTTTTCAACTTTGTTGTAAAGTGTTAAAAAAGGCAGGTTATTTTTTTCCGAATCATACCAAAATCTAATCAGCACCAGGTGTCCCACAAGTGACTTACCAACCAAATTTTGTGGAATTCGGTCCATTAGTTTTTCAGCTATAGTGGATACAAGCTTTTGCGGACTATTTCCCAAGAAAAGGCGGGTTCTTTTATCCCGAATCGTACCCAAAACAAATCAGCACCAGATTCGCCCATAATTTGACTTACCTACTAAATTTTATGAAATTCGGTCAATTACGTTTTTAGTTAGATACAAAATCTGCGTAGACAGACCGAGATACACACAGACAGATAGACAGACAGAGACCCAGACAGACAGACAGATACACAGACAGGCAGACAGACAGACACACAGACAGAAACACAGACACACACACACAGACGTCAAGCCAAAAATAGTTTTCTCTTATTCTAGAGGTCTCGAAACGTGTAGATCCGTCGAAAACTCGAGTTGCGATTTTCGGCATGATTGCAATATTTTCCCTATACATTACCATGTATTGCAGGGAAAGTAATAATAAAAAGGCAAGCGGCGGATCAAAGGAAAATCATCTGCGAAAGAATGTCAGAAAGTTATTTTGCGTCTTCGAAACAAGAAACAAGAACACGTACATCAAAATAAATACATTCGACATCAAATATTTTAAGAACTAATAAGCTCCAATCAGATACTGATGCCGTCAAGAAACTGCGAGAAAAATAAATAAATTGAAATAGAATGATAAAAATGAGATGAGGGACTGATTCTGTCGCGGAATAAAATGAAAGTATCAGAGGAAAATTGTAGAAATGTTTTCACACACGAAGCACGTGTAGATTGTGACTGAGTTTTACGAAGTTTCCGTAAGAACAGTTTGTTTTTACTTTCCCTGCAATATATGGTAATGTATAGGGAAAGTATTGGAATCATGTCGAAAATCGCAACTCGAGTTTTCGACGGATCTACACGTTTCGAGATCTCTAGATTACGAAAAAGCTATTTTTAGCGTGACGTCTGTGTGTGTGTCTATCTGTCTGTCTGTCTGTCTGTCTGTCTGTGTGTCTGTCTGTGCAGATTTTGTATCCACTCTAACACAAAATAGTAAATGGTCGAATTTCATAAAATTTGGTAGATAAGTCACTTGTGGGTGAGTCTGATGCTGGTTAGTTTTGGGTGCGATTCGGGACAAAAGAACTCGCCATTTTTTGCGAAATGGACCGCACAAGCTTTTATCCACTCTAGCTGAAAAACTAATGGACCGAATTTGACAAAATTTGGTAGCTAAGTTACTTGTGGAATATTCTGGTGCTGATTAGATTTTGGTATGATTCGGAAAAGAACAACCTGCCGTTTTTTGCAAAATGGCCCGCAAAAATCGTCAAAATCTAAATAAAAAAACTACGTATGCTCAAATATATCCATTAAATACTTGTCTTATATGTAATTTTTAACGATGAAAATAATAAGACCAACCCCATTACACTAGACCTAGCCGTTCTTGGGATATTTTAGTTTTTCGTTTTTCTCTACGTCACCTTTGAAAATAAGTCCAAGTACCAAATGAGCACAAAAATTGATTTAAAAGTTAATTAAATTTAATTAAAATAAAAAGAAAGTGTATATATGTCTGCAGGGAAAGTCATGTGCTGTCCACATCAGATTTTTAGTTTATAAAATGTAGAAGTGAAATTGTATCACGTTGTGAAATATTTTTTAAAAATATTTGAAAATAATTAAATGTTTTGAAAAATATGTGTTTAAAGACACTGGGAAAATTGTATTTTCTTCGGGCAATGCTAACTTGATAGAACTGTGGAATGTGGGACTGCTTATTTAATTAGTTTCATTTTCATACAAGTATCATACGTACATTGGCTAGATGGTTACTATAGCAACTAAATATCTTTTGAATATCAATTTGAAATAAAGTTTTGATTACAAGATGGAAAATCATGGATGTAATTTTAAATATTTAGTTTAGAAAGTGATTGATTTGAAACTAAACCATAGGTTTCAAACCTTAAAACTAACTATTAATATTTTTTTATAATTAACTATTAATTAAGTCTGTTAAAAGCAGAGAAATTAAGACTCTTAACATCTAAGCTACAACTTTTTTAAAGGTTTTATTTTGTTTACCAATTTATGGCACTTAGCGGGGGAAATAGTCCTATTATGCCCCATGATTGTTACTGTATATGCAATAAGTTTTAGCTTTCTAAGTTTACTTGTGGCTTCTGTAGGGTCTGGAAAGTCTTTTCGAGCCCCCACCTCACTAATTTGTTAACTTTTTGCGTATTTGTGGGAAAGCGTCCATTCCAAGCGAAGAACCTTTAAAAAAGACCGGTATTTAACATAACTATCCCAAACAGTTTGATCTCCCTTTACAGACATTGGCGTTCCAATATCTGAAAAGGGGAATCTAACTGTTTGGGATAGGTTATGTTAAATACCTGTCTTTTTTGAGAGGTTCTTCGTTTAGAAAAGACTCTGTCCCACCCGTAAACAAAAGATTACGTCATCGGGGTTTCCTTTAGAAGGTTCGCAAAGTGTTTTAAAATCCCCCCCCCCTCCTTATTTTCTCTGCCACAGGGAAGGCAGATCAAAAATACGGCTCTATTAGGTTCGAACGTGGTTAATATTAGACGTATACAATGATTAAGTCTTCTACGCCACCGAGAAGACCTTTGGAGGGTTTGCTAGAAAATTTCGAAACCCTTTTATTTTCCCCACGCCCGAGAAAGAAAATTGAAAATTTGGCTCCGTTTGGTTCTGCGCCGCGGTTGTTACTATAAAGGTGTTCAGTCTTCCAGGTGACCAGTGTAGAGACGAGACTTCTGGAAAGTCTGGAAAGACATAAACATGTTCATTTCTACATAGATAGCATTTAATAGATGTACTATACAGGGTGTCCCAAAAAGATTGAAATTTAATGATTAATTCTTTACTTGTTGGAGATATGTAGGCAATGTGGATTGTTGTGTTGACAAAAATGTTGAACGGAAGGTAGGAAATAAGACTACGTTAATGAAATAGTCCTCCAATTCATTTTCAAAAAGGTACACTTTCAGATTTTTATATGGCCCCCTTAGACAAATTTGGTCAATCAGATTTTTTTTTATTTTTAATGCAAAAAGATCATTAAAAAAAAACCCTCATATCTGTATCTTTAAAATCAACTGAATTATAATAAAGGAAAAAATATGACTTATGCTACTTTTCCGTATCATGTGAAAGGCTGTTTCATCAGTGAAAATAAGGATGATAAACAAATTGACGATGGAAAATGTTTAGAACAAAAATACGTTAATATGTGTCAAAATTTTGTATCACAAATGCATCTATATAAAGCCTTACACAGACAGAGATTATATAAAGCAGTGATACTCACAATGCGGTTGGGGCACATAATTTAAATATGCATACATTGATCTTTTTGCGATATGTCACAAATTTACTTTTCTAATTTGATATATGGTCTCCATTCACAATGTTCAATTTTCAATTAAATATAACTCGCTCAATTTTAAAGATACAGATATGCGGTTTTTTTAATGATCTTGTTGCTATAAAAATAAAAAAAATTCTGTATGACCAAATTTTTCTAAGGGGGTCATATAAAAATTTAAAAAGTGCAAGTTTTTGAAAATTGATGGGAGGGCTATTTCATTAACGTAGTCTTATTTCCTATCTTACTTTCAAGATTTTTGCAATTTACATTACCCACTTATCTCCAAAGGGTAAAGAATTGAAGCGCGTTTCTATCTTTTCGGGACACCCTGCATAGATTAGTGCAAATATAAATTTTTATCATACTTCTGTACTAGTAGTTCAGCTTTTGTTGAAGTGTAGAGTAAAAACTTGGTGCGATAAAAATAATTTGGTAATAATGTCGTGGATTGGTGGCATTCGCTAAAGATTAAGCAAGTAAATTAAGAGTAATTAAAATGCAGCATAAATTACTAGAAGTGGAAGAAAATATATTACTTTACTTATATACAAAATGTATAAGGGAAGTAGTGTGACGGGGTCGAAAATTCGAATTCGAGTTTTCGACGGGAGAGCACGTTTCAAGCATTCCTGATCACAAATCAAACATTTTTGAAGTGATGTCTGTGTGTATGTGTGTGTGTGTGTGTGAAATTGTATGTGTGTGTGTGTGTGTGTCAGTGAGCCTATGGAGATGATAACTGACGAACGAATGGACCGATTCAAACCAAATTTGGTACAAAAATCACAATCCGTAAACACTGGAAGCTTATTGTTTTTATACGCAATCGAATGTTTAGAACCTCCCTAAATTTTCGAATGAAATTTTGAAAAAATCGTCAAAAAATCAAAACCAATACTAAAGTTAGGAAAATAGGCATTTCTTATGTAATTTTTCATTAGAAAACGATTGACATAAATTTTAGAACGCTAACATGAATCGTTCTCGAGATATTGCACATTTTTCAAAAAAAGTATCAAAAAGTCATATAAAATAAAAAAAAATATTTCCTATTGAGAAACATGTTCACTTTTCATATGTAATACCATGCGATAAATTAGATGACATCATTCTCGTGGATCTAGCTCGTTCCATTTATGAAAAAAGATACTTTGTGTAATACTTTTGTATTTGAACGCCAATAGTCTTTTATCTGCTGTAAGAATAACTTATTTCTTCGTCTATAACGCTTGGCGAGATTTTGGCGACGAATTTGGCGAAATATCGCCAACTTGGCAAGTTTTGGAAATGTTGCCAAATTAACGAAAATCTTGCCAAATGGATAAAAATGACGCTAAATCAATGAAAATGACGACTAATTGTCGAAAATTCAATATCTTGGAAAGAATATTAGTATCTACTATAAGAACAACCTATCTGTTTAATGTAAAAGTAGTAAATTCATCAAATTATATAAGGAAAGTCATGTGTTGCCCACATCAGATTTTCTTTATTAATGCGACTGGGTGTGCAAAAAAAAAAAGAAAAATGAAAACTTTAATAATTTCATCACCTTACTACCTTAAGTATATGCAAGAATTAAAATGTTGGTATTTGTGTATTTATCGTGTCTCGTGTATAAGTTCATCATATGCCTTACTAGAATATATATATATATATATATATATATATATATATATATATATATATATATATATATATTCATTCAGAGAGAGAGAAAGATATAAAATGCCCCTTTTATTCACGCACTCAAACTGCAAAAGGCTACATTCAGAAATCATTTAATAAAATATTTCGATAAAGTGTAACACATTGAAACTATTGTAAAATATGCGTGGAATTTTGGAAAAAAGAAAAACTTAATTGATTTCTTGAAAATCGAGATGAATATAATGAATCTAACTTTCTTTTTCTGTATATGTCAAACTTAATTGAAAATAAAAACAATAATGTCTGGACTAGAAATATAATGTCTAGACTAGAAATACATTTCAAAAAGTTAAGAAAAAAAATTAATAAACTTACAAAATACTTGTTATCTATGACATTTAAAATTATCTTTTTATAACAAGGGACTTAAATTAAAATAGATTATTTTCTATATCTACTGTATTAAAACGGATCCGACCATAAATAATAATATGTTTATATATATACAGATGCCGCGATTTAAAACGCGAACTTTCAGTGTAAAATGCCGGATTTTTTTAAATGGGAGCGAATCATCTTGGCATGTGCTTAGTAAATTCCAAAATTAAATAAAAAATACAAGGTTTTTGATAGTATGAAAAAATTGCCGAAAACATCGAGCGCCTTATTTTTCGGCATCGACTTGTGTTCCAAAATTCCTTTTCCATAACCTAATCAGTGCTCCTTGACCGACATTTCTTGTTGTTGCTCCTAATCCTTAATTGGTCCAACAAATTTAGACCAATTCCATCAGTCCGTGAACTTCCAAAAAGTCTAAAAACAAAAGAGGATTTGAAAACACCTCATCCAACTTAAAGTCAATGCAGTAAAAAATATGCTCAGGCGAGACGGAATCCATTGGAAATGCACCTCAAATTTCTCAGAGAGCCTATTAATTAACATTAAGATGGAAATTCCTGCTCTATCACCAACACTCCTCCAGTTACTAAGGTGTTGAATTGAAGATCGGCTGTCGGTTAATATCCAAATGCTCACAAAGTCAGGCTCTGCAATTTGCTCAACATAGCTAAGGCCTTTTTCAATAGCTATCAGTTCCGACCTGAAAACCGAACAGGAATTTGAATTTCTGTATTTAAAACTTGATGTAGTAGTGGGAGTCCAGATGAATACACCACTACCAGAATGACCATGATCACTCTTGCTGCCGTCTGTATACACCTGAAAAACGTCTCCAAGTATATGGCTGATAGTTTCAAGAGCCATTTGTCTCATAAATTCGGGGTTGTCAGCATCTTTTTGAACAGGGTACAAAAGATCTGTATGATAATGGACGGCCTTGAATTTTTTTACAGGGCTAAAGCAAGACCGCAAAGAGTGATGCTCTATTCGGCATTGAGAAGGCAAAGTAATTATGTTTTCTTTAATTTCTTGCTTGCTGCCATTGAATTTTCATCATCGAACTTGTAATTTTTCAGAAATCTCCTGCGATCAGAGTCTTATTGCACAAATCAAAAAAATTATTTAATATTAGTTTCAAGAGCATCTCTAGTCTTTTAATTACAATGACATTGTTTTTCTTCCTTTCGACCCATACTGATTATTTCAACCCAAACTGACCATTTAGACCCATACTGACCATTTAGATCCATTTGTTTGTTCGACCCAGCCCGTCCGACACATCTGAAGGTGTAGGATATTTGTTTGGAATACGGGGACAGTGTCATCCAATTTAGACGGGAACCCAGTGCGGACCACTATCGTAGGGATCGTACCGTTCTTACCCTAGCACTAATCTTTCGGAAGGACTTTTAAACCCGCATATTTAACGTGCCCGCACTCTGCATGAGCACGGGGAATTTTAGGAAGAGCCGGGAATCGAATTCGTGTCCTACGAGTAAAATCCCCGTGTCTTAAGTACTGCCTTGCCCTAGATTTATTTTTCAACTTTCTGAGATTTACAAAACTTGAAATTGAAAAGTTAAACAAAGCAGTCAAAATCATGCATCTTACAGCTACCGTCGTCGCTGTCAAACTCCTCCCCGGAAACCAAAAACTTTTCAACGAGAATGTCCACCATGCATGGATATCGTTTTTTGATACTTTGAAGTGCTTATGTACTTCTTGTACGTATTTTAATTCCATTTCTGCTTAAAAGTAAGGATTGCCAAAGAAGCGAACAGAATAAAATAATTACCTCTATCTGTGGGCATGCAGCTTGTTAAAAGGGGTTAAAATGGGGTGTCAAATAGTTTTTCCGGACTTCCCGGAATTCCGTGGTGACCTATAGGGTTGAAAACTTTGCACTTATACTATCGACTATAGAACAAAATGCGAAGGAGTTAAAGTTTCGATTAATATGGACATCCTGCTCAGCTATTTTCATTTTGTTTACCAATGTATGACGATTACTTTTAGTTTGTTTCCCATTGTATGCAGTTAAGCACCATACATTGCTAAAGAAAATGAAATAAAAAAAAAGTTGCAAATTGTTCTAATAAAATGTTAGTTCCAATGACTAACATTCCCATGACATCCATAGTATCTGACATAGTTAAATTTTAGTTGGTTATAAGGGATCAGATGAATTAGTAAAAGATGTTTTTATAATGCAAAATTTTAACCATTTTACGATTCCAACAAGTGAATAAATTAGATGGATTTAAGATGCTTCGTCTTCAATATCATTCGAAAAATAAAAAGTGTAAAATCGTGTTTCTTGAAACGAATATTGCTACCAACAGAAATGCAAATCATCGTAACCTTAATTTGACTAGCATTTGAGTTCACAGTTAAGACTATTTAGGACGTTTTAAAATATGTATTTCCGATATGATCTCAAACTGAGAATCGTTGGAAAAAATAATTTTCGAGAAATACAATAATAAAACACTATACATATTTAAATTAATTGATAGATGTATGCATCATTTCTTTAATGTTTGAGATGCTTTATTTTTTTCTGAGTTTAAGCAATTTTTAAACTTAAACTGTAAGCTCTGTTCCATATGTATGACAAAGAACCTAACAACGCATTTAATGTGTTTGATCACGGACAATGTTTGAACACGGGTACTATTGAGGGCAATAGTATTTAAGTTTGAAGTAATACGTGAAATTCGATTTTGTAATTGATTCATGGCGGAACATTTCAGAAAATATGTGCCGTAAAAAATTCAAACATGTCCTAAGGCATATACATAAATTGAAAACGATGTATAAAAAATATTTTGCCATGATTTAAAAAAAACGTTTTAAAATCTAAGATAAGTGCAATATCAATGTAACTTTAAAAAATAACCTAACCCTGTAGAATAATTCACTGTTTAAGTAAAATGCATTAGTAGTTACTGTAATTGCTTTGTAAAGTATTATTCCCTACAAAATAATTAGGTATTTGCAAATTATTATTTTTAACTAATATTAATTTCTCCGCTCCAACCATCTTTTTTTGTACTAGGAATGCATTAAATCTCTTTCACACATAATCTGTAACTGTCACAAATTTTACTCCAAAGAAAATTTAGCAAATTATTTTCTGGGTAATATTTGGTTAGAAACTTATTAACCTCATCACTCACAAAATTTTAATGAAATAAAACATTTTTATTTCTTAATGATTAATTGTTGTATTAATTTCGCTCGTAATGAATACAAGTTATTCATCATTAAAACTAGTTATCCATCAATTTAATTAAATTTTGAAAATTAAAAAAGTAATTTAAAAGTCAATATATATTCTTCTAATCCTGATGAGAAGTTTTTTTAAAGTAATCCCAATATAACACTGATAAAATGTTATTAAAAATAACCATTTGAAAAATATTTTTTTTACAAATTAATATTTTTAATTTATTAATATGCAGTATATAAGAATTATATTTTCCGAAAATTTCTGAATTTGAGATTTGAATGGAGAAACTCGTTTTAAGACCACCTTGACAAATTTTAAATACACTACGCGACAGTGAAAATGAGACACCATGAAGGTGTGGATAGAAAGTGATGAAAATCGGCAGACAGAGAGAGGGAGAGAGCAACAAACAATAAGTGATGTTTATTGCAAAATAATACACCTATACACTGAGCGATAACACCGTCTGATCAGTAGGTTGTAGGACCACCGGGGGCGGCGATACAGGCAGCAACACGCTTAGGTATAAAGTCAATGAGCGTACGGATGGTGTCCTGAAGGATGGCTGCCCATTCCCTGTCAGCCATCTGCTAGAGTTCTAACCGCGACGGTGGCAGCGCAAGCAATCGACGTTCAATCATGTCCAAGACATATTCGATTGATGAGAGATTAGGGGAGACTGATGGCCAGGGAAGCACCTGGGTACCTTGCAGGGAATGTTGGCTGATACGTGCCGTGTGCGGTCGGGCGTTATCCTGCTGGTAAATGGCATTGGATGCCCCCGAAGGACGGGTTATGTCAGCGGCCGCAGCACATCATCCGTGTATCGTTGGACCGTCATAGTGCCCTCAAAACGGACCAGAGGTGATCCGCTATCGTAGGCGATGCCACCCTAAACCATGATGCCGCGTTGTAACGCGGTATGGCGTTCCACAGATGCGGTCGGATTGGACCTGTCACCACTTCGGTGCCAGACTCGTACACGGCGACTGCCATTGCTAAAACAGAAGTGTGATTCGTCTAAGAACACGACCCTGTGCCATTCCGGCCGTCCACGTGGCTCTATTACGACACCATTGCAAACGGAGGCGTCTTTGCTGTTGGGTCAATGGCAGTCTACTTAACGGGCGCAATGAGTGCAGGTCGCCGACGACCAATCGGAGGATATCGATCGATATGGGAGCATCAAGGTTGTCCTGCATATGCTGCAAAAGCGCGACGGAAGTGGCCTGAGGGGCCGCTAATATTTGCCGGCGGATGCGTCAGTCCACGCGTGCTGCCGTCGCTTTGGTCTTACCGGCACAACTCAAACTTGCCACATTCCCTTTTTCCAACAATCTTTTTCACAGCCGGTGCACCGTGGACGCGTGTAGGTGGCTGCCCGATGAGATTTGACGTATGGACCAACTTGCCCTTCTGAGTCCGATTACCATACCCCTTGTGAAATCGTTTGTCTGCTGGATCTGCCTCGATTGGCGGTATTCTCTGCGGCCTGGCATTCTCTGCTACTACCCGTTTCCTCTGAGACAAAAAACATTGCAAAATAATTTCTCTGGCAGACAGAGCGACGCGATTATTGCCGATTCTGCAGATTCCTTCCCTTATATCTCGCTCAACGTGCGCGGGACAGCTGCGCATTTCGCATCATTTACATAACACGGTGAGCTGTGTCTACCCTGCAATTTGCATTTTTTTTTGCCCACTCTTTCTTTATGTCTCATTATCACTGTTACGTAGTGTACATTTGGTAGTATATTAGATGTGTATGAATTTGTGGGTTTGGCACGATAGTTTAAGAAATAATGCTTACTGATATGAGATTTTGTAAGTAGATACATTATGTATTAAAAATAAAAATATATGGAACATTTTATAATTGTGTAATTAAATCTCCAGGTATTTGAAATTTAATATTCTCCTTGCTGCATTTACGACGAAGAACTATTATAATTCTTGAAACATTGGGAAATTTATATTCTATGCGGGAAAATATTGTTGAAGTACGTTGTGGATTTGAAAGGCATTAAAATAGTATAGATTAACAAAAAGCATCCAAATGCAACCCATTTACTGGCCATAACTTTGGAGCTGCCAAATAAAGAAAATAAAATTTTCAAATGTTAACTTATTAACGAAAGCTAATACAGACTCATGTATATCATGCTTCATTCTTATGCCAATCGTTTTACAAACGGGCCCAAACAATTCATAGATAATGAATGTATTTCATATTTCATACTGATGTTGATCACTATATAAACAAGCCCAAACAATTCATAGGTAATGAATATGTGAGAATATCGACACTCGAAGCAGTGTTACACGCGAAATATTCTTGAAATACAATATTCCCTTTTGGCACCAGCTGAATTTGTTTGGTGAAAATAATGAAGTTGAATTTTGTAAAACTCAAGTTGATGTGTTCTGTTACGAAGCAGTGGTTACCAGTGGCACAAAGAAAAATTAATACTTAATTTATTCTGTGTTATGGTATGTAAGAAGTTGCTAGGTGTTATGATGAGGCATAAAAAAAATTACAATTTACTAAAAGCTAAAAATGAAAGTCCTACCCATCTGTAAATTTATCCTGTTTTAAAGATATGGCAGACACTGAAAATATGAAACAAACTTTTAAAATTGATGGTCATGAAAATACCGGGTGTTCCATAAATTCGTAAACACTTTAAAAATTCATAAAAAATTGAAGGAGTTGGTATATTTGAATACGGTTTGCGACAAACACACTTTCATGAAGGGGGATATTTTTGGTGGAAAAAATTAGTTTACATTTTCGTCGATAGGGGGCGCTGCACGCGGTCAAATTACGGTAAATATACAAATTAGAGTCTTGTGAAATGCATGGTGTACGCCGAACAGCTCATATCTCATTTTGCCCGGTGACTGGCCCAGGCGTATGTTTTTCATTGGTGTGGCTTCACTGCGCCCATTATGGTGGGTCCTTTTTTCTTCGAAGAGCAGAATGCAAAAGCAGGCTGGAGGACGTGCTCAGTTAATACAAAATTCTACTTGCAAATGCTACAGAAAAAAGTGATACCGTGCTTATTGGAACGTAATATCCTACACACATTAACAGTCGTACAAGACGGGGCACTTCTTCATATCGCATCTCTGGTGCAGCAGTTCCTAACCAGCACGTTTAGTGATGAACAGCTAATCATCCGTAACTCTAAGAATAGATGGTTCTCTCACTCACCAAAATTGATACCAGTTGATTTTTGGATCTTGGGTTACGTTAAGTCCCGAGTGTACCGCAATAGCCCGTCTTCTTTGGGAGTTAAAGGATGCCATTTGCCACAAAATCTCCGTCATCCATCCAGATATGCTACATTGCTTGCTTGAGTTAACGGTATTCTCACTCGCTCAAATTATTTACGAATTTATGGGATACCCAGTAAAGTGAATTTTAAAATTAATGCAAAAGCTTACTGATTTTGAAAAACAACTGTTGGTTTGCATGAAAATCAGTCTATTTCCAACAAGACAATCATAACTTATGCAACTGTATGTTTCCTATTGAGAGTTGATGATAATTTAAATAAGAAACATGACATCTTATGTAACGGTGGTACATATTTATGTGTAAATAACATTAGTGTGAGTCAAATTAAATTTTTCGTTTTACTATGCTTATGAATAATGAACAGTAATGACAAGTATTTGGGTTCTCGCGTGTTAGCAACACTATATGTGTGTTCGATAATGATAGTTTTAACTTTAAAGATTGAATAATTAAAAATATGTACAAACAGAAAAAAAATGCCACAAAAATGGTGTTAATTTGGTCAAAATTCCAAACTCAAAATACAAAATTCCCCTTTCAGGCCTATCATTCTTTCATATTGCATATAGCAAATTATCAAGTGGGAAATTCCATTTTTAGCAGCACATTCGTAGATATTTGGATTCTTACGATGACTAAATAATAAATTGGAATACAAAAGTATTTGCAATTTATTCAGCATCACTTAATAACATTTTTTGCCACAACTATAATATTATAATTACAATTTTTTATTATCATTCTGCCAAAATAAATCAACCCTTGTATTTTGTAGGTATCGTAAAATCTAAGGCGTCTCAAAAAGATTTAGGTCTTCGCATCACCTGTTATAAAGTTCGGTATGTAATTTCACTTTGCGAATGATCTGAATATGTTATAGCGTAGGATATATCTATTATATGAGTGATCAGAGAATACGATGCTAGTTTCTAACGACACGTAAAATTTATGAGGGAACGCAATGAAATGTAAGGCACAATTTTAGCCAATATTGATCCTATATTAGCTAAAGGTTTGAAAAATGTGTATCTAAAAAAGGCGTATAAAAGTGTAGAATTTCATGTCTTGGTGTAATATAAATAAAATCAAAACAATAGTTCCAGATCTTTAGAAAGTAAAATTGGATTAAAAAAGTGAAGCTTTTGGACAAGAGGTTCAGAAGATAATTGAGTTAGTAGAGGCAAAGCTGGAAATTAAAGAAAATACCTTGTGCTATAAATTACTTGATGATTCAGAAAAAAATTCAATGGGTAAGCAAATCATTTGGGTAATTTTGAATTTTAGTCCGACTTGGCGAACAGTCGAGTTCCTTTTTCTTTCGCCGCTCACAATTATTTGGTACCACCAACGTCATTCGCTGATGGACAAAATGGAACAAATGTGGAACGTATTCCAGTAAAATACAGCAAACCCCCTTTAAAAAAATGACAGGCTCCAGTTGAGGGATTAAAAAAGTCTACTAATATCGGGTTGTAAAATGCCCCAAGATTAGACGAATTCTTGTGAGTTTTTTCCACCCCGATATGCTACCGAAATAGACCACTGACATCCTAGATTTTATAAAGTTCGAATTTGAATGCGCCCAGCTAAACACGAGAACACATACGATTCTTCCGTCCTTTCTACTAACGAGAAGTATGATGTCGAACTTTCAGACCTCAGTGTATGGCCAGTTTGCCTAAAGGTCCGAATTCTTGGATCGTTCTCAACAAAATATTAAGGAAGCTGTGGGTTATAAGCCTGTTGATTAAAAACCTGACGGTGGGATATGATCAAAATCCTGGAAGCAGTTAAATTAAAAGTAAGCGACCAACAACCTTTTCATTCTTCAATCCTGAAAATATTCTCGATTCGGAGACATATGGTGGATAGTACCTGAATCCACAATCCATGTATCAGTGCTTTTATTTCGCAATTGTACAATTCAACATTTGTTTATCATTGATTGGCTCGTGATATCTATTATTATTATAACCATAATTACATGATTTATAATCCACAAGGTGTAGCTATAACAATTGCATCAAGAAGGCCTACTTTGTTCCAGAAATGAATCACACTGTTCTTTCACTTAAACAAATAGTTGAAATTATTATAAAATGGTATTTGATAAAAGAGGATGGCATATTTTAATTTTAAGAATAATATGCTTATTAAAGCAGAAGAACATGGAAGAGTATTTGTTTTTAAGACTTGTTCTGACCTCAATCATGTCAAAAAGCATATAAATTCTATTTTAAGTAACGCAGTAACGCTGTCTCAGATTACTTGGCATAAACGTTTGATGCTTGTGTCAAAGGTAAAGGTTTACGAATGTCCAAATGTGAAGCTGTTCATGAATTGAACTGAAAAACAGAAAAGCCAAAGAAATATAACGATTGTCGTATCGGTAAGGCTGCCATTCCCGAAATTATTGAAAAGTGCAAATCCAAAAGTATTTTAGCTATTAGAGCTTGCCGCTCCCAGCTTAGGAGGTTCGAAGTATATACTTACTCTTATTGATGAAGTAACAAGAAATGTTTTGCATACTTTTTAAATTACAAAGAAAATGTTCTTGAAAAGTTTATAGAGTGAAAAAGAGAAATTGATAAACAAATTCAAAAATCTTTGAAAAGTGTATGAACGAACAATAGTTTTGTGTTTTTCTCTGATGCTTGGGATACATTTTGAAAATCTCAAGGGATTATTCATGAAAAATCAATGGTATGCACTCCAGAGCAGAATGGATTATTAGAGAAAATGAACCTCACTCTGATTTAATACGGTGTATAATAAACATCAGCACCTTACCCAAAGCTTGTTGGGTTGAATTGGTTAATACAGAATGTTATATCTGATATTGTGTTAGAAAAAACATGAAGAGGTTAAAACTCGCTGATAATTATGGTTATCGACTGAAGTCTCCGATTTTTCTCCCACAGGTGAAGGTTGTGCTTTTTGTGTGTCCAGACGAAGTCGGCTGTCTTCTGCCTTCAAAACCTGTAGATACTATTTATTTGATGTTATATGCTGCTTCTAACGAAGTTCTTTTAATGAATTGAGTTATTGAAAACCAATAATCTAAAACTTGGAAAGATGCTATTCATCAAGAAAATCAACTACACAAAATGCCAAGAGGAACTAAGTTTGTTAAAACAAGCGAGTGCTACATAAGAAGAGAAACTCAGCTGTTAAATGCAATATAAAGCACGCTTTGTAGCAAAAGGGTTCATGAAAAAAAAATACTTTGGTTTTAACGAAGTTTATTCACTTGTTTCTAGCTTCTAAACTATAAGACAACTTACAGCAATAAGTGTATAGAAAAATTGAATTCTTAACCAGTACTATGTAAATTATGCATATCTACATGGAGGATTTGAAATAATGGGGATAGTCATTGATCAACTCATACGGATTCATAAGTACAGACTAAGAATGCCTTTATTGCAATTGAAAGAAATATATTTACAGTCTGAGACAACATAGAAGATGCTTGAATGAATGCCTAAACAAATGGTTAATAGAAGATTTATTCGAAGGAAATTCCATCGGTCCTTGTATCTTTTTCCTAAACATGAAAGAAGGTCAAATCATTATATCAGTCCTTGTTGATAATATTTTATTTGTGTGTGAAAAAGAAAGAAAACAGGACTTAATGAAGATATTAAACACATTGAAATTAAATCACTTCATTAATTTATTACCATATCTTCTTATAGTCATATCTACTTATAGCCATATCTACTAGTAAAATTCGGCAACAGTGAAGACTGAAGTGTCAAATTGATACAAGAAGCCTACATTAACAAACTGCAAGACCGATTCTGTCTTCAAGATTCAAATAGAATATCGACACTAATAGAAGCAAGACATCAATTTTCAGAAACTAACGACAGCTATACGGAGAATGTACTATACCGTGCATTAATCGGGCGTTTGGTGAATTTGTTTCAAAGAATAAGGCTTGACATTACACATTCTGTGAATAAACTAGCACAATATTGTTCCAATTATACAAAAGAACATTGGATCGCATCAAAAATAATACAAAGTTATATCAAATCGACAAGACATCTAGCAATAAGATACTAAAGAAGCGAAGATCATCTATGTACTCAGATCCTGATTGGGCAATATGTGCTGCTGACGGAAAAGTATTTCTGGATACATGATTGTGCTTGCCGGTGTACAAATTCAACGACAGATCAGCAAGTAGACTATTTCCCTTAGTACTATAGAAGCCCAGTGCGGACGCCTCCCAGTGGTACGGAACTAAACCCGTAAACCGAGAGGTAGGTTGGGTCCGCACTTCTGTGTCCGCACTTCTGTTTGATAGATCCGTAGAAGCAAAAAATATTAAATTATCGGAATGTGTTAGAGATATTACTTGGATAAGAGGACTTGTTTTGCAATAAGAAGAAATTTATATCTTTACCAACTAAAATTTCTACCAACAGCCAGGCTGCAACACCACATGCGTTGAGTTGTATTGATAAATACAGACTCATATATATATCCATCAAGTACTAATTTATAAAATGCCAGAGGTTTTCAATTGCATTGTGAAAATAAAATTAGTTTCTAGCTGTCAAAATGTCGTGGGTATTTTTGCGAAATCTTTCCCTTCGAATTTTCACAAGAAACATGCCAGAATTGTCAAAGAACACATTTAATTGTCAAAGAACAAATTTTTGTCAAAGAACAAATCTTAAAAAGACATGACTTCGAAAAGGGGATTGTTGAATTTCTGTCTTTTATTCATGGACTGGATTTATTCTCGAGCATCAATCTGCAGAATATGTGTCAAAAACTTTCAACAGTAAGAGAGTTCGCTTTCAACACTAAGAGACGGCGTACCACACAGTGAGTTAGCACAGTAAGGTGTGCACTGATGAAACAGAACGAAAGGTAGCTGTGCCAAAGCACAAAGACAAAATTGGAGGTATGCGTTCCTATCAATAATTATAGAAGGTCATAAATGCAGTTTAGGTATTTTAACTTAGCTGGTCTCACATTTGAAATCTCCTCTGCAAATGGTAATATAATAATTGTTGTAATGAATTTAATAATTAATCAAATGTTCTTAATAAATGATTTTATCACTTTCCTTATATACATAATGTATAAGGAAAGTATTGTGACGGGGTCGAAAATTCGAATTCGAGTTTTCGACGGGAGAGAACGTTTCAAGCATCTCTGATCACGAATCAAACATGTTTGAAGTGATGTCTGTGTGTGTGTGTGTGAATGTATGTGTGTGTGTGTGTCAGTGAGTCTGTGGAGATGATAACTGACGAACGAATGGACCGATTCGAAAGACAGTTGGTACAAAAATCTCAATCAGTAAACACTGGAAGCCTAATGTTTTTATACGCAATCGAATGTTCAGAACCCCTAAATTTTCGAGTGAAATTTTGAAAAAATCGTCAAAAAATCAAAATCGCTAATAAAGTTACGCAAATAGACATTTCTTATGTAATTTTTCATTAGAAAACGATTGACATAAACTTTAAAATACTAACTTGAACCGTTCTCGAGATATTACGCATTTTTCAAAAAAAATTATCAAAAAGTGCTAAATAATAATAAAAAAATTTCCTATTGAGAAACATGTTCACATTTCATATGTAATACCATGCGATAAATTTGGTGACATCATTCTCGTGGATCTAGCTCGTTCCATTCATGAAAAAATATACTTTGAGTAATACTTTTGTATTTGAACGCCAATAGTCATTTATCTGCTGTAAGAATAACTTATTTCTTCATCCATAACGCTTGGCGAGATTTTGACGACGAATTTGGCGGAATGTTGCCAACTTGGCGACATTTTTAATTGTTGCCAAATTAACAAAAATCTCGCCAAATGGATAAAAATGACGCTAAATCAATGAAAATGACGACTAATCGAAGAAAATTCAATATCTTGGAAAGAATATAAGTATCTACTATAAGAATAACATTTTTTTTAACTGTAAAAGTAGTAAATTCATTGCATTATATAAGGAACGTCATGTGTTGCCCACATTAGATTTTTTAAAAGTTAAATTGGTGCAATTAATTGTGGTAGTACGTTAATGTATTCTATTCCGAGAACTCACACTGAAGATAAATAAGGTAGGTTAAAGCGGCACACAACGCAATGTGTTTATGAGTTTCACGATATACGATATACGGCCGTGTTAATTATGAATAATTTAATGAGTCTAAAATCCCACATAAACAGTTTCCTTAAATGTGCTACACATTTGGTTTCCGTGATGCTTTGGTGCGAGTTTAAAATATAAATGAAAATTTTTATAAATACTACTGCGGTTGATAAAAATAATTTTGATAAAGAAATTAATAATTTTAATGGAGGAGCATTGTGATGACTAAATAATAGTATAGTTTAAATTAAAATTTGCTCATTCACTAACGGTATAATGAAATAATTTGAATATATTGAAGGAATTGAAAATAATTTGTTTGAAAAAAAAATAATGATTAAGAAATTTGCATTTAGAAGTGTTCGATGCGTATTATGTTGAATTGTGTATTTTATGCTCTTAATTAGGATTTTGGAAGGGATACATTTTGTTTTAAATGCTTCTTAGGAATTCTAGACGACAGAAGTCACCTCAATGATCGCAATTTGGGATTTTAGAAAATCCAAGAGTAAAAATTTATAATTTTGGATTAATAAATTTATAGCCAGTTTTTAATGGGCGTAAAGACGAGAATGTTGAATTTTTTATCACGCAATTTGAGAGTGTGACTAATATGGCTGATAAAGCTGTAATTTTGGAAACCCCTACTTAAAGAAAAGGAGTTTTTGTCAAATAAAGTGAAACAGCAAAAAGCAGATAATATGGAAGAAGTCAAAAATTTAATGTTGAGACAATTTAAAACGTCTCTTACAGTGCTGCAAAAGCAGATAAAATTAAATAAAATTAAAATGAAGCCAGGAATGAAAGTGTCGGAATTGGCGTCGGAAATTTCCAATTCGACCAATGAATTTTTTGGGAATTATGCGAATAATGAGATGCGTGAGATAAAGAACAATTTAATGTTTGTAAAATTTATGGAGTCTGTAAGACAAGATCAGGCATTTGGAATTAAGAAACTTAATATACAGGATTTTGAAAAGGTGGTAGAATACACAGAACATTTAGAAAGTATTTTTGGAGATTTCGGCAGTACGAAAGTCAATGAGATTCATCGCAAAGAAAATACAGGCAGCAATTTTAATGATAGACAGATGGAAAGGCAAATACAAAATTTAAAAACTAAAATTCAGCAAATAAAAGTTGAAAAGCGGTAGAAATCAGAAAGCGAAATTATATATTGCATAGGATGCGGAAAGCAAGGATATTATTTTTTTACCTGTTGGGACACCCGAAACCCACAAAAAGATTAAGGAGAAAATAAGTATGAGAATAAAAGAAGTGAATTTAGAAAAGGGGCAAAGTAACAGATTTAGAAATGGCCAAAATAGCGGATTCAGAGAAAAACTTCGGAAAGAAATGAAAGATATAATCCAAATAGGTGGCCAGGAAGGTTTACTTGGCAAGAAAGAAACCGCAGCGTCAGTCAAAACCGCGGTCATTTAAACTGACAAGGGGGCTTTGGCCGAGTGAAAATTTTAAAAATAGACCAAAGTCCAATCAAGAGGCGAAAAATCGCAAACGCAAACTAACAATTCAGTTTATCAAAATTATGAAAGGGAGATTCGCACTCGAAGTCCAGGTCCCGCTTCCAAATCGCACATACAAACTAACAAATCGGTTTACCAGAATTTTGAAGATAATAATGAAGTAAAAAATATGAAAGGGAGGTTCGCACGTGAAGTCCAGGTCCTAATTTTATATTAAATCAAAACTATGTACTAGAAAATACAAATGACAGGTAAAATAAAAATAGAATGGAAAGCATGCAAAAATATACCTCTGTACTCGGGTCGAAGATCCAAGCTCAACCTGTTTCAGCTGAAGTGACGAAGCCCAAAGGGGCAATGTTCAATAATGATGTTGTCCAAAAATTGAAAAGTCAGGAAAATATTAATAAAAAGAAAATTGAGGTAAATAAATGTGTAGAAAATAATATAATTAAAATCATGATAAATAATGAAAAGGTAGGAGTTGAAGAAATTATTAAAAATAAAAATGATGCGCGCAATACGAAATCACAGTTAAATGTGGCGCACATTCAAGGAAACTATTTATGTGGGATTTTAGACTCATTAAATTATTCATAATTAACATGGCCGTATATCGTGAAACTCATAAACTTATTGCGTTGAGTGTCGCTTTAACTCACCTTATTTATCTTCAGTGCGAGTTCCTGGCACAGAATACATTAACATACTACCACAATTAATTGCACCAATTTAACTTTAAAATAAAATCATTTATTAAGAACATTTGATTAATTGTTAAATTCATTACAACAATTAGCATATTGCCATTTGCGGAGGAGATTGTAAATGTGAGACCAGCTAAGCTATAATGCCTAAACTGCATTTATGACCTTCTATAATTATTGATAGGAACACATACCTCCAATTTTGTCTTTGTGCATTGGCATAGCCACCTTTGGTTCTGTTTCAACAGTGTACACCGTACTGTTCCAACTCACGGTGTGGTACGCCGTCTCTTACGGAAGACGATCACTGAACACGAATCAAATTGACCTTATCATAACCGCATCGCCAGTCGTCAAACTCGAAGTCTGATACTCTGGCTTCATTGCGACTCTTGTCTGCTCCGCCTGTTCTTGTCGAACTCGAGCTCTCTTACTGTTCTCAGTTACGGTTCTCAACATATCTCTAGAACTTTCCATATGTTGCAACTTCTTTTAACCTGAGGTCTGACACGCCTCTTTGGCTAGGGCCAACGGCCGTACCGTACTGAAAACACCGGTTCTCGTTAGATCACCGAAGTCAAGCAGCATCGGGCGCGGTTAGTACTTGGTGGGTGACCACCTCGGAACACCGCGTGCTGTTGGCCATCTCGGGTGCGGTATCCCCGTGGTTTGCGCGCTAGATTTGCACGCTACCACAAATGCCGCCGTGTTCATGCGGAGTACGATCACGTTAAACATGTGGGTCCGTAAGTCCTTCCGAGAGGTTGGTGGTAGGGGAAGGAGGGTACGGTTCCTGTGGATGCCTCCCCCACTGGGTTCCGGTCTAAATTGGGTGGCACTTCCCGTCCGTCCATACAGTTACCTTACACCTTTCTGGTAGGTCGGACGGTCTGGGTCTCAACAACAACAACGCCTCTTTGGCTCTGATTGGCCGAACTTAGGACTATGTCACCAGACATCTTAAATAATTGGTTAACATCTTTACCTAATCTCGTGTCTTCACTTTATTCCCCTATGTTTATGGCCTACCTGACCTCTCGGGTCACGGTGCAATAAAACTGACGTCCTTAAGTCTGATGCATTTTTTGATATTACAGACAATCATAAATATTCAACATAAAACTATCTCCGCTATATTTTGTTTCAAATCTGGTTTCACAGTTAATCTGTTCTAACCTCTAAATATTTAAGGGAAATTATTGCAAAACGGATAATTCAGAATCTCAATTCTAATCAGGGGAGTATTTAACCTTTAATGTGCCGTCGGTACTTTTAATTCCCTCTTTTTTAAATTTCCATAGAAAATATGTGTTGAGAATTTAAAAAATACTACATGCTTATAGAGTTAAATACTTCCTTTCTTTTCTTTCGACCTAGACCGTTTGACCTACCCAAAAGTGTAAGGTATCTATTTGGACGGTTGGGACAGTGCCACACAATTTAGACCGGAACTCAATGAGGGAAATACTTCTTTTCAGCATCATCTGAAAATTGATTACATTTTGATTTGAAGATAATCGGTGAAAATACCTGTATTTTGCCAACTGAGCAGTAAAAATTATGATTTAAGTAATAGAAGTTTAACACATATTTGCAAAATTTTTTATGATAATCAAGTAGACAATGCATGAAATCTGATATTGTCTGATATATTTTTATATTTACATTTAATTTTTAGACGTTTCTATTTTGCGGTAACCAAATATACCTCATGGGTTCCTTTCTATAACACACGATTCCGATTTCATAGAAAGGGTAATAAAAAAAATGTATTCGTGTTTATAATTTTTATTGAATAAGTCCAAGAATGAAAGTAATAAATCTTCGTTTTAATCAACATGTAACACAAATTAATATTGCAAATTGGTTTCGAAGGCAAACAACAGCCTTCTTCGTCAGGACAAGCAAGAAGCGCAACTTTCACTCGTCAAAACAAGATCGGCAACTCAATTGCGAAAAATAGCGTGCTCCGTATCTAAAAAAACATTGCAACGGTTATTTGAACCACGCCCATCCTGACGTCAACTTACTTCAACCCAGATAAGAAACTGCATGTCAAACTACAAACACAAAACAAATTAAGTGCATTTTACGGGGAAGTAATCGAGGAATCTTACTGTGAGCTTATTTAAAATGTAATTTGCATTCAGAAAAAATATTAACTTAAATTTTTTAATCGAATAAGAAAATATCCGTGCATATTCTCGTAGACTATTAGAAACATATGAGCTTTCAAATCATCGATGAACGAATTTAAAAATATTTTTTCTTATGTTGAGAAAACATGTTTTTGGGGAAAAATGAGTTTTTAAAAAAGAGGTTATGTTACAGGAGGAAACAATGCCTTAGAAAAAATTCAATTAATTCAACTCCACAATTTTCAATCAATTTTTATCAACGAATTTCGCACGATTTGGTTTTATTAATAAGTACATTTTGTTTTCATTCTAAGAAAAGCCTTATTTTCAAATCTCGCTGTAACTCGTCGCATTTCCAACATTTCATATTATAACAATGAAAGTATGTTAAATTTATTTCAAGTCTCATGTTAACAAGTTACGTAACACGACTATTCTGATATTAAAAGACATTTATTTTGAACAATTTATGGCGTTAAATCATCACTAGCAGCTGAGTGACCGTAAATTCTAATTATCTCCAGGCGGTTTCTCGTATATATATTATGGCCATTGCTTCTTCCAATCAACGTTCAGACTGGAATTTCACTTCCGGAAGAATCTCAGATAGCTGGTATTACACGTCAAAATATTTGTTAGAAATGTAGAGGTCAAAGAATATGTTGTCTTAGTGACTGTAGTAATGTATCTTTAAGCACTTATGCGAAATTGAAATAACTCATAAAATGTCTGAGGCAACGTGCAATAAATGATAGCGTGGTGATTAAAATTGTGATTTAGTGTATTCTTTCAAACAAGCAGATTAAATAGAAGCTACAATTAACAATTTTTATAAATTTATTACGATAAAAAATATTTACATAAAGCTTTAAATTATTGCTTGTAATGAGCTAATATTTTTACAATATTGAAATCGCATTAAAAAACTCTCTATATTTTCTGAAAATTCTTAAGATAAAAGCTAAATATTTAATAAATATTGGGCAAATATATTCAACTAATATTTGTTTATTATTTTCGGTCAATATTAATTCCATATTATATAAATATAAAAATTATTGTTACTGTGAAGCAAAAAAATTGGTAACTATTGGTTATAGAAGACTCATATTAAGGAAATATTGCTTATATAAGTAGAAATGTATCTAAATGTCAGCAAAACTGTCAAAATTGACGCAATTATTTTCTAAATATTGCTTATATAAGTAGCCATTTATATCAGCAATACTGTCAAAATTGACGCAATAAATTACTAAATATTGCTTATATAAGTATAAATTTATCTTAATGTCAGCAATGCTGCCAAAATTGACGCAATAATTTATTCTATTATTATGTTGTTAGTGAGGATCGTATTCATTGGTAAAGACTGTGTGCTGTAAAATCTCACTTTTAAAAGTTACAAACATAAAGAATGTGTTTCCCATGATCTGGATGTATTTAATATAATTTTTTTTTTGCATTCGCACTATTCCCGTAGTACATGTTACATCCAATGCAATTATTTTGGTATGAGCTATCAGTGAACAAATAAAATTATAGTTATATGCATTGAATCGTTTTGTGCAAGATAAATATAACATATTTAAAGGGTGAGTGTTTCTTTTTAAGTTTAAAATGATTTGTGTTTCCCTTATGTTTTTATATTTTATATAGGTAGCTTATCAGCATTTTGAAACAAACCCCATATAAATTTCCGTACTAGAAAGAAAGTTATAGACAGAAGAATACTTTAAAATATAATGAAATACCTTGCGTTGCGTAATCTTTAATGTCTAATTATTGAAAACATTGTTTCCTTCCTTCCATTAATTTCTATTTAATCCTTGAATAGAAAACATATTTTAACAAAAATATAGAACAAATATTTTAGCAAAAGAAAACATTACGTAGGAAATGACCTAATTTAGGATCAAACAAATATATATATGATACAATAATAATATAATCACTTCAATATCTCATTACATGAGATCAAATAAACACATGCAATAATAATATCATCATTGCAATATCTCATTAAAAAAACACTTTTTGAAAATTTTATATTGTTGCCCGTTCAAGGGAGATAAGTTAATTATAATTAAAAATATTATGATTCAAAACAAATAATAGTTTCCATGTTGTTGGTGTTTCTAAGACCCTGTACCTAGAAAACCTGTAAAAACATATAATAGTAGGTTGTTTAATACATATATAATGTTCCAACTTATGAAATGAATTTGGCAAAAAATATAAGCAATTATTTTGTAGAAATCGTGAACTAAATAAAGAAAACGTAGTTTGGGGGGGGGGACATTAAACATAAGTCAGTGTTAACCATTTAAAGGATGAAAAGTGTCTTCTTCTAGTCATAACTTACGTTCTATATAAAATGCTGGTGAACTATCTCTATCAATATTCATCACAAAAGAAAATCAGATTTTTTAAAAATTAAGAAGGTATATTATATAAACTCAAATATTATATAAACTCAAAATATTTTATAAACTCAATATTATATAAGCAACCCCATAATATTATATAAATTCAAATATAATGAAACAGGAAATTTATGAAGAAATCTTCATATTGTGCAGATTGCAAACTTCATCTTTGACGAAACTATTTTAATCTCTTTTTCATATTTATTTCAGTCATGCTAATTTTCAGAAAAACAGGAAGTGACATCTCAAGAATCGGAAATAGAAAACCTTGGTGACCCCCCGCCCCCTAGCTACTTCGGAATTTATTTCTGCATCTATATCAGTCATCATCTCAAGTAGCATATCCTGGTAAGGAGATATTTTACGGAAAATTTTTACTAAAAACAATAGTATGTTAAAAATTTGGTCACCCATGACGTTTCTTTATTATCTCGTCTATAAGGTTTTAAGTATTTATTCTGCTTCATTTAAGAGTTAATTACTCTATGATCATTACAATATCACTTAATAATGAACACTTTCCGAGCTCAATCATCACTGACTGTTGAAGTCACTGAAAATTCAAAGTCATCTCCACACGATTCCCTGCATATATAAGTCCCACTGTTTCCTTTATTATCTTTCAGAGCAGAGTTTAATTTTCTTAAATATCTAAGATGACAGGTACGAAAATGATATTTGTTACAGAGGAAGAGGCCAACAGTAATGGTATCTCATTCGTAATGATAGCTCTCCTTTCAGTGTTTGGAGAATTTTAAATGGGGTATAAAATTAATGAAATAAGATGTAATGAACTATAACACGATGGTTGAAATAGTTATTACTTTCCTTATATACATAATATAATGTATAAGGAAAGTATTGAGACGGGGTCGAAAATTCGAATTTGAGAGAGCACGTTTCAAGCACCCCTGAATACAAATCTAACGAATCTAAGATGATATATATGTGTGTGTGTGTGTGTGTCAGTGAGTCTGTGGAGACGATATCTCAAGAACGAATAGAGAAATTCGAATGAAATTTGTTACAAAAATTAAAATCTTTAAATACTGGAAACCTATCGTTTTGATACGCAATCGAATGTCCAGAATCCCTTTAAATATTCGAATGAAATTTTGAAAAAAATCATCAAAAAATCAAAACCTTTAATAAAGTTATGTAAATAGGCATTCCTTATGTAACTTGTCATTAGAAATATTCATTTTCAAAGTTTAGAGCGCTAGCATGAACGGTTCTCGAGATATTGCACATTTTTACAGTACTTGATTTATCTTAATGCGTTACGATAACACTGTTATTAATTAGCTAGTTTTTGAACTAGTTGGAATAGTGAGGGAAAAATATTTTCAATGGTGAATTTAGTTTGAAAATATACAGTGTGTGCAAGTCTGTTACTCGTTATAGATTGATGTGAAACATCACTCTTTTCGAGTATTTCTGATGGAAAAAGGTCCATGTGTGTGCCTACTGTACAGTGCATCTATTATAGAAAAAAATTTCAATATGTTTCGCTTTTGTAAAATTGTGAAATCATTTAATATTTCTTTTTACTTTCCTTATATACATAATACTCGTATAATGTATAAGGAACTGGGTTGAACTGTGATAGGGTCGGAAATTCGAATTAGAGATTTTGACGGGAGAGCACGTTTCAAGCATCCCTGAACACGAATCGCACGTTTTTAAGGTGATGTTTGTATGTATGTGTGTGAATGTGAGTGTATGTGAGGGTGTGTGTTTATGTGTGCATGTGTATGTGGATCTGGCGATGACATCTCACGAACGAAGTGAGCTATTCGATCAAAATCGGGTACTAAAATTGCAATCCGCGAATACTGGAATCTTATTGATTTTAAGCACAATCGAATGTTCAGAACAACCCCAAATTTTGATATTGAAAACAATCATCAAAAAATCAAAACTTTTAATAAAGTTACGTAAATAATCATTTCTTATGTAAATTCTCATTAGAAAACGATTAACACAAACGATTGACGTTCTCGAGATATTGTAAATTTTTATAGATTTGGTAGATAAACATAATTTAGTTTATTTCGCCCAAATAGGATCACAAACGACGTAGTTATCAAATATCAAACGCTCGGATGTAATGTTTGCGATCACTCCACCGGGTGAGTGTGTGGTAAGCGTAAGTGATTTGCGCATACTGGTGCATAGCACAGATGTCGATATCGCAGATCTAAAATTTAAGTTTCTGCAATTTTTAACCAGAATTGCTTTATAATACAGCTTAAAGAGTATATATAATCAAAAGAAAAAATACATATTGGGTTTTGTGTTGAGTTTGGCTGTGTAAGTATATCGACAGGTCCGTTACATAATTTCAGTTTATCACCGTCCCATTTCTTTCATGATGTGCTCTGGCACTGGCGCATTCACCTTTACTCGCATCCCGTCAACAACCCAACTGAACAATGACGAGCTTATATAAATCCTCCATGGAAAGTCCTTTCCTTCGACCCAGACCGTCCGACTTACCCGAAGGTATAAAGTATCTGTTTGGACGGGCGAGAATTGTCACCCAAATTAGACTAAAATCGAGTGGGGGAGGCATCCTCAGGGACTGTACTCTCCTCCCCCTACCACCAACCTCTCGGAAGGACTTACGGACCCACATGTTTAACGTAATCGTACTCCGCGTGAACACGACGACAGTTTGGGCAGAGACGTAAATCGAACTCGGGTCGTCCGACTGCAATCCCCGCGCGCTAACCACTGGGCTGCCGCGCCCCCTATGGAAAATTCTTCTTCAACCTAGACCGTCCAACCAACCAGAAAAGTATAAGGTATCTGTTTGAACTACCGGGAAGTGCCTACCAATTTAAACCGGAACCCGGTGGGGGAGGCATCCACATGAACCGTACCCTCCTTCCCCTACCACCAACCTTTCGGAAGGACTTACGGACCCACAAGTTTAACGTGATCGTACTCCTCGTGAACACGGCGGCAGTTTTGGCAGTGGTGAAATCGAACCCGAGTCGACTGAGTGCAATTCCCGCGCGCTAACCACTGGGCTGTCGCGCCCCAAATATAGAAAGTTCTGGAAAAGCAAGCAATTTCTGAAGCTCCTGGCCAATCTACAAAATTCGATAAGTTTTATGAGCTCGCCAAAAGATTTAAGAACTCGCCGTTGGCGATATTTCGCTAAATGTGCCGACAAAACCACCGAATTCATCGTCAATATTACACAACTCGGACCTTCAAATTATAACAATTATTTTCTATTACGTATTCGTAACGATGTGACATCACATCCGTTACATATTTCCGTGTCTTCCCCGTCACATTTTTTTCATGCTTTCCTTTGAACTCCACGCCCTAAAATGCTTTCCATCAACAGTTCCAATGTGGCTTAAATTTGAACAAATACTTGTATTTTAAGTTTAACCATTATTAAGCAAATGATTTCAGCCTGTACCGTTTCAATACTAGCTACAATAGTTTTAATCCCAAGATGGAAGGTTATGGTTTGATTGCTTTACTCTCTACTGTGTTGCGGGTAACCACATTTATGTTTTGAGTTTCTAGGACTAAGGGCTGTTGAAATATTAACAAAGTGCGCAAAATAAAACCTCCCATCAAAATAGTATTGTAGAAACGTCTTTTTTTAGAACCTTTATATAAGAGAAATGATATCATATTGCTTATCCAAAGAATAAAATGAAATGCGTTTAAACGGCATATGATTTTCATTTAATTTATACTATTTAAATAATGAAGAAATAATAAAATAAATTTTATAAATAACAAAATTCTATTTTTGATCGGGTTCTATCAGTTACGACCTTGGGATGAGATTAGGAAAATTGTGTATATTTTCAGTTTTTAGGTTATCTGTTTTGCAAGTATTTTCAACATTCATATATTTTCTATTATCTTTAACATATTGTTGCAAGAGGATAAACATGGTACGGACCTATCTTTTGCCATCATTTTTGAGTATTTAACTTCTTGAATGTTAAACAAACTTCCTTTCTTTAAAATTTCTTTACAAACGAGATTAGGTTGCTTTATTCTTCAGATTACCCAGAGCATCTACCTTTGTATAGAGAGATTAGATATTCTTAATACTTTATACTTCTATTTAAAAGGAATTAAATACTTTATAATAGAAGCTGATAAAAAATAATTTTTTTGAAAAACTACATTATCTAGATTATTAATGAAATTTGTACATATTTTAAATAAGGAGCATCGCCTACCCCCCAAACTCCTTTAATTTAATTTTTTATATCTGACACTTATATTTATCTTCTATATATATAAAGAAGAAAAGTATGTATATATGATCCAACATCACGGGAGAACGGCTGAACCGAATTTGGTAAAATTTGGTGGGAAGTCTTGAAATAGCCCCACTTAAAATTTAGTCTGTGTTTCGAGTTTCTAACACCAGGGGTTGTTGCGATATTAATGGAAAACGAAACTTTCGTTTGTCTCGTCATCATGGGAGAGCAGCTGCATCGAATTTAATGAAATTTTGTGGGTAGCTTTGAAATAGCCCTCTATAAATTTAGATCAAGTTTCGAGTTTTTAAGACCAGGAGTTGTCGAGATTTTGATGGAAAACAAAACTTTTTCCTAGAAGTTCTATTCTCTAACTTTATGATTCCCAACGAAAAAGGTTGGAAATCGTTGGTTTAAAACGTGAAAGTCAATTAAATCTTTCAATCTTCAATTAAAAAGTTTTGTGGGAGTTTATTTAACGTATTAGTCACTTTTGAAAACAGCAGGTTTAAAATATGAATTTGAATGGAAACTCTATCACCATGGTTTATTTTTTACAGACTTACTGAACAAATTTTATTAATTTGTTCAGTAGAATTCAGTAGTTCAGAATAATAATAAATAAATGAATATAAAAATATCTATCTATCTATATATTTAAAGAAGAAAAGTATGTATGTATAATCCAATGGATCTGATTGGCCAAAATGTGGTCAATCAGATCCATTTTTTTCTTACATAACGCAATGAATTTACTTCTTTCACAGTGAAAAAACAATGTATAAGATTCACGGTCCTATATGTTCTGGTGTAATTTTTGTTAGACTTTTGCATCGTAAATCCCGAGCAACGCCGGGTAATCGCTGCTAGTTGATTATATTCAGTAATGACTGTATATTATATTAAAATAAATTCAGTTTGAAGACTTTACCAGACCAAATAATAATCAGCAGGAATCGCAAATCATGTCCAAAGCACATTCAAAAAGCTTTTCGTATCTGCAAACGCCCACTATTTCCTTCGCTCAAGTTCAAAATTAAATTTCCCTTTCGGAAAGATATCAGATGACTGATATTGTGAGGGAGAATGTTACAGATGATGAGGTCAAGGAGTACGATGAAGCTTCTGCTATAATGATGTCTCTTTAGACTATTATGCAAATCTTAAGTGTCCTATAACGTGTAAGAGGAAGCATGTAAAGGATTTTGACGCTATGGTTTAAATGATGATGATGTCTATTATTTTAAATATAATCCTATTATTTTAATATCTATTATTTTAAATATATTATGGAATACAAATAATCTATGAATAACCGACTGATATTTGTTACTAGCAATGGTTTTTGCTTAAGAAAATATAGTTGTATACATTCAATGTTTCTATACGAACATTGCGAGATCGCGGTTATTACGAAAAAAATCTGATAGGGGCAACACATGATTTATTTATATAATGCAATGAATTGACTTCTTTCACAGTGAAAAAATTATCTATAAGATCAACGATATCATGTTTTTAACGTTGAATTATACATTTTGTGCTTTTCCGGATGACACCATGTAATACTATTTCAAAGTATCCAATTAAAGTATATTTCACGCAACTCTAAACTAACAATTATTAATATTGATAACATTCTCAATAAGCAATACAGTCTACGTATTAAAATAATTGATTCATCAACTTGGCGTCATTTTTGACGATGTTTTTGTCAATCTGGGACGAGATACCGTCAGGATACTGATATCCCGCTAGATTATTCGCCAGTTGCGCCAAATATATCGCCAAGTGTTACTACAGACAAACTGAAGGAAGAGCATTTCTTATACATTATGCCCATCCTGCGACGGAATTCAAAATTTGCAAAATATTTCCTTCGATGTGGTGTAATTTTTATCAATTTGGAGATATCTTTTATCAATTTGGTGACATTTTTATCAATTTGGGGACATTTTCGACACTTTGGCAACATTTCAAAAAGTCGCCAAATCGGTGACATCCTACCAAAATTTTCGCTTAGCGCTACGGACGGATAGAGATAAAGTTTACTCTTATAGTCGATTCTCATGTTCTTTCGAATAAATTAAATTTCAATCAATTAGTCGTCGTTTTCATTGATTTAGTGTCACTTTTGCTAATTCGTCAATTTGGCAACATTTTAAAAAAGCCGCCAAGTTGGCGATATTTCACCAAATTTGTCGCTAAAATTTCGTCAAGCGTCATGAACGAAAAATAGGTTTTTCTTATAGTATGTAAATAACTATTGGCGTTCAAATAAAAAGCAAGTATCCACAGTATATTCTCTCTTGAATGGAACCAGCTAGGGCCACGAGAGTGATGTTAAGAAATTTATCGCATAATTTTACATATGTCATTTTGAAATTAAGTAGACATTTGACAACCAAAATTTCTTGAAAATAAATATTAAAGTTTTATTATTTATTTTATGTTTTCCTGTTCCTGTTAAGTCAATGAAGTTATATAAACCTCGAACAGAGCTCCAGAAAACATTTTATATCAACCTATATTTTATATCAATTAAGATTAGTGTCACCTCCATGTGTGCAATATTGACATGGAGGTAACATATTTCGTGTTTAAATTAAATTCATAGCCTATGCACACAATATTGTCATGCTGGTTGGATGACATAACGATACACAATTCAAAATAATAGAGTATATAGCGATAATTATCTGTTATTTTGAAAACTGGCACAATTAACGAGGTCATGGATGTAACATTAGATAAAATTACTTTCCATTTCTATAAGTAGTTTAAATTAAAACTTAAGGAAGTGACCTCTTAAAATAGATAGCTAGCCAACAAAATGATTAACCGTAGCTTCATTTCATTGCAAATGTTCTCGATTTTGCTGTCTTTAAGGTATTTTTGTGGAATTATAAACATTTTCCACGGAGAAACCATAATTTTAGGGTCAATATTTTAGGAGACTAAAAGTAGAATATTTTTATTAATTTTTAATCCTTTCTTTAAAAAGTGACTTTCTTTATATAATGCAAAGAATTTACTATTTTTACACTAAAATAATTTGACGTGGGCAGCATATGACTTTCCATGTATAATGCAATGGATTTACTAACTACTTTTGCAGTCACAAAATAATGTATAAAATACACTGTCTGTGTTTTTAACGTTGAATTGTACATTTGGCAATTTTTCGAATGACAACATGTAAAACTATTTCAACGTACCCAATAAACTTATATTTCACTTAACTCTATATAAACAATTATCAATATTGTCGTATCGACTTTGGAACACCTACTCAATTTCTTGTATTTCTGAGCCATTTTGCTGAATTATTTTCTGTTTCGGTAGGTTAGCGTGGGAAAGTGACAGTTTGTTCGGAGACCGTTACTGGTTTGGCGCCGGCGTTGTCTGGAAGTGACGTGTACTGCACTGCAGTTTTTAATTACGCTACGTCACTGATGCAGTTGTCGGTTAGCTTGATTGATGAGTGACGTTGGAGTTTTTCGAATGACGCTCCTGGCATTTGGCTCTGAATTACGATGGAGTGCGGAAGCCGGGAAAGAGTCGGCAATGAAAATGGATTAATATGTTTGCGTGATTTAATATTAAAATAATGAGCACATTATTAATTTCGGAATGAAAAAAATAGAGTGTTTTATTGCCAACGAGTTTCGGATTTACCGTGTTTTGATTTCAACCGTTCGAGAATCAGCTTAGCGTGCAGAATATGAAAAATGGAGTTCTGCACAAGTTTGCGTATTGGCAGCCTTGTGGATTAATCCCATCTTCAGGATTTATTAGTTCCGAAATTTAGAAGTGCCAGACTTCATCCTTGGCCATCCAGGGCTCATCCGGTGTTCGAGATTGTTTAGAATGAGTTAACCCGATCTCCCTTCGTCTCAGATTAGTATAAGAACTGTATAATATGTTCTTCGATAAACTGTAAGTTCATTTTCTTAATATTGATATGAGATGTTTTAATATTACTTAATTTCGGACAAGTGTCATCATAGATGGACTTAGAACGTTTTGTATTTGCTAAAAGATAACTATTTTCAATTTTGAATAAATATATTTCCATTTAATTATCTTGTTATACTTTCCACTTTTGTGGTATTATGTGTGCGCTTTCCATTAGCTTCGATTTAAGGCTGACCAAACCATTCCGGGAATCGGCCGCGGAAAACGAACCTGGCCAGACACAACGCAATGAAGTTAAATAAGGTTACAAGTTTGCTAATCTTAAACCCTATATCACAAGTTGATGCTGTGAAGGCACCTCTTTAATTTAGCAACAAAAACTTTTATCACAATTTGATACCGTGACTACTTATATTCTCAAAACTGTTATTACAATATTGATAGCATCCTCAATAAGCGATATATTCCATATATTAAAATATTTTAATAATTAATACATCTATTAGCCGTCATTTTCATTAATATAGCGTCATTGTTGCGTATTTGACGATATTTTCGTCAATTTGGCAATATTTAAAAGTCAGCAAGTTGGAAATTCGTCACCAAAATTTTGCCAAACGTTACGGACTGAAAAATAGGTTTTTCTTACAGTAGATTCTTATATTTTTTCCAAGATATTAAATTTTCGTTAATTAGCCATCATTTTCATAGATTTAGAGTCATTTTTATCAATTTGGCGACATTTTCATTAATTTGGCAATATTTAGAAAATGTGACAAGTTGGCGACATTCCTCCAACTTCGCTGCGAAAATCTCATCAAGCGTTATGGACAGAGAGATAAATTATTCTTATAGCAGATAAATGAATATTGACGTTCAAATAAAAAAGTATCACATAATGTATCTTCTCATGAATGGAACGTGCTAGTACTCGAATTCGAGTTTTCGACTCAGTCACAATACTTTCCTCATACATTATACTATGTATATAAAGAAAGTAACAAATGTACCCTAATTCTTAAAAGTTTTTAATATGTATTGCAAAGTGAACATACCCTACAAAATGATAGCGATTTCAACACCCTTAATAGAGAAGATGAGGAATTTGTGAATCTAATTTTAAGCTATATAACAAAATACAAAATTGCAGAATATCTTCAAAGAGTGCATATTAATATATTAGATATCAAAGAGAGTGTATTGAATTTCTCAAACACTTTTTGAATCAAACTGCTGACTTAATTAATACAAAAATTAAAATAATTGGCTATAGTGATAGCATAAACAGTTGATTAAAGTATCATCCGGTTTCGAAGACAAAGCATGTTTAACAAATATTAGTTTTATATTTGTAATTATTCGAGAATAAATGGCCCTTTCTTTAAGTAAAGTTACATATGTTACCGTTAAAGCTTGAAAGCCGTTAATATGCATATTACCTAGCTAATCTACAGATTAACTGATTTGTTCCGTTAACGTGAGGAATCAAGAGTTTTCCCGCATTTTACCTAGGTAATGTGCACATTAACGGCTTCCGTATCGTTAAAGTTCAAAAGTTTGTTTCATTTCCTTTCCTTACTTCTTCCCCCTCTCTCTCCAGTTTTAGTTTGGTTTCGTCAGCGTCTTGTCGTCGACGGTTGTTTTTATTTCTCGTAATTTGCGTAATTTCATCATATGTTTTGCAAATTCATTTCCTTAATTGTAATAATATTTTAAACCGTTTTATTCTTTGTATTATAGTTTTTAATTGATTGATGATTGATTCTATCAACTAATTTGTTGATTGTTTGATTGCATTAACTTGATTCTTTAGAAACGTTGCTGTTGTTCCAGCAAAGATCTTATTTTCACTTTAACGAGTGTCTAGTAGGTAATGTGCAGATTATCTAGATCATTTGCAGATTAAGTAATTTAGGTAATTTGGGAAATGAAACAATTTTCGGCACTTTAACGGATCACCCTAGTTAATCTAAACGTTACCTAGATAATCTGTAAAATAACTGATTTCTGCACTTTAGCGGGAATAATCGACTGTTTTCGAAATATTGAATGTTTATATAATTTCTCAAATTGTTACATGACATTTAGTGCATAATTGATATCGTTAATAGCAATTGCAGTATTTTAAAACAAATCTAACGCCATTATCTTGCAGTGCTTCCTTGTCCGTTTGCAAAAAAAAAAAAAGTTTTGCAATAATTTTGTGTTTCGACACTGCAAACATCGTCAAATTACGCTGATTTCACGTGATATTAGTAAAAAATTTTTGAAATTTTGATGAGAATTTCACACATAAAGTTAAATAAATGATTTATTTGGCCAACCATATTGACAAAAGCACCACATTTTGAGTGTTTAATGCGGGTTGTGAGTGTATATATAAATAAGTGAAATAAATGATCATTATAAATTTATTAAGGTGAATTTATTCCGTTTTCAAGGAAATTCCTATTTAGCGGCAGCGCAATTTTTAGATTTCTGAAATGAGAAAAAAGATTACAAAACTACGAAATAAATTTAACCAGAAGAAAAAAATTGGTAGTATCTTTAGAATGATAAATAATATGCTGAAAATAACTTTCAATTGCGCTAAAAATCAACAAAATAATGATCGACTTGAAGTGTCTCTCATACAATAATCGATTTTTACTATTTGATTATGAGATTTACTCTTCGAAAACTACTTTGGTCTACACCTCCAGCAGTTTCGGTCACACTAACCCTCTTAGATTGGATGAGAGACCATAAATATTTTTATAGCAATCCAGCTGTTTACTTATGATAACGGCTAAATAGAAAGTTTATGTCATGCGAAAATTCCTAAACACGTTATAAAATTTTAAGCTTTGCTTAAATAGTTTTCCAGGGCAGTTGCAGTTCATGTTGATGGTAACTATATGCTTTATTATGAATAGTAAATGCGATGTGAAAAGTTAAAAAAAGCTACCCTGCACTTGAAATTTATATTTGTTGGTTTTATTCCACCAGACAGCGCATCAAATGTAATGATCGGATTCTACCAATAAATATTTATATTTTCATTTAACTTTATTAACCAACACATAATAAGTTATTGGAGTTATTTTAAAATTGCACGTGCTATTGAAAGCGTGTGTTGTGGAATGTAGAAAGGAATACAGTTTACAAGCACATTAAATTTTAAAACCATATATTGTAGCGATAAATTATATTAGTAGAATATTGTTTTAGTAATGTGGCACTAATATACCATCAAATATATATATGGAGTATCGTCTGCTGTTATTAATGCAGACGATCATTGCATACTTCTTTTTATCAGTCGATGGATAGGAAGCTTTCTCAAAATTTTTTTTTATTTTAGAGCAATATTTTTCTAGTTATCCTTATGAGCATTGTGAGGTCTATATAACCTTTGACTATTATTTCCCTCAGTTTCGTTATAATTTATATTGACTTTATATTAACAACCTCTGACTGGTTTGGTTATGTAGACCAATTGCCGAGTCATGTAACATCTGCAGTCCTACATGGCGATAGGATAAGTTT
This sequence comes from Amaurobius ferox, assembly GCA_951213105.1. Classification (NCBI taxonomy): domain Eukaryota; kingdom Metazoa; phylum Arthropoda; class Arachnida; order Araneae; family Amaurobiidae; genus Amaurobius; species Amaurobius ferox. Next base: position 132,462,894 of record OX578136.1, read on the forward strand.
CAGATCGCGAGAAAGGAGGTTGCGTACAGTCCCGGTAGTAGTCTGGTTGATAGTTCTGCTAAAGTTTGTTTGGAAGTGGAAAGGAGCTAGGAGTCGAGTCGGTGTGTGAGTGAGGAGAGAAACCAGTGCACGTTCCTGGAACAGGCACTAGGATTGATACCAACATGATCATAATGATCTAGTATCATTGGTTGGTCAAGATAAGGTTTAGATATCTTAGGAAGAAGTTGTGTAAGCATCGACGATTTATAGCTGTTCCACTGATTAATTAATATAGTATTTCACCAGGCCCGCCAAAGATCATTAATGATCTGTTGTGTTAAATGGGCATGTGCAATACTGGCTGTTCTGTTTTGTGTCTGTCTATATTTAGTTACGCAGCCATCTGCTGTATTTTCAGTGAGTACACAATAAATATGTTTAATTCAACTTCCTGCATCAGTGCGTTATTGCCCATGGCCGTAAAGCCCTTTGTCCCCATTACTACTAAAGTTTAGTTATGTCACTTGTACTTGATATATATATTTAATCATGCAACCGAAGTCAATAAGTCCTTTATACAATGGAACCGAAAAAGATACAGAGCTCTACAATGGAGACCAAACAGAGATCTGACCTTAACAGAATGTCAGTTAAGAGTTTCAGAAGAGTTCATTGAAGAGTTTCAGCAACGTCTTCTCTATTTCAGTCAATATATGATGAGTTAAAATGGAAGGCCTGCCCTTTGCCTCTCTGTGCTTGCAATAGATGCAATTTCTGGTAAACGCTTTATAAACCTCGTAATTGCTGAATTGTTAGGAGTGGATTTAGAGCGTGTTTATTTATGGTATAACTCATTACTAACATTTTCATAAGAATGGCTAGAGAAATGTTGCTCTAAATTAAAAAGAAAATATTTGAATCTAGGAATACGCCATGTTCTTCGACTGATAAAAAAAAAGTCTGCAATTATTGTCTGTCTAACTAAAAACAGCAGATGATATTTTTGATATATTTTTAAAGTATGTATATTAGAGAGACGTAACTGAAAAATATTTTACTATTTTAATTTCTTGGTATAATGTATAATTTCAAAATTTGATGTACGCCATTTCCTAATTAACTTGTACTACCGGAGCTGATTATTATTTATGCAAATGAGAAAAATATTTTCTTAAAGGCTGTTTTACAATTTTAAAACAAATTTAAAGCAATATAATTAAGGTTTGAAATAACAATATTTCTCTTTTAAATTTTCTATTTGATATATACATGGCCCACTCAATAAGTCTTCGGTCCAACTAAGAAAAAAAAAAATTTTTTTTAGAAATTCGACTTTATTCATCAACATACTCTCCTTCAAGAGTGATACATTCATTCCAATGCTTCTCCAACTTTTCGATGCCTGTTTTGTAGAACGATTTGTCTTTGCTCTCAAAATAGGCCTCAGTTTCGGCAATCACTTCTTCATTTGAGCCAAATTTCTTTCCCTGGAGAATCTTTTTGATGTCTGCTAAAAGCCAGTAGTCTCTGGGGGCCAGATTTGGAGAGTACGGTAGGTGAGGAAGCAATTCGAAGCTTAATTCATATAATTTAACCAACGTTTTCATCGACTTGCGCCACGGGCATCGTCTTAGTGGAGCAGCACTTATTTCTTTTGCATGTGAGGCCTTTTTTCTTGATTTCTACACGCAATCGATCCAATAATGCCATGTAATATCCGCTATTGATAGTTTTACCTTTCTCAAAATAGTCGATGAACAAAATACCATGCGCGTCCCAAAAGACGGATGCCATAACCTTTCCAGCTGACTTTTGGGTTTGAGTCGCTTTGGACGACTTTCACCCGCTGCTGTCCACTGAGCTGACGATCTTTTTGATTCAGGTGTGCAGTAATGGATCTATGTTTCATCCATTGCCACATACCAATGCAAGAAACCCTTCTTATCTCTCTTGAACAGCTCCAAACGGAGCTCTGAATCGTCGACGCGTTGTTGTTTTTGGTCCGGTATGAGCAAACGCGGCATCCACTTCGAAAGCAACTTACGCATGCTCAAATGTTCGTGTAAAATTGTAAACACACTACCTTCTGATATCTTTAAGGTGTCAGCTATCTCACGCAACTTCACTTTATGGGTTTTCAAAATTATTTTGTGGACGTTTTTTTATCTTTTTCGGAACAACTGCCGATTTTGGGCGACCAGAGCGTTCAGAATCATCGGTGTTTGTACGACCGCGTTTGAATTCAGCATTCCAGTCAATAATAGTTGATTTCCCTGGTGTAGAGTCTCCATAACGCTTATCAAGCCACTGTTTGGCTTCGACAGTATTTCTCCCCATCAAACAACAATATTTAATCAACACACGAAACTATTTTTTATCCATTGTGTTGAAAATTACAAACTGGGGTCACTAAAACCACTGTAACCTATAAATGAATCGTCAGAATGTCATGAAATTTTGACACGTGTCGTTTGAAGATTGGTACTATCCAGAAATCATATGGGTCTGTCAACAGTTTTGCCATATATGTGCCAGACCGGAGACTTATTGAGTGACGTGTCATTTCTACATCTTGATTTCCAAGATAAGAGAGTTTGTCTTAAAGTTATAAGTGATACTTTATTGCACTCATCTTTCACAGGTTTCCATAGTCAATTCATTGTTTTAGATCCCCGTTTAGAAAGTTCTCTTTTTAGCAATTCCAGAGTACAATGATTCATTGGTAATACATCAGGGTATTTTGCAGGAATATTAGCAGCAAAAGGCATAGCTTTAATACCTGTACCTTTTGTCATATTTTTAAGATATTTAACGGTAGATTTTGATGTCTGACAGTTAACTCTATCCTGATGAAGTCTTATTCTGGTTTTACTCTGTGGAAAATGGGATAGATTTTATTCTTTAAATAAAGTAGTTAAAACATTATCTTGTTAATATGTTGAATTAATTTTGATATTTAAAAAAAATTCTTAACTTCAATTTACCATTGTACGAAGCATAGCAATAATCATGAATCCTTTACTGAGACTTTCTTTTGATTCTTGGAAGCAAGTTTATAGGATGTTTTCTCCTCTTTTGCAATAGTAAAACAATCTTTGTTTGTTAAAGTTATTCAAAAATATCCATACTTCATTAATTATTATAATATATTTCCATTTGTCACCGGCTAAAATTATTTTTGTACAGAATTCTACAGCGTATTCTGCGCTTTGTGACACTAATACTTTGAATTAATAATTAATATTTTCTTAATTTTATGTGATACTTTTATAAATTTATTTTAAAAAAATGCAATATCTCGAGATCGATTCATATTAGTGTTCTAAAGTTTATGTCAATTGTTTTCTAATGAAAAGTTACATAAAGCATGATTATTTACGCCACAGTATTGAAGGTTTTGATTTTTTAATGAATTTTTCTGAATTTCTGAGAGACCAGAAGGCAACTTATTCAGTTTTGATGTTTACGACAAAACAAAGAGCAGACCTTTAAGCACAGATTTATGACGGTATTAGCCAGGAAGGTCAGGACCTCAATAAATTCAAGTCACAAAATTTTCAGTTGTAGTTGGAGCAAAAATATCCTAGGGCCAAAACTTAAACCTAGATTCATTGGAAACTGAAGGAACCAATAATGCAAAGATGCGGCATCGCACTGAGGAGCTTCCAATAAGAGCAAGGAGGGCGTATTTGAACCCCAGTTCAAATGATGTGGCCACAAGGAGAAAAAGTCAACAAACACAATGCAATATATAATGTTTATCCTTAAGTGATGAGAGAGTCGTGATTAAGACTATTTATCCAAAAGCGAAAGTGAGAGAGAGAGATACAGACTTGTAATTATAAAAATGATTTCAAGAATTAAGAGCGAGAGTCGTGTTTTCAAGCAGTGTAGTGGTTAACTTAAATATTAAAATATTACAGAAAAAGACAAAATTGACTTCAAATGTCAGAAAAAGAAGCGACAAAAAGTCCAGTCATGCTGAACAACAGACCCAAAATACAGAGGTATGTGCCAGTCTTCGTATATATTAGGTCAATTGTTAGTCTTTGGAATGAGATTTAAATGCCCTGGTCTCACATGGTGCTTTTCTCCTCCTTAAGCGTTTGTAATAAATTCATCTAATTTTAATCAAAACAATAATAGGTGTGAATAAATGATAATTTATTTTAAAAGTTAAAAAATGTGGATTTTTATCTGCAGTTTTTTATTTAATGATTATGTTATGGAATTTGTGCAAAGAGGTAACGGTGGGTTATTACGGAGATTTTTCCTAATCAGGCTCTTGTCGTTCAATGTCGTCCAATGTTCGTTGTTCAATGTTCGTTGTTTCAATGTTCGTTGTTCAATGTTCGTTGTTTCAATGTTCGTCCAATGTTCGTTGTTTCAATGTCGTCCTTGTTTACCACAATTTCATTCGCAAATTTCAGAGTTTTCCAAACATTCGTTTTCATTTAAAATCAATAGGCTTCCAGTGTTCACTGGTTGTAATTTTTGTACCAAATTTCGATCGCAACGCTTCATTCGATCATGATATATCGTTTCCACAGTCTCGCGAACACAGACAGTCATTGTATCAAAAACGGGCGATCTGTTTTTAAGAAGGAACAGGAAAGCAGAAAACAGGTAAAGATACCAATGTTTATTACATCCTACAGTAAATACAAAAACAGAGGTGACCTGTTTGATAATCATGCAGCAGCTTATTTTACTTTAATTCAAGGTAAGAAATGATACTCGCTTTTATTTGTTAATGCGGTTGAAACGGCATTTTTTGCTTCATGGAAGCTGAATCAGCTATTTAGTGACCATGACCCAAGCCTGCTGGATTTTCGAAGACACATAACTGTTGCCTATTTGGGTCTTTCTATTCCAAGGAAACCATCTCGCAGAAAAACTGCGAGTTCAACAGGATAATAAAGACTTTCTAAAGCTTAAAAATGAACATGTTATTGTAAAAAATCTAGAAAACCGACAAATAAGGTGCCTGCTAAAAACCTGTGCACCCAAACCAACAACTATATGTAAATATGTAACAATGGACTATGCTTGAGAGGATTTCTTCCATTCCACCTAAGTTAGAACGCATAGCAGTGGATTGTACCATTGTCCAATTTTGACAGTCTGTACCGATCAAAATAATAAAAGTTTGGTAAGTTTTTTGATTTTATGTGCATACATAGGCTTAGAGAAACACACATTTAAGATTTTATAAAAAATATATTAATTTTTTTAATACTTGGTGCAATATGGGTTAACTGAGTTTAATGTCATTAACAATTTAATTCTATTAAGTGAGGAATCAGAGCAATAGCCCTAGCAGCACTCCAATATTGGCTGCCCAATATTGGAGATATTGGACCAATATGAAAAAATAGACAGTTTGACGGAATCGGTCCAATATTGGCTTAAATTATTGGAACAATATTGCGCCAATAATGGCGTTTTACTGGAACTATTTCCAATATAACACCAATATTGGCGCAATATGGTAATGAAAATATTTAGCCAATATTGGAGGCCAATGTAATCCCAGTAATTGTCCAATATTTTGATTATATTGGAAATATTTCCAATGTAATGCCAAGATATACAATTTTGGTCCAATATGTACCAAAATTAAATGCTACAAGGGAGTATATTATTAACCAATATATTTTTTTCTCACATACCATTTGTATATAACATATAACGAATTTCCCTCAGCGCGAGAATATGTATTTCGATGTTCTTGTTAAACTCAAAATTCAACCTCAGAATCTTTATAAACTCCATATAACGCACTTATACGCTATACAAAGTATGTTGAGAAATGCTCAGTGTGCTGTTTGAGATGCAATATTCAAAACTTTTGTTGGTGTAGCGTACTGTCAAAGGACTGAGCCGTAACAAGATGTCAAACGCACACTAGGGTATATATAGGTCTATGCGGCAGAGGGGAAAAATCCTTTCAAAAGAACTGCTTGAAAACGATGTCATGCAAGTAAACAAAAACTAGGCTTGGTTCGAAAAAGAAGGAAAAGTTTCTGGTTTGAAAATGTACCCTCAAGATTTAACCTTATAAATCTGAACGCATAGAAAATGTAAAATTTTCAATCTATACCCAATGCATGTATTTTTCTACTTTAAAAATATTTGAGAAAAGGATATTAAATATTTAAAATGGCAAGCTGCGGATTTCCTTACACTTAATATCCCATACTAGTATTTAAGTCTCTCAAAGACAGAAAAATTAACACTCCAGCAAAATAAGGTTGTAACTTTCTAAATAAATTTTAATGTATTTAGCAATGAATTGCATTTAGTGTCATGTTAAATAACTGCCTTAATCGAAAATTTGCTCAGCTGGATTCTGTTCTAAAGTTGATGCTATGAGTGCGCTGAATTCTGGTGTACTAGGTCACCGGGTGTTTGAAAAGATTTTTTGAACTCCCCTCTCATCTGTGTTTGGGGGAAAAATCGAAAAATTTTATATTTTCCTCGAGATTGATACTATAAATATGCAAAGAATCACCGGTCTGTCGTCAAGATGCTAAAGAGTCTAAAAATACTTTTAAAAATCCCACTTTCTCCATCCCCTGGGGTGGGATTAAAATTACACTTTCGTTAGACTCTACTCCGTGATCGATACTATAAGTATGCTAAGAATAAGCACTCTAGGTCATTAAAGGGCTTTGCAGGGTCTGGAAAGACACACTCAGCATAGACAATCTATATATATAAAGAAGAAAAGTGTGTATGTATGATACACCATAACTGGAGAACGGCTGAATCGAATTTCATGAAATTTGTCCTGGTAGTCTTCAAACCACCCCATAAAAATATAAACCATATTTCGAGTTTCTACGACCAGTGGTTCTCGAGATATTAGTGAAAAACGACACTTTTTCCTAGGCGTTCTACTCTCTAACCCCATGATTCACAACGAAAAAGGTTGGACATTGTTGGTTTAAAACGTGAAAGTCAATTAAATCTCTGAGTTTTGTGGGAGTTTATTGAACGTATTAAACACTTGTGAACATCGCAGGTTTGAGATATGAATTTAAATGGAATCTTTCACAATGGTTTTCTCATAGGCTTACTCAACACTAAGTTTTGTGGGAGTTTATTGAACGTATAAGACACTTTTGAAAATCGCAGGTTTCAGATATGAATTTAAATGGAAACTATCATTCAGGTTTATTTCTCACAGGCGTACTCAACAACGAAAAGTATTAAGAAATCACAAGAAAGATCAATAATGCATAAAGCATTAATTATGAAACACTTTCCAACTTTAATTTTATTTAAACATCTCTAAAATGCGATACATTTAGTAATGCGATAATATATCACACATATTCAATGCGATAATATATCACAATCGGCCCTATATATTCTGGTGCAATTTTTATCATAGTTTTGCATGGTAAATCCCGATCAACGCCGGGTAATCGCTGCTAGTTATTATATAAATTTTTTAGATAAAAATTTGTTATCAAGTATAATATCAAAATTACAGTGTTTGCCACATATAACACTCACTAGTTGATTGACTCAATCAATCAACCACTGTAAGCGACCATTAGGTTTACAACCCGATTTTGCCTCGCGCCGGAATTTGATATTCAATAAAAGATTATACGATACTAAATTTAAATTTGCCAATCTCTTTATTGAATCAAAATTGCAGGAATAAACACAATCAGCAAAATTTCATCGTAGAATTGTCGTTTAATTGAATCGGTACGTCGGTGGATTGAAATTCCCAAAATTCATGATCTTCATTAAATATTCACATTCTCTCTTTAGAAGAAAAATGAAAAATAGCCATGCGTTCCAAACATTTTTGAAAACATGAGAAAAATGCTCAAATTTCTGATTTGTTCTGAAAAATCAAAGTAATTCCTAAGTAATAAAACAAGGCAGTTGATTCAATCCTCTTATGTTGTTACTTAGTATTTCAATAATTTTAACATGTCGAACAGATTTTTTTATGTCTTTCATCCACTTTAAGAGTAAGAATATTTTATTGGTATTGATGTAGGACCATTGTAGGAATGTGTGAAGAACTGTCTCCTTGTAGCGTTTGTGTAGGCTTGTAGTGTGAAGCTCTTAAAACCGGTATCTCTCTCAAAATCTAAAATTTTGATATTTTCTTAAAACGAATAATTAAATTCGTTTCAAGAAAATATCAAAATTTTACAGGATGATAAATTAACAAGAAAGATCAATCATGCATAAAGCATCAATTATGAAAAGCTTTCCAACTGAAATTTAGTTTTATTTAAACATCTCCAAAATGTGATATATTCAGTGTTGCTATGTTTTAAATTATCGCTGTACTACAGTAATTTATTACACGTGAAAACTTGAAACTTCATTAAAAAAAAATCAATTCTAGTTACGCAAAATGAACTTTATTTAAATGACGTCATCGAAATGTAAATAGTCTGCTTCTCTACGCAAAATCAATGAATATTTCATTCATATCACTTATATTCCAAACTCCAGATCTAAATAATTTTGTCTGAAAAAATTCAACAATTCTTATACAACTCACCTTATTATCGCTTGATTTGTTTACATTCTGTTTTCTGTAGTAGAGCGTTAAAATTAGGCGTCGTTGTAGCAAAGTTTGATGATCATTTAATATAAAAAATATTGTAATTGCGTTGGCACAAAATTTAGATACATAGATAATACGCAACAATAAAGCGGTTTTATGACGGATGCAACACTAAACATAAATTTAAACAATCTTTAAACATCTACGGTTACAGCGATAAAATGGAAGCCATATTTTATTTTGAAATAAGTCACATCTCTTTATATATCCTTGTAATTATTATTTTAATTTTTATTTTAAAAACTACCCAAACGTATTTTACTGAAAAAATTTTTTTTACACATTTTATGTGATAATTTGAATATTTCCTAAAATTTTCGAAGGAATTTGTCAATTTTAACTTCGCTTAAAAATGTTTCAAATATTAAGTCTCATAGTGTTCAATATATTTCATTTTCTTAAATCAGGTTAAATCCAATCCTAATAGGGTGATAATATTAATTTTCATTCCCAAACATCCCACCGACAGTCTCAACAATATACTAAAATTCCATTTCCATAATCTCATTTCTACGGCAGTTATCGTGCGAACAGACAGACAGAATGACCAAAATCATAAACACTTTCCAACTATGTTGTAAAGTGTTAATAAAAGCGCTAAAATTGTATGGGAAGATATATATTCCTGAATAGTAGACGATATACCCGTGTATTAGTAGAAAATTACCCGTACTACAATATATGAATTTCAAAATTATTTGCTAGAATAAAATAGGTGGCGCAATAAAGTGAAAATATTAATTATTCCCACAATCTTTAAACTTGTGGACAGTAATTTATTCCAATATATGCTAAAATGAAAGTGCTAATATTGTATAGGAAGATATAACCGTACTACTTATACTTTCACAAATTAGAAGATATACTGGTGTACCAATAGAAGATTACCCGTACTACAATATATGAGTTTTAACCGTTTTTGCCAAAATAAAACAGATAACGTAATAAATTGAAAATATCAATAATCCCAGTAGTCTGGAGGCCGTAATTGATATAATATAGTCAAAAATGCAATTTTAATCAAATTTATTTTATATACATGTCTTTATTTAAATCGGAAAAGATTTAATAAAAATCGGCTGCCGCATAAACACATTGGATTTAAAACCTTTGCTAAGTGACATGATATCATTTTCTTCAAATAAATTTACGGGAAAAAATATAGTCTGCATAATGTCATGTCTATGGAAGGTTTAGCTGTGTGTTTTTAATTAATTTCTAGGCAACCCCTGGTCCCAGAAACTCGAAATATAGACTAAATTTTAAGTGGGGCTATTCCAAGACTACTTACAAAATTTCATGAAATTTGGTTCAGATGTTCTCCCGTGATGATGAGACAAACATACAGACAGACAGACAGACAGATTTTCAATTTTATTTATACAGATAATAAATGCTGTCAATAATCATTACTTAATTTAGATTTAAAAGAATGGAATACTGAAATATATGATACGCCATTTTTTTTAGAGCGTGGGTTCTGAACCTCTTATCTCGAAATCAAGATCTCAAGAATTCGAGTATTTCTTTTCCGTAATTTGCGGTTATTACGCAAACGATTATAATAAGCCTCTTAAGTATTTTCGATATTTATACAGTTCTCCATTTTAGCAAAAAAGCTTAGAAATAATTAAATCTGTTCTTGTCTGCCTAAAACACACTTCTTAGAATAATCGCCCTTCAAAATCACAAATCATAAACACCATTATTTTCTACGGTTTAATTTGCATAAAAGAATAAATGCATACTGAAATAAAATATAAATCAGTCTTTTACAGATAAAACTTTTGAAGTTTGAGACATTGATGTATACCCCCAAGAAAACATATGGATATTTTATTCGTAAATTTACAGTGTTGTCCTTAGTGGTATTTGTAGATATATTTTGAATTTCTTGCAGTCAATATTTTAGCTAGTTTAGTAAAAGGAATGTATGTAGGATCTCAGGAATGTAGAGCGATCATAATTAGCGTTCTACAAAGTTCTCTACAGATATCTATAGATGTAAATTCAACATAAGTTTAAATATTTTTCAGAACATTTGGTTAGCTATTTTTTGGAAATAAGTTGGCTTAATAAAAACTCTAACAGAGGGTGATGAAGTTAGCGCTGAGAGTAGTAAACATAGATGCGTACAGCAAAATCAAAATCACAAGTAATCGATATAAAATAACACATATTATATTTTGATTTTCTAACTTGTAGAAAACGTCAATTCCCACATTGCTATATGGGCTTTACTTGCGGTGTTGTCCAATATAAACAGCAGTTATTACTTTCCTTATATACATAATGTATAAGGAAAGTATTGTGACGGGGTCGAAAATTCGAATTCGAGTTTTCGACGGGAGAGCACGTTTCAAGCATCCCTGATCACGAATCAAACATTTTTGTAGTGATGTCTGTGTGTGTGTGTGTGTGTGTGTGTGTGTGAAAGTATGTATGTGTGTGTGTCAGTGGGTCTGTGGAAACGATAACTGAAGAACGAATGGACCGATTCGAACCAAATTTGGTACAAAAATCACAATCTGTAAACACTGGAAGTTTTTATACGCAATCGAATGTTCAGAACCCCCCTATATTTTCGAATGAAATTTTGAAAAAATCGTCAAAAAATCAAAACCAATAATAAATTTACGTAAATAGACATTTCTTATGTAATTTTTCATTAGAAAACGATTGACATAAATTTTAGAATGCTAACATGAACCGTTCTCGAGATATTGCACATTTTTCAAAAAAATTATCAAAAAGTCATATAAAATAGAAAAAAAAAATTTCCTATTTGAGAAACATGTTCACTTTTCATATATAATATCATGCGATAAATTGGGTGACATCATTCTCGCGGATCTAGCTCGTTCCATTCAAGAAAAAAGATACTTTGAGTAATACTTTTGCATTTGAACGCCAATTTATCTGCTGTAAGAATAACTTATTTCTTCGTCCATAACGCTTGGCGAAATTTTGGCGACGAAATTGGCTAAATTTTGGCGACGAAATTGGCGGAATGTCGCCAACTTGGCGACTTTTTGAAATGTTGCCAAATTAACGAAAATCTCGCCAAATGGATAAAAATGACGCTAAATCAATGAAAATGACGACTAATTGTGGAAAATTCAATATTTAATAAGTTATATAATATATAAATGTATAATAATAGCTAAATTATATATGTCGAAAATTCAATATCTAATAAGTTATATATATATATATATAACTTATTTCTTCGTCCATAACGCTTGGCGAGATTTTGGCGACGAAATTGGCGGAATGTCGCCAACTTGGCGACTTTTTGAAATGTTGCCAAATTAACGAAAATCTCGCCAAATGGATAAAAATGACGATAAATCAATGAAAATGACGACTAATTGTCGAAAATTCAATATCTTGGAAAGGATATTAGTATCTACTAGAAGAAAAACCTATTTATTTTACTGTAAAAGTAGTAAATTCATTTCATTATATAAAGAAAGTCATGTGTTGTCCACATCAGAATTTTTTAATAATGTGCCTCAGACATACTATGTAAGAAAAGCTTTTCCTTATCTTGTAAGGATTAACAATTTCTATTCTCGGCTTCTTATTTTGAAAGCAGTGTCCTCCCAGGCGAAAGAAGAGTCTAAACTTAAATAGCAGCCGCTTAGATTGCGGACGGCAGAGGGAGCTGGCAACTAGGTTCTTAAGATACGAAGTGCAAAGCACGATTTGGAACGTGACATGTGTGGCTGCAGCCGACAGTAGAAAGGTTAGAGGAAGGGTGAACCATGTACATTCTGATTTATTATTGTAAGTTACGTTAAATTGTTGCGTTACTATTGTAAGTTATGCTAAATGGTGCTAATTTTATGATTTTTATACAGTTAAGAATAAACTGCTTATTTTTATCAAAATATGCCTGCGTGTTCATTCTGCATCTTTACAATGGCGCCCGAACAAAAGTGTGCAAGGAACCAGAAGGAAAGCGTAAACCGTAAGTAAGCTGATATTTTGTGGTTAATTTAAAAGTTTATATTTGTTAAAAAATGACAAGCTATATGAGAAATTTACATACGAGTCTTCGTACCAAGAGCACAACAGTAGAGAGCCGGCCGACCAGTTCGGAGATCCGAGGTTCGATTCCCGGTTGGGACAGCAAGGCGCTTCATAATTTCTGTCTGTCAAACTTTACGACCAATATGTGTGAACATTTTTGAAAACGTTGACGTTCATAGCCAGCTTTTGAAAACTTTGTCCAATTGCCCGCAATTAAGTTCCTCTGAAAATAAAGTGTCTATGTCGATTTGTGAAAATTAGTAATTTAATATACATTTATTTGAAATATCGTGAATTTCATTGTTCGTGAAGCAGGTATGTTTTGTTAGGATTGTCTGGCGGACAGCAAAATATTTATGTTTCGTTAGGGCGTCGTGTACGGTAAAATACAGTATCGACCGAGAGAAGTGATCATAATTAGCGTGATCATAATTAGCACCATATTGAACATACGGATATTTTAGGATTGCAGAAGATAAGATTCAAGCAGTCCTAAATTTATGCACACATATATATGACGGACGTAACATCTAGCTTTCTTAGAAAATCAATAAAATGTACTGATCGAACCTCAGTTAAATTTTTCTTAGTTATATCCCAGAACTTTCTTCTTCTTCGGCCCAGACCGTCCGACCTACCAGAAGGTGGTGGTATCTGTTTGGACGGCCGGGACGTGTCCCCCAATTTATATCGAAATCCAGTGTGGAGGCGGCATCCATAGGGATCGTGCCCTTCTTCCCCTACCACAAACGTCTCGAAGGAAGTATGAACCCATATATTTAAAGTGTCCGTACTCCGCGTGAACTTGGGGACAGTTTGGGCAGAGGCGGGAATCGAACTCGGGTTGTTCGAGTGCAATCCTCACTCGCTAACCACCTCGCTCGTTGTCCCACGCAGTGGGACAACCCCAATTTTTCAATTTCGCGGTTGTCCCACCCCAACTCAAAATTTTGATGTTTAAGGGTAAGCGTCAGTAAATCTTCTGCCCTATATGCGCTTTGTTAACTTTCGCGGCACACATTTTTCGCCGAAATTCTGTTCAAACAGTTGCGAAATATTTTTTGAAAGATAAAATGCATTGCTAAATTATTATATATGATCTGTTGTTTATAATAGCGTATTAGAAGGAATAGACATTTAAAAATGTTCATTAAAAATAAAAATAGTCGGTATGAATTAAATTACGGCAACATATGGCAGCACCAAAAATATTTTGAATTAAAATAAAAAATATATTCCATGTTTTATTGGGTATTCAATTTAGTTTTAATATAATCTAAGCATTGCATTTTATCTTTCAGAAAATATTTCGCAACTGTTTGAGCAGAATTTCGGCGAAAAATGTGTGCTGCGAAAGTTAACAAAGCGCGGATAGGGCAGAAGATTTACTGACGTTCACCTTTAAGGTCGCATTATTTTTGTACGCCAACTTTCGAACTACTGTAAATGTCCGTTAATCTGGCAACCATTGGTTGCCAGATTGTCTGACTATCGGGCACGCCCGATAGTCAGACACGCCTCTTAATCGACATTCAGGTCCGTTCAACTATTCTGAGGTACGTTTAGTGTAATAGACTAGATAAATTTATGTGCAAATTCATGTTCATTGAAATTTACCTTATAATTCTTTCAAATTAATTAAAATGTTTCTCAACATACTGAACAATTCTGAGTAAAGTTTTAGTCTGAGTAAAGTTTCAGACAAAATTATATTACATTTATTATCCACTATCCGCCTTCTGCAACCAGCCTGTTCGCTACCCTTGAAAATTCTGACCGTGGCAAACTCGCTGACGTCAGAAGCCCGTGGAGTTAACAAAGTTTGTTTCAGTTTAATAACGTTAAAATTAATAATGAAATTTAGCATGAAAAATAGTGTTCTCTGTCGTAACCTCGTCAGAACCGTGACGTTATAACCTCGCCCACCTCCCCTCCACCATAGAAATACCGTGCGTCTGCGCGCGCATGTGAGTAAAAATGACATTTAAAAAAAATGAAATTTAAAATGAGAATTAATTTGCTTCGATAATTATAAATTTATTCCAATGAAATGGATGAATAATTTAATCAAATAAAATGGATGGTTTGTTTTAGTTTAATAACGTATATTCATTATTTGGCAGGCACAAATATCAAATGTTCCATTTCAGAACCGTGACGTCAGAACCTAGTCAGAACCGTGACGCTTCCCCTCCACCCTAGAAACACCGTGCGCCGGCGCGCGCATGTGGGTGGAAAATCGATCCCTTCTCTCCCTTTTTGGACGAGAAATTGAAAATCATTACATCCTTAAAATCCGGATCGTGCGCTACTTTTTCCTATTTCCTGACCAGATTGGGCTGTAAGAAAGCCTGATCTTTGAGCTTTCTAAAAATGTAAATTATTAGTCGAAATTGTCGGTACTTTTCCCGACGCAAGGATTTAAAAACGAAAGTTCGCGTTTTTGAACCGAAAGTGACTTTTGTTTTAAAATCTTTAAAAAATATTAGAATTTATCCCTGAGATTTGAAATTGATATATTTTTACTCGCAATTGTCTGCTCTTTCCGGTCGTGTGATTTGTTTTTTTCTACGACGTTTGGATGGTGGAGAAAAAAGGAAAAATCGCATAAAGCAGTAAATAACAAAAAATAATTCAAAATTTAAAAATCGGTTTTGACTTGTCACCTCCCCCCCCCCCCCCCGAGTCTCCGATTGCCAAATTTCGTAGCTCTGCGACGCGCGGTCGCTGAGCCTATAGTGTATAAGGCAGACACACAGACAGACAGACATTGCCTTTTGTTATTTAAGATTATTTTGTTTAAACTTATTTTTCTCCCGTTTATCACCCCATTTTTGTTTGACATCGGTAAATCTGGTAAATTTGTTCATCCGGCACAGCTGAAATCCCGAACATGATGGATTATAGGAAACTTACTGCACAGTTTTTTTTATCATATCTGTCACGCCGATAAATTGAATGAAATCATCTTATATTTGTAAATATGAAAATTTTAATGCCATAAATATCCATGATGTAGTTCAAATTATGACTTTCCATATATGCAATGTACTACCATCATGTCCAGGAAATTATTGCGATTTTCTGCAGAAAATATTGTTCGAAATTTTTAAAGTCATTCGAAAATCATTCTAGTTCTAATCATAAGAATAATTAAAATTTTTATCTAGTTCTTTTTCAAATAATATATCTGCACATAAAATTTAACAGATGCAGGCGGATTCGTATTTGAGTACACAGACATATATACACTCACAGATATATATTCATATATACACACACTCTCTCTCTCTCTTCTCTCACACACAAACACACATACTCACTCTATCTCTCTCTCACTCTATATTTCTCTCACTCGCTATCTTTCACTCGCTATCCTTCACTCACTCGTTATATCTCTCACTCGCTCTCTCTCATTCTCTATCTCTCTCTCACTCGCTATCTCTCTCTCACTCGCTATCTCTCTCTCACTCGCTATCTCTGTCTCACTCACTATCTCCCTGTCACTCGCTATTTTTCTCTCACTCACTATCTCTCTCACACTTGTTATCTCTTACTCTTTCTTACACTTGACATGTCTTACTCTCTCTCTTTCTCCATCTCTCTCATTCTCTCTCTTTCTCTTTCTCTCTTTCTCTTTCTTTCTCTCTCATTCTTTCTCTCATTCTTTTTCTCTCTCGCTTTCTCTCTCTCATTCTCTTTCCCTCTCAAAATCTCTTTCTCTCTCCCTCTCTTTCTCACTCTCTTTCTCTCTCGTACTTTCTTTTTCTCTCTCACTCTCTCTCTCTCTCTCACACACACACACAGACGAACATTTTTCCGAAAGTGTTCCAAATGCGTCAGAAGGACTTAAAATATGTTGTTTATTCATCAAAATTTCAAACCCGAAAATGTTTGGTAAAACATTATTTTCTCTAAGCTATGAGGAAGTAAAAATTACTACGGAAAAGTAAAAATTCTAATCTAAGTATCGAACGAAACATTTATATATTTTCATTTATAGTATACCACTCTATTTCCATTAAATATGATTCAGGTATATCCTCACAAAGTTAGAGCTGTATCTTGCAAATAGATGTAATGTTTTTGTCACGCATCATCGGCAAGATTTATAGCCAGAAGTTAGACTTACGCCGATTCAGCTAGCAATTAAACGTTAGGAATGTTCGTAATTCATAGCGAAGGAGTAGGATGGCAAGAATCGATTTCTTGCTAGATATATTAAGGTTGGAGATTCAAAACACTCCGTTCATATAAATTTTATATAGTTTAATAGAATTCTAATTAAATTTAATAAAAGTTAAATGTTCTAGGATTTACATGATATTCTGTTCCGATGAGATACTATTAAAAATACTGCAAAACACATTATAGACAACAAACACATGCAAAACACATTATAGACATTATGCAAAACATATTACAGACATTGATTATATAGACGTGTATTTTTACTTTCCTTATATACATAATGTATAAGGAAAGTATTGTGACGGGGTCGAAAATTCGAATTCTAGTTTTCGACGGGAGAGCACATTTCAAGAATCCCTGATCACGAATCAAACATTTTTGAGGTGATGTCTGTGTGTGTGTATGTGTGTGTGTGTGTGTGTGTGTGTGTGTGTCAGTGAGCCTGTGGAGACGATAACTGACGAACGAATTGAGCGATTCGATCAAAAGTAGGTACAAAAATCACAATCTGTAAACACTGGAAGCCTATTGTTTTTATACGCAATCGAATGTACAGAACCCCCCCCCCTAAATTTTCGAATGAAATTTTGAGAAAATCGTCAAAAAATCAAAACTACTAATAAAGTCACGCAAATAGATATTTCTTATGTAATTTTTCATTAGAAAACGATTGACATAAATTTTAGAACGCTAATGTGAACCGTTCTCGAGATATTGTACATTTTTCAAAAAATTATTAAAAAGTCATATAAAATAAAAAAAAAATATTTCCTATTGAAAAACATGTTCACTTTTCATATGTAATACCATGCGATAGATTGGATGGCATCATTCTCGTGGATCTAGCTCGTTCCATTCATGTAAAAAAGATACTTTGAGTAATACTTTTGTATTTGAACGCCAATAGTCATTTATCTGCTGTATGAATAACTTATTTCTTAGTGCATAACGTTTGGCGAGATTTTGCGACGAATTTGGTTGAATGTCGCCCACTTGGCGACTTTTTGAAATGTTGCCAAATTAACGAAAATCTCGCCAAATGGAAAGAAATAACGCTAAATCAATGAAAATGACGACTCATTTTAAAAAATTCAATATATTGGAAAGAATATTATATCTACTATAAGAAAAACCTATTTTTTCTACTGTAAAGTAGTAAATTCATTACATTATATAAGGAAAGTCATATGTTGCCCACATCAGATTTTTTTATGTCGTGTAAACATTAAACACATCGTGTAAACATTAAACAATGTTTACACGATGCGCAAACATTGTTCATTCTCACTGGACTCGAGCCATAGATAAAGGGGGGGGGGGGAGTAATAACTCAATGTAAGTCAAAGTGTACGGTGCAGATTTTAATTGCTAACACGTTGCTTTCTTACATATACGAAAGGATAGTTTGACGCCAGGGAATGAATAACATGAGAGAGAGGTCGTAAAATTCGACAACGAGATGTCGATATAAAACGTCAGAATTGAAACGACAAATCTCTTGGAAATTACGGTCCCTGTTAAGTGTTAAGTCATTCCGGGATTCAGACGAGAGCTCCTGGCAGCTGGACTCCCGCAGGACATTGAGAATAACATGTATGCTTAACAAATGAGCGTTATCCCAAGAACCAATAAATAGTTTGGGAAATTATTCCCACCCGTTTCTTGCACAAAATACTGCAACAAATGAGCGGACAAGAAAACTTCGCGCCCCATTTGTACCGCCCTTCACAAAAAGAGAAGGGATTTGAATTCAAAAATGTAAGTCGGACTCCATGTTGATCTTTGCAGAGAAGGTCTCATAATTTTTATGATTGTTTGATCGAAGCCCGAACCCAAAGAATGCATTTCGACATACATTTGGAAATCGGTATCCACTATTATTCCGTAGCTGTAATCCTATGCCCTACAGGAAGGAACCTTATTATTTGATACCCTTATGCCAGCCCATCTACTCAAATGGAGCTCGTATCCAGACTTGGATATTCCAGCAATGACGTCCTATGACAACTGCACGCCAATCGAGAAGGAGCGGACCCAGACTTTTATTGATAAATTCATTGGACAGTGGTGATCATCGAAGCAGCGGTGACTTCGCCCCTTTCGCTACACAGGACCATACAGATTTGGAAATAGATGGTGTAATACCAGTACACCTCTTCGGATTCTATACACTACAGCTAAGCCGCAACAAATGTGTGGACTGAAATGGTAGACGGTATCTTGAAAGCTCAGGGGCTACGTCACCACACACGGACGACTATGCACTGGCGGAGTGTTTGAGAGTCACACTGGGCCTCTATGCAGCATGTAGCACGCCTCATCTGAGTGATTTATCCACCATCGGTTTGCAGGAACGGTGGTGCATGCAACCGTACCGTTTTAGTGGGATCCTACACCGACCGGTATCAGCCGTCGAGTACGTCCTCCAGACATAGAACCAGCAATGAATCGACATTTGGACAGTCGAACCTCATAGCGGACTTCGATTACAAGCGATACCCTGATGGACTTCCAATCCTCCACGAAGGTATTCTCATGAAACCGGGAAGCCCATATGTCCTGTTTTCCCTCATCGCCTGTCCCTGGCACCCCATACATATGAACATTGGAGGAGGTTACTAAGGGCAAGGCAAGCCCTTGCATCAGTGTTGGAGAAATTGTGTTTTAAAATTCTATTATTGCTAATATAATTAAATTAATTGATAATCATATCTATAAGTTCTGAGCTTGGAAAAATCCTCTAGCAATATAAGTCATAAGTTCGAGTTTAGCTGAATTGAATCAATTATAAATTTCGGTAATATCATTATCGGCTAAATGAATACACCCTGAGGTTATGCATGATTTAGGTAATGTTTGTTTATCATTTAATTGCTTTTATAATTTATATGTAATAAAAGTAAGTGGCCACAAAATCATCTGGTTTCTTAATTAAATATACGCAATGTACTAACTTTTTCAGTTGTCACTAATACGATCGCTGAGTCAACTGGAGACACTATGGTAAGTGGTGGTTGTGTATATATGTGAAATTTTGCCACGTCACACCATTCCGAATCAATTATACTCGCAATGAGGACGAATTTAAGTTTATCCTTTTCTGCAGAGATAAAATTAAAAATAGTATGATTCAAAATACATTATACATATATAGTAGAAAATGTACCTGGCGTTGCCCGGAATTTAAAATGAGCGGGCGTGGAGTAGCTGTGTGTGCATTCAAACTTTTATTTTATTTTTGTTATAAGGGAGCGTACTACTAAAACATTATTTGGTTTTTAGGAATTCGCTGCGATTTCCGATGTAGTATTTATCAGTTTGCATTTTAAATCCAGGACAACGCCGGGTATATTTTCTAGTTAATAATAAAAATTGAATCGCATTCCTCAATAACATGAGGCATATACAATTCAGAACTGCGTCTCTCCAACGCCCCTGCAAGTTTAATGCGCATGCGCTTCAAGACTCAACGTAATCAATATGGTCACCTTATTTTGCTTCTAGCTTTTACTAAAAGCTCTAAACTTCAGCGGCTCTGAGAGCGGTTAACATTTGGGTGGGTGACATCTGTCTCCTCCCTCCTTTCTTTGCGATGACTGTATTGATTTTTATATTTTAAATGCTCGCATCACACACACACACACACACACACAAAGGATTCTTTAAAGTCTTATTTTTTAAATTTTATATTTTATTTTCCATACCTTGAAGCTTCTGTTAAAATACTTCATTGATTTTCCAAGTCCAAACTGTTCTGCTCAAATAATGGCATGTTTTCAAATACTGACACATACCGGAAGTTGGATCATTCAAACTGGGCACTCTTCATAAAGTAATATCGTCAAGAGCTTCAGGAACATTTTTTTTTAAATCATGAAGATTGTGATTCAATGTTCTTAAATCTGAATTTTTAATGCTACGTTGAAGTTTTACGTCCAGGAAAGTGAATATAGATGGCGGTATCTGCATTGTGCAAAAATTGGAGGAACATTAACTTTTTTGACTTAAAATAACTAAAAATCTAATTCGAATTTACAAAAAATCTCACCAAAGTGTATAGTCCCAGGCCCTGAAGTACCTGTGTACCAAATGTTATGTCTGTACGGTGTATAAATTGTCCACTACAGATGACACAGACCAACAGGCAGACAACTTCTCCTATTATTATAGATAACTGTTATTTTACTGGCTGGAAAATTTTTGGCTTATATCGGTAGTTTCGTATCAGTCATGCTGACAATGAGGAAAAAATTAAAGAAATATTTTGGGAATTTAAACAATCAAAATTATGTACGTTCTTTAATTCTTATTTTTTGTTAAGTAATTTCAAATTCCCAAAAGTTTTCGTTGAGCATGTTCGCGAGAGAAGAAGGGATAGGGATTAATTAGATGCCTTAATCTGTTTATGCGATTTATTCATGCTTCGAACTTTATACTAATTAATATGTTTTGTTTGTCCATTTGCGCTTTCTTTCCCCATTTTAAATCCTCTTATTTTAAAAAAAATTCTTCTTTACTTCAATTACTTTTGCAAGTATTATATTCAACCATTTTAAGATATGTCCCTTTCTTCCTGTAACCTGTAATTTTTGTCTTTGCATGAATATGTCTGGCTATGTATATTGTCTCTGTATGTTTAGGTCTGTATTTTTTCCAGCCATATCTTGTAACTGCCCTCTACACTTAGAGTGAGCTGGATGGCCTGGATAATAAAAACAAAAAATCTGATGTGGGCAGCACATGACTTTCCTTATATAATGCAATGAATTTACTACTTTTAAAAAATAGGTTATTTTTATTGCAGATATTTATATTCCTTCCAAGATACTGAATTTTCGTCAATGAGTCGTCATTTTCATTGATTTAGCGTCATTTTTATCCATTTGGCGAGATTTTCGTTAATTTAGCAACATTTAAAAAAGTCGCCAAGTGGGCGACATACCACCAAATTCGTCACCAAAATCTCGCCAAGCGTTATGGACAAAGAAATAAGTTATTCTTACAGCAGTTAAATGACTTTTGGCGTTCAAATACAAAAGTACTACTCAAAGTATCTTTTTTCAATGAATGGAAGGAGCTTGATCCACGAGAATGATGTCACCCAATTTATCGCATGGTATAACATATGAAAAGTGAACATGTTTTTCAATAGAAAATATTTTTTTTTATTTTATATGATTTTTTGATAATTTTTTTGAAAAATGTGCAATATCTCGAGAACGGTTCATGTTAGAGTTCTAAAATTTATGTCAATCGTTTTCTAATGAAGAATTACATAAGAAAAGTCTATTTGCGTAATTTTAGCAGAAGTTTTGATTTTTTGATGAATTTTTCAAAATATTACTCAAAAATTTAGGGAGGGGGGGGCTGAACATTCGCTTGAGTAAAAAATAGGCTTCCAGTGTTTACGGATTGTAATTTTTCTACCAAATTTCGTTCGAATCCGTCCATTCGTTCGTCAGTTATCTTTTCCACAGACTCACTGACACACACACACACACACACACACACATACACACATACACACACACACATACTTTCACACAAACTGACATCACTTAAAAGTTCGATTCGTGTTCAGGGATGCTTGAAACTTGCTGTCCCGTCGAAAACTCGAATTCGAATTTTCGACCCCGTCACAATACTTTCCTCATACATTATTGTATATAAGGAAAGTAATAAAAACAAGCCATTTAACGAAATAAAGTTGCAATATATATTATATAACTATCATTCTAATTTCCTTAAAATGGATGTATTTTTTAAATGTTGGCGATATAATGCTATGGTTGCAAAATTAAATGATAAATAAAAATCTAATGTGGGCACTACAAGACTTTCCCTGCAGACTCATACTCACATTCTCTTTATTTCTTCAATACATTGAGTTTTATTGCACAAAATTACACTCATAATTATTTTAAATTACACCGAATTTGCACGTTTAATTCAATTTTCGTTTTCATTTAAGAACTGGATTTATTTTCAAAGGAGACGTTGCAAAAAGGAGAAAAAAAAACTAAAATATCTCGAGAACGGTTATCCTTAGAGTAATGCGATTGGTCTTATTCTTTTCATCGTTGAAAATTACGTATAAAATAAGCATTTAATTGATATATTTGAGCATACGTAGCTTTTTATTTTAGATGTTGACGACGTTTGCGAGCCATTTCGCAAAAAAAAGGAAGGTTATTTTTTTCCGAATCATACTCAAATCTAATCAACACCAAGGTAATCCACAAGTGACTTATCTTCCAAATTTTGTAAAATCTATTAGTTTTTCAGCTAGAGTGGATACAGTCAATTTTTACGGGTTATTTCGCTGAAAAAGGCAGGTTCTTTTATTCTAAATTATACCAAAATTTAATCAGCCCCAGGGTCATACATAAGTGACTTACCAAATGAAATTTGGTCCATTAGGTTTTGAGTTAGAGTGGATACATACATTGCACAGACAGACACACAGATAGACGTCAAGCTAAAAATAGTTTTTTCGTATTCTAGAAGTCCCAAAACGTGCAGATCCTTCGAAAACTCGAGGTGCGATTTAGGTCATGATTCCAATACTGTCACTATACATTGCTATGTATTTCAGGGGAAAGTAATTATATGGTGCAAGCCATTTAACGAAATAAGGTTGTAGTACATATGATATAACTCTCATTCTAATTTTCTTAAAATGTTTTCCTAAAATGGATAATTTCTTTAAATGTGGTTGATAAAATGATGTGTTTGCAGTATTAAATGATAAATAAAAATATGTTTCTTGAAATCTTATAACATATGTACTATGGTACCATAAACCCCTGGGTTGGTCGTGTGGTCTGGGCCTTCAACATATGTACTATTTTAATGTGCAAAATCATTCATGCAGCCAAATTTAGCATACCTTTGACTGGCTAAGCAGCATAGCCAGACAACGGACGGGAGAAAATAAAAATTCCTTTATATATTCATTTGTAAACTTGTACGTTCAACATGAAAAATACACATAATGCAAACTATTATTTAAATTTTTATAAAACAAATTTATTTAAAGCATGAACGAAGCGGTGCAAACGATAGGTAATTTAATTGACGTTAAGTTTTTTTTTTTTGAAGAAAAAAAAATATATTTTATTTTTCTAATTGGTACATTCATCAAACTAAAAGAAGAACAGTTCTAGAAATAATCTTTTTATTCAACTATTTCATTTTTATCGTAGCGTTTATATCTTTGTTTTTGTTTCAAATGACGACGTTATATCACGTTTTTTTTTTCCAAACGATTTAAAAAATAGAAAAATTTGAGTATTAATTTGTATTTTCTTTTGTCGCATTTTTCTAAATACGGATGCAATTTTATTATCAAATTAATTAATAAATACATTAAAACTACAGATAAGATAATATAGTGTTACGAATATGTAAACATCTTATTATTTGGTGCTTCTATTCAAATAATACATAGCGGACCTTTGCTTCAAGGCCTTTGAGCAAAGGATTCAAGGAGAAAACATCTTTGCAAGCAGCCACCCCTGTTACATGAATACAGATTTGCCGTATTTTTAATTTCGTGGTGAGTTGCCAGATTTTGCGATTTATTGCCAATTTGGCAACTTTTGACGACTTTTCGAATGTGCATAGAACTTTCTCGAAATAACGAATATTCTTCTAGATATGAACCCCTTCTGAAGTTTCTACTGCAAGTATACAGGGTGTCCCAAAAATATTGACCTCGGCTTTTATTCCTTAAATATTAATCTTAGACATATATAATAAATTACAAAGTTGCGTAAAAAAGGATACATAATTTTATGAAATCGATAAGAATTTTCAGGGGAAAAAATTTGAAGAAATACAAAATTTAAATTTTTATAAGGTCGCCGTACAAAAACATTTCCAATAAATAAAATTTGCCACATACACTAACAAGGTGATGTATAAAATTTCAGCATTTTATCATAGAAAGTCTCAGAGATATGTTTAAACAAAGTTGGTGAGGGATTAATCACAAATTAAAATATAAATGCTTACAGCAAGAGTGTAAATGACGCAACGCAGAAATGTATCATAGGCAAAAATTATCTGCCTCTTATCTTTAATGGATCTCTGGCATGGATATAAAACATTTTGAACAAGTTTTGTAATTTTTGTGTAAAGTTATTATTTCTACACAGTGTAGATACTTTTGTACCAATAAATAGCGAAATTATTATTTATTTATGTAATCATTGTTTTATTTTTTCGTAATTTGTGTATGACACCTGAAACGCTATCTGCCGACATAATTTTTCCCTTCTGCGAACCCAGTCGATGCATCGAAAAGAAGTTTAAGTCAGCATATTTGTCTTTTCATATCTCTGGGACTTTTTATGATAAAATGCTGAAATTCTGTACATCACCTTATTTGTGTATGGAGCACAATTTACTCATTGGAAATGTTTTTGTACAGGGGATGTATAAAAATTTAAATTTTGTATTTCTTAAAATTTGATTCCCTTGAAAATATTTATCGATTTCATAAAATTCTGTACCTCTTTAACACACCTCTATAATTTATTATATATGTCTAAGATTAATATTTAAGGAATAAAAGCCGAGGTCAGTGTTTTTGGGACACCCTGTATAAAAGGAGTTATCGCGTATGTTGGAGAGTAGCTAACATGATACGAGCTAAGTGATACATCAGTGCTTTGAGAATAATACCAGCTATTTTATTAATTAACTGAGCATTTGATTGCTATGTTATTGTATCTGACTGTTATTTAATGATCTTGTAAGATAGTTATCGAGTTATTCGCTGTAAATTGTAACTGTTTACAATTATTGCTGCTTTTTAATAAAAGTGTTAGTTATCAAGAAATTTGGACTCATTCTTGTTTCCTGAGAGTACATCCACGATTCCAGAGGAAACGCCGTAGCAGTATTTCTAATACGACGTAACAGTATACTAAAGCTGCTTCTTTTTTTCTTATATGCATAATGTATAAGGAAAGTATTGCGACGGGGTCGAAAATTCGAATTCGAGTTTTCGACGGGAGAGAACGTTTCAAGCATCCCTGATCATGAATCAAACATTTTTGAGGTGATATCTGTGTGTGTGCGTGTGTGTGTGTGTCTGTGAAAGTGTGTGTGTGTGTGTGTCAGTGAGTCTGTAGAAACGATATCTCACGAACGAATGGAGCGATTCGAATGAAATTTGGTACAAAAATAACAATTCGTGAATACTGGAAGTCTATTATTTTTAAACGCAATCGAATGTTCAGAACCCTCCTAAATTTTCGAGTGAAATTTTGAAAAAATCATCAAAAGATCAAAACCTTTAATAAAGTTACGCAAATAGACATGTCTTATGTAATTTTTCATTAGAAAACGATTGACATAAACTTTAGAACGCTAGAATGAACCTTTCTCGAGATATTGCACATTTTTCAAATAAATTTATAAAAAAATCCCATAAATTAAAATCATATATATATTAAATGTTGAGAAACATGTTCACTTTTCATATGTAATATTATGCGATAAATTGGGTGACATCATTCTCGTGGATCTAGTTCGTTCCATTCTTAAGAAAGATACTTTGAGTAAGACATTTCTATTTGAATGCCAATAGTCATTTATTTGCTGTAAGAATAACTTATTTCTCCGTCCAAAACGCTTGGCGAGATTTTGGCGATGAATTTGAGGGTTTGTCGTCAACTTGGTGAATCTTTTTAAATGTTGCCAAATTAACGAAAATCTCGCCAAATGAATAAAATGATGCTAAATCAATGAAAATGACGATTAATTAAAGAAAATTCAATATCTTGGAAAGAATATAAGTATCTACTATAAGAATAGCCTATTTTTTTGCTATAAAAGTAGTAAATTCAGTGTATTATATAAGGAAAGTCATGTGCTGCTCACATCAGATTGTTTACTGTCATAATATCAAATTAAGCGTTGAGACATGTGATTGATATCTGTTACAAATATAATTAATTAATGTTTCAGAAATTAAATTTTATACTTTTTTTTATTTCTAATTTATTTTTCAATAAATCTGATGTGGGCAACATATAATTTTCCTTATATAATGTAATGAATTTACTACTTTCACAGTAAAAAAAATAGGTTTTTCTTATAGTAAATACTAATATTCTTTCCAAGATATTGAATTTTCGACAATTAGTCGTCATTTTCATTGATTTAGCGTCATTTTTACCCATTTGGCGAGATTTTCGTTAATTTGGCAACAATTCAAAAAATCGCCAAGTTGGTGACATTCCGCCAAATTTGTCGCCAAAATCTCGCCAAGCGCTATGAACGAAGAAATAAGTTATTCTTACAGCAGATAAATGACTATTGGTTTCAAATACAAAAGTATTACTCAAAGTATCTTTTTTCATGAATGGAACGAGCTAGATCCACAAGAATGATGTCACCCAATTTATCGCATGGTATTACATATGAAAAGTGAACATGTTTCTCAATAGGAAATATATTTTTTTATTTTATATAACTTTTTGATAATTTTTTTTAAAAATGTGCAATATCTCGAGAACGCTTCATGTTAGCGATTTGAAATTTATGTCAATCGTTTTCTAATGAAAAATTTCTTAAGAAATGTCTATTTTCGTAACTTTATTAGTTGTTTTGATTTTTTGACGATTTTTTCAAAATTTCATTCGAAAATTTAGGGGGCTTCTGAACTTTCGATTGCATATAAAAACAATAGACTTCCAGTGTTTACGGATTGTGATTTTTGTACAAAAGTTGGTTTGAATCGGTCCATTCGTTCGTCAGTTATCGTCTCCACAGTCTCACTGACACACACACACACGCATACTTTCACACACACACACACACACAGACATCACTTCAAAAATGTTTGATTCGTGATCAGGGATGCTTGAAACGTGCTCTCCCGTCGAAAACTGGAATTCGAATTTTCGACCCCGTCACAATACTTTCCTTATACATTATGTATATAAGGAAAGTAAAAACTAGGGTATTTCGTTCACCTACCCTGTGTGCAATGTGTACTCATGAGACGTTTAAAGCGGAAAACGCTTTCTTTTCTCATCTGATTTGTCAAAAATAAGTCAGTTTTCACCAATCAGTATTGGATTTTATATCTGAAGCATATTGACTGACCTACACTTATAGCTCATATCGTGATACCATTATGGGTAATATCATTATGGTACTGAAGTGTACATTATGTGTTATAACAATAAGAAATGCTTCTTTGCGCATTTTTTTCATATCGCGTAACTTAGTTCTAAATTGATTGTGAATTGAAGCATCAGTGAAACGCTGCAACTTAAAACATAGGTATTGCAACCTTGCAAGACTCTGTGATGATCGATAAGCACAATTCTTACATCTTTAATATTGTTACAAAGTAATCGATAGAATCGTTGGAGTATTCTCAGGAATGAAGAAAGAGTCAGAATTTCTGGATAATTAACACGTTTATTTAATGCAACATTGACAATATGTAGCGAATAACTGGCTATAATTATTTTACAAGATCACTAAACCAATGTCAGGTACAACAAGAAATATTAATAATGCATAAAATCTTGTTTATGAATTACTTTCCAACTGAAATGCAATTTTATTCAAACATCTCTAAAATACGATGCATTCAGCGGTGATATATTTAAAATTATTACAGTAATACAATAATTTATTATATTTGAAAACTTCATCGAAAACAAATGAACTTTATTTAAATAACATCATCGAAATATAAATCGCCTGATTCTCTATATAAAAGCAATGAATATTTTATTCATAAACTTTTCCCATTTCTTTCATTCAGCGGCGATATTTTTAAAATTATCACAATACTACAATAATTTATTCAACTTAAAAAAGTAAAACCATGAAGGTAAAATTACTTTCTAACTCCATTCTTCAAACTTCATCCAAAAAGCAATAATATGGAATCGTCTACTTCTCCATGTAAAATCAATGAATGTTTCATTTATATCGGCTATATTGCAGACTCCAGAACTAAATAATTTTGCATTAAAGAAATTCAGAAATTCTTATACAACTCATCTTACAGCTTGATGTTGTTGTTGTTGAGACCCAGACCGTCCGACCTACCAGAAAGGTGTAAAGTAACAGTTTGGACGGATGGGAAGTGCCATCCAATTTAGACCGGAACCCAGTGGAGGAACTGGAGGCATCCACAGGCACCTTACCCTCCTTCACCTATCACCAACCTCTCGGAAGGACTTACGGATCCACATGTTTAACGTGATCGTACTCCGCATTAACACGGCGGCAGTTGTGGCAGCGTGCAAATCCAGCGCGCAAACCGCCGGGGTACTGCGCCCGAAATGTGCCAACAGCACGGGGTGTTACAGCTTGATGTGTTTACATTCTTCATAAGTGAAAGTTAGGCTTCGTTGTAAAAATGATCAAAGTTTAATGATCATTTAAACTCCAAAATATTGTAATTGCGTTGACGCAGCATATAGATGCACAGAAAAAAATAAAGAATGAAGTGATTTTAGGACGTATGCAATACTATATATAAATTAAAAAGAACTCACGATTAAAATAAATCACGATTATGATACAAGATGTATGACATATTTTATTTTGAAATGGGTCACCTGATCTTTTCATATAATATGGGTGCAATTATTATTTTAATTTTTATTTTAAAAACTACCGAACATATTTTGCTGAATTTCTTTTATATATTTTTGGGATAATTTGAATATTTTCTAAAATTTTCAAAGCAATTTGTGAATTTTAGATTAGCTTAAAAATTTTTTGAAAAATTAGGTTCCATAGGGTTCAATGAATTTCCGTTTTTCAACCCTGGTTTAGTCCAAAAGTAATTGGGTGATGATATTCATTTACATTCCCATATGTCCCGCAGACCGTCTCAACAATCTACTAAAATTTCATTTTGATAATGTCGTTTTTACGGCACTTACCATGCGAACGGACAGACAGACAGACAAACAGACAGAATGAACAAAGTCATAAACTCTTTGCAACTATGTTGTAAAGTGTTAATACGACAGCAATTAAATGTTCAGCTAATTCGTGAAATAGAATTTTGTATTCTCATTTTTACACGTATTACGCCAACTTCTAGCTGAGCGATGACCAGGTTATGAAAATTTGACCAGTTCTTTGTAGAAATTTCTAGAAGAATCAACGTAACTTAACAAATTCTTAACCAAACTACCAAATCAGAAAAGTTTCCAAAGCTTTCCCAAAGTTGCGAGGTTGGTGATATTTTGCCTAATTTGTCACCAAGATCGCTAAATATGTAGCAAAGTTCAAGCGATCCGGAACTTAAAGTAACATCAGCAGTTACCTCTAAATGTCAGTTTTCCTTAGAGCATGCAATATGCTTGAATATACATATTTTAGGTGCACATAGAACTATATATACTCTAGTGATTTAGGTCTAACACTGTTCGAGAGATCTTACAAGTGATTACTAATCATCCAACAAAGTAAATTCCAGCAGATTGGTAAGTACAGCATCTATGTATATTGACAATTATTGTTACATATGATTAGAATGTTTCTGCAGTGTCTTAATTAATTCTCGTATTTCTGTATAATATTTTGCAAATTAATTACAATGACTTTGTCAGCTGCGCAACGTGGTTTATAGTAACGTCCATAAAGCATGCGTGATTATTAGATAAATTTAGATACTTTTCATTAGGAAGTTCATTAAGAATTTTATTAAGGACTTTGAGCTTTGCTTCTAAAGGAATCCATAACATCCATGTTATAGAATTGAACGTGGATGCATTTTGAGGAAAAACGCGTTTTCCAACATCCCCTATAAAACAGTAGCGCATGGAAAAGTAGAAAAGGAATTTAAATCACAGAGGAAGAACCAAGTTCAGGCTGTAAACAGATTCAAATCAGAACAATACTATACTGCTGGCCATCCAAAATGCAACACCATGAAAGGCAAGAAATATCAAAGTCAAATTTATTGGACAAAGAACATAAAGTACAAGGATGGCTTGATTGAAATACAGCCCCGTTCGACTTGCGGAACACGAAGAAATCAGTATTTTGTGCAGCCGCCATGGTTGACAATAATTGCTGCTACACGCCTCGACATTGAAAGAAAGAGTCTTTGGATGTGTTCTTGGGGTATGCCAGTCCATACTGCTTCCACACGTTGCCAAACTTCATCTGTCGTAGCAGCTGGTGGTGTTTGCTGGGCCAGTTGTTTGCCTATGATCGACCAGACGTGTTCAATGGGCAACAGATCTGGAGAATGGGCGGGCCAAGGGAGCAGTGGAACTTGGTGGGCACTGAAGAAATGCTGAACGATATGTGCCACGTGTGGTCTCGCATTGTCCTGTTGAAACTTGGCCGCAGGCAAGCCTTGAAGGAAAGGTAAGACAACAGGTTCCAAAACTTCAGAAATGTAGCGGTGGCTGTTGAGTGTACCGGCAATGCGCATTAGGGGGTGCGGGAGTAAAATCCAATGCCACCGCAAACCATAACGCCAGGTGAAGGACCGGTATGGCGATGCATAATGCAAGAGTTAGGCACACATGATTTGCATATGAGCTAAAATTCTAATCATTTGTATTTCCTATCGAGGTCTACGTATGGTGCAAATTTCATGCTTATTGGATGCTTCCTTCATGGTGTTGCATTTTGTATGGCCAGCAGTGAATATAAATTTCATCATTATGCAAAATTAATATTATTCAAAATTTTTGAAAAGAAATAAGAATGTAGGCGGATGAAATAGTTTCAACAATTTTGCATAATATCAATTTTGGAAAATGATAAAATTTATACAGTATTGCTTTAAATTGAATCCACCTACACCCTCAATTTGGATTATTTCCGTGTATGTATAATGTATCTTCTACTTTCCTATGCGCCATGTTTGTGTAAGTGAGAACATTGAAATTTTTGTCTCATAATATAAATTGCCAGATTTGATGATTTATCTCCAAATCTGGTAATCCCTCCTTCTGAATTTCAGCATCTGACAACCGTAGATTCAAGTCATTGGAAATAGTGTTTGTACGGGTGTTTTCTCCGTCTGGTTTTCAAAAGTGACTTCAGAGAGAGCATTTTGCACGTTTCTAACAATACTAAATAATAATTTGCGGAAATGCACGTTAAGGACAAAAACATAGCCATGATAATCGTAAATATAGCAACAACGTAAAGTAATGAAATAAAATTTGATAGATGAAAAGGTTCTGCGGGTTAAAACTGTGTGACAAATTTCGGCTCTCTACGTGGCCTGGGAGACGAGCACGAAGCAGTCAAAGTTGTTGAACAAAAATACATAGAGATGTAAGGTGAAGTTAATAAGAATTGGTGTAGTTAAAAAGAGATAATGGTGATTTATTGCATACCGTTGTTCCTCCTCAAAACGATCTAAATCAAAAGAAATATAAAATTAGAAAACAGTAAAAAAGAAATTCGATACTTCGATAGTTACTTTATCATTAATTTTCAACAAATATTTTGTTGTGCTTCACAATCTGTGGAAAGTTTAATCATTTTTGTAACTAAAATTTCGTTTAATTTATCATGCATGCTTGGTTGTTTTCTAGGCGACGCTTCATAAATTTTGTGCAAACAACTTCAACACACCAGCTGTTATAAACATTTGGAACCTGAGTGTTAAATTTAAAAGAAAGTTAAATTACAAGCAATCTTTGAAAACAGATGTAGCATATATTTATTTTAAAAAAAAACGTGAAATGTTTTGAAACAAAATTCAAAACACTCTCAAAATGAACTTGTCATTAGATTTTAAATGTAAATATGTTTTAAGCTATGAAGACAAGACATGTAACACCCAAAAAGGGATTTGTACTTTTAGAAAATTCTCTATAGAACATTACCTTAATGAAGTAATTGTATAAAGTCTTCATCGTAAATGTGTGCATGTATTTAAAATAAATATCAAAGAGTCAATATGCAAACTAAATTGTATTGCACATAAAATTGTAATGTTTTAATGAAGTTCTTGAGTTCTAGAAGAACATGGAGAGTATGAATATATATTAATTTTAATTGAAAATCTTCTTTAAATTGCAGGCCAAGGTTTCTCGATTTCTTCAGATAATAATGGAATACCAATAATATAAAACATTCGCCTAAATATAGCATGCATTAAATTTTATGCGTAAAACAGCTTCTAAAACCTGTCTTCTTCTTCAACACAAATGAGGAAGGAAGCATTTATTCAAGATACGTGGCATACGTGGCTGAAGGCAGGAAAAAAGTTACCTTCGTCGCGAAGGGGTATAAGATAGGCAAAGAGCAAGGAGGCAAATTAACGAGAGACAGAATACTATAACAAAAATCTGATATGGGCAGCACATGATTTTCCTTATATAATGCAATGGATGTACTACTTTTACAGCAAAAGAAATAGATTATTCTTATAGTAGATACATAGTATATTCTTTCCAAGATATTGAATTTTCGTTAATTAGTCGTCATTTTCATCGATTTAGCGTCATTTTTATCCATTTGACGAGATTTTCGTTAATTTGGCAACATTTAAAAAAGTCGCCAAGTTGGCGACATTCCGCCAAATTTGTAATAGAGAGTAAATCTGCCCAAACGGAACAGAAAAAGAAGTAGAAAATTATTGGAAATTATGTCCAAACATTTAGAAGAAACAGAAATAAAAGTGAAAAAGAAATATGAGGGAACGAACTGTCAAATAAAATGACTGAAAAATAACTATAATCTGGAAAAAGGGGCACAAACAATCAAAAAATGAAGGAAGCAGACCGGGATGGAATATTAAACAGAGATATGTAAGTGTAGAGAAGAAACAATAACCGCTAACAAGGGATTTTGATTGAGAAACAATAGAGAAAAATTTAAGAAAATCTAGTTCAAAAACCGAAATAAGTGTAAAAATGTTCTTGGCTTCCAAAAACTTGATATGACGATTAGCTCCCCCAAAATATTCAATAATCGAATATTTTGATTTCTCTTCCTTAGAAACATTACTCATTGTTTGATGTTATTGTCTGAAAACTTTATGAAAAACCTTGCTATCCCAGACGGGGCTCAAACCACAAATCTCCATACTGGTCAACTAATGGTCTCCCAATTGAGCTACTGGGACGATATGTTAGAAAACCCAGACCATTCGACTGGCCCCAGGGTTTACAGCAGCGGTTTGAGTGGCCGGGTGGAACGATATGGCAAGCTATTATCTTTGAAGTGGACTTTGCATTCTCAATCGGCCAATGTCAGATTGACGTGCAACTTGACAATCTGACTTAGTGGGGCGAAACAGTCCAGTAGCACTTGGACGACCCGAGTTCGATTCCCGTCTCTGTCCAAACTGTCGCCGTGTTCACGCGGAGTACGATCACCTTAAACATGTGGGTCCGTAAGTCCTTTCAAGAGGTTGGAGATAGGGGAAGGAGAGTACGGTCCCTGTGGATGCCTCCCCCACTGGATTGCGGTTTAAATTGGATGGCACTTCCCGGCTGTCGAAATAGATAGATTTCACCTTCGGGTAGGTCGGATGGCCTGTTTTGAAGAAGAAGAATCTTACTGAATACCTCCTGTTATTTTTACCTCAGGTTAGCCTCCTGATATTATTATTTTTACCAAAATGAGTATCCTGCATGGTCGTTAGATTCCCAATTTGAAATCAGCTCCCAACATTCCATAGCCCACCGAGTCCGCAATAATCGCTCTAGAGTCACATTCAGACCCGCAGTATCGGTAGGTCGGACGGTCTAGGTCTAAAGTACGAAAGATCCCCTCTCTCACACACACACACACGCATCATAACACTAGCTTGCAGGGTTAATTCGTTCGGGTGCCACTGCAAAAAACCTTGCTGCCTCAACCGTGAATCGAACCACGGATCTTCAAACTGGCAATTACAAGCTCTTATCGTCCAAATGGACACATCTTCAATTTGGATATGCCATTAAGATACTTTTAATTTTTACTTTCTGATACTATTGTATAGATAAAGTATAATTTTCTCATATGTTCTCGAATTCGAAATGTTGACGAAAAAACACGTTTCAAGACCTCCTGAACCTGTTTCGAACACACTTTGGGAAGATGCTCGTCTGTGTGTGTGTGTGTGTATGTCTTTGAAGCGTGCTCATTCTTTTGAGATATGTGTATATAAGGTTTGTATATTTGTGTATATGTCTACAAGGTGTGAACATGATAATTCAAGAATGAATGCATATCAAGAATGAAATTTTATATGTGGATATATTATGTAAATACTAGACCTAGGTAGAATTTTTAGTATCTGCTACTATTAGAAAAAGGATTGTTTAGATTAACATTTTCAAACCATTATTTTGTATGGCGAAACATGATAACTCGCTGCACAATGTTGTCAGTATTACGTTACGGATATACACTGTATTCTATAAACTCTGTATTAAAGTGTATGTATTAAAATATATACACTGTATTAAAGAGCAAGCATTATTGCAGATCACCCAAATACATACTTATTCATCAGCATG
Source organism: Amaurobius ferox (assembly GCA_951213105.1). NCBI lineage: Eukaryota > Metazoa > Arthropoda > Arachnida > Araneae > Amaurobiidae > Amaurobius > Amaurobius ferox. The sequence goes on from OX578136.1 coordinate 132,498,189, forward strand.
GAACACCTGTTACTAATTTGGAAAAAATTTTATAGCAATGTTATAACAATTTATAAAGTAATAACCTTAAAACAAAACTGGTAAAAGATAAAAATAAAAAAAAACTGATAAGGGTACAAAAATACCTGAATAATATGGACGAAGTTGATGACGTAGTTAAAGAGCCCTCTGAAGAAAGTTAGTAAAGTGTTGCCATCTATCGGCATTTTTTTTTTAATTTCCAAAAGAATTTAATTTCTCACTTGTCAGGACTGGGGTTCGAACTCGGAGCTGCTCGATCAGAAGACTGGCATCTTATCCACTACGCCACAGCATGCATGTCTCGTAGAATCTTATCGAGCAGCAGTATTAAATTTCCCACTTGTCAGGACTGGGGTTCGAACTCGAAGCTGCTCGATCAGAAGACTGGAATCTTACCCACTACGCCACAGCATACATGTCTCGTAGAATGTTATCGTTGAAGAGATAGTTGTGAAAGTAAACGGGAGAGAGATTATTTTCGGGGTTGTGCTCAGAACAGATTGAATAGTGTTTGAGCTATATTTTGTAACAGGGAATGTATTTTATAAAGTGATACTTTTTCATTTTACGGCGTGTTACTAATTGATTTTTCGGTGTGTTTAAAAACAGAATATAATATTAAGTTATGGATTTCCAGTGAACACAAAAATTGTGTTAAGCGGATTTTATATTGCGCATTCTAACACTACGATTTTTAGCATATGTTTTTAAAACGAATTTAATACTCAATTACGGTTAGGCATTTAAAAAAAAAAGACTTAAGCGGATTTTATATAGTGAACAAGATTCTTCCATTTTATGTGTTGTGAATTTTAAAAACAAGAATGTAATACTGCATTATACTTAGCTATTTTCAAAAATTGTCTTAAGCGGGTTTTATATAGTGAATAGGATTGAACCCTTTTAAGTGTGTGTATTTAATACAAAAATATCATACTGCATTATACTGTTTCAAAAATTTTATTAAGTGAACAAGACTCGACCCTTTTAAATGTTGTGGATGTGCGTATTTAGAACACGAATATAATATTAAGGACCTCCAGTGAACACAAAATTGTGTTATGTGGGGATCATGAACAAGATTCGACCCTTTAAGGTGTGCGCGTATTTAAAACACGAATGTAATATAAAGTTACGGGCTAAATATAAAATTGTGTCAAGCGGATTCGTGAATGGGGTTCAACCATTTTAAGTGTGTATTTAAAAAACAAAAATGTAATAGTAAAGTACGAATTTTCACTGAATATAAAATTGTGTGTGAACACGATTCGACCCTTTTAAGTGTGCGTGTTTGTGTATTTAACACTACGACTTTTAACATTTACAGAATATGTATGGCAAGCTTTAAAATAGATTTTACGTTTCTAAATAGTAATTGTCTGTTTTAAACTAACATTTTCAGGGATTGCAAATATATGCAATACAAATATTTTGGTGAAACCATGCTTAAAGTATGAATATATAGACACATTTTATATATTTTTAGGAGATGCATAGGTTACATTGAAAATAGTTGCAAAAATCGAAACTCACGTGCGACGTCTTCACAGCTTGCTGTCCACACTGTGAATGAGACACACGTTCTCACCACAGTATTAAAATGAGCTTACATCTGTGACGTCAGCATTTTGAGCTGTTGTCACTTTTTCTTTCTTAATAACGTGTTTCTAATAAGTTAATGTGAATAACCTCTTTGTGCTAACCACCGATTTGTCACACATAATCTGAATAATGCATGTTATACATGATTTTAATGATATAGTGCATTGTATATGATTTGACCATTTTTAAAGTGGTGGGTGTAATTTAAATATCGATAGTTTGAATTTAACAAGCTAACACAAAACGAACATTTTCACAAATATGCATACACCACAAAATTTTAGCATTAAGTTTAAATAAAATAAAAGACAGCGAATATGATTTGGTCAATTTCACAGTGTACATCGTAATTTTAGTACCATTATAGAATTTTAGAAGTGTGTGACCATTTTTTTTTATAGGACGTCAACACATTTTAAAATCTATTGAATAGGAATGGACCATACGGGTACCTAGATTTTAACACCCAGCATTAAAACCCGCTAAACATGAAACGAGTAAGTATTGTGTAAGATTTTATTGCACTATGTTTTTAAATTTTTATGAACTAACAAAAGATGTTTTCACTGATTGCAAATATGTGCAATGCAAATATTTCGATGAAACCGAACTTAGTTAAAGTTTGAATATTTAGACACATTTTACAAATTTTTAGGAGATATATGTTACACATAGCGCGGAAAATAGTTAACAAAAAGTGGGACTCACCGAGTGACGTCTTGACTACTTGCTGTACAAACTACAAATGAGTAATGATACGCTCTCATTACAGTATTAAAAAATCTGATGTGGGCAACACATGACTTTCCTTATATAATGTAATGAATTTTATACTTTTACAGTAAAAAAAGAGGTTTTTCTTATATAGATACTAATATTCTTTCCAAGATATTGAATTTTCGACAATTAGTCGTTATTTTCAATGATTTAGCGTCATATTTATCCAATTGGCGAGATTTTCGTTAATTTGGCAACATTTCAGAAAAGTCGCCAAGTTGGCGACATTTCGCCAAATTCGTCGCCAAAATCTCGCCAAACGTTATGCACTAAGAGATAAGTTATTCTTACAGCAGATAAAGGACTATTGGCGTTCAAATACAAAAGTATTATTCAAAGTATCTTTTTTCATGAATGGAACGAGCTAGATCCACGAGAATGATGTCACTCAATTTATCGCATGGTATTACATATGAAAAGTGAACATGTTTCTCAATAGGAAATATTTTTTTTTTATTTTATATGACTTTTTGATAATTTTTTTGAAAAATGTACAATATCTCGAGAACGGTTCATGTTAGCATTATAAAATTTATGTCAATCGTTTTCTAATAAAGAATTACATAAGAAATGTCTATTTGCGTAACTTTATCAGTGGTTTTGATTTTTTGAGAATTTTTTCAAAATTTCATTCGAAAATTAAGGGGGGTTCTGAACATTCGATTGCGTATAAAAACAATAGGCTTCCAGTGTTTATGGATTGTGATTTTTGTACCAAATTTGGTTCAAATCGGTCCATTCGTTCGTCAGTTATCGTCTCCACAGGCTCACTGACACACACACACACACACACACACATACTTTCACACACACACACACATACTTTCACACACACACACACAGACATCACTTCAAAAATGTTTGATTCGTGATCAGGGATGTTTAAAACGTGCTCTCCCATCGAAAACTCGATTTCGAATTTTCGACCCCGTCACAATACTTTCCTTATACATTATGTATATAAGGAAAGTAAAAAAATGAGATCGTATCTATGGTGATGTCATCATTTTGACCTGTTGCCACCAGGCAGTTATTCTTTCCTAATTACACTTTTTTTAATAATTTAATGTTATCAACCGTCTTATGCTAACCCTTTTTTTTAAATTTCATATAAGCAGATATTCCATAGGGCTTCTAATTCTAATTTCTTCTCTATTTTTAAGTTATAGTTTTGAAAAGACATTAGAGATGTGTTTTAGGTCTGTATTAATTCAAGTGGAAATCCGACGATTGCAAATGCATGATTGGAACCTAGCATTTCCACAGACATTACTAAAATGTGTGGATCTTATTTTGAAAAATCTGCTCCGAGAAAGAATATGTATATGAATACATATTTTGTATAAATATAGACCTCTCTCTGCCCATACACAGCATGCAAGCCAACGACTTTCACACTGAAAACATACCTTATCAGCCTTATAGCTTATCGCATTTATCACTATAGCTCATCACGATAGTAACAGGATGTTTAGATGCACAGAGCCAGGAAATTGCGATGTCATTGTTTTTATATTTCATTGGAAAATTTATCAAATTGCGCGATACTCGCAAGGGGAAGATTTTAAAATTAAAATATTTTAGCATGGCCAAGAATATGTTTTTCGATATTCAAAAAAATTTTCATTATTTCAATGAATTTTTTGATTTTTAGCGAATGTTTTGGAGAACGAGAGGGATGCCTTTAATGATACACAAGCTCTAAGACGCTTCCATCGTTTAAAATAATAGTATTTGTATGAAACTTAAGAAAACTTAGTGGATGACTATCGAATAAGAGGCATGTGTTTTAATGTTATACATATGTCTCAGGGTCTTAAATGGATATATTTTAAAAACTGTCATAAATTTTAGAGGAATTGAATAACCTATTTTTTTAATTACTTCCGATTTTTAATTACTTCTTAATTTTAAATCACTAATTATAATTATAAAAATTAAGAAGTAATTAAAAATCGCTAGTAATTAAAAAAATACGGCTATCTTGTGAACCTTGGACCAATGACGTCATCCTGTGAACTTTGGAGCGATGACGTTATTTTATGTGAAATCTTAGATATGATAAGAACTGATAAGCTCTCATCTGAGTGTTGCAATTAGTGTGTATATCGTCATTTCTAGTTTGGATGTCGGCTAGTGAAGACCTATTACTCTTAGTTATTTTCGTGTTTTCGGTAGCTATTTTTGCATATTCCGCGTGATATATATCTCCTAAAGTTATAAAAATATACAAAATTTTTCTAAGTATTTAATGTTAATGTGATTTAAAATTAGGAACTTTAACTAAGTTTGGTACATATTTTCACTCTATGATTTCGAAACTGAATGAAATAATGTAGAAATTTTCCAATGTAGATAAAAATTGCATTTAGCACAATCTAATGTTGTACGATTCATTAAAAATTACAAGTTTTAATCGCTTCATGTCTTATCTTATGGGATCTGTTTGCACACGACACTCGATTTAGGTCACGTGATTATACTTATGAAGTGGTCTGATAACTCATTTCAACTTTGGGTATTGTGTGGATAGGTTCGGTTCGTTCATAGCCGCGACAAATTTATAATGTTTCAAGATCTTAGTGTTTTAAAATAAATCTTATACTGTGAATGTGGTATTTGGATGTTAATATCTAAAAATAATGTCTAAAATTCAAAGTATGCCATCACTCGAGCAAATAATTTCTAGTGGAAATAGTGCGGAGTTGTCTGTTCCTGCCCTAGAAGAAACAAAATCTGTGGACATTGTCTCAGATGTGATTAATTCACCCTCACAAAAGTTTTCTGTGGATTGGTTAGAGACCTATCTTATGTCTTCCAAAACCCCAGCAGAAACATCTACTGTTGTCAATTCACAAGTTCTCACCGAGGTTGGAAACTCAACTCACGATCTGCTTTCTTGTGCTCTAACACATAGCGGAATGTTATCCTCCATTATAGAATCAGTTTTGACTAAATCTCCTTCTTCAGATTTTGTGCAAAATGAGCTCCGTTGCCGGCATTTAGGTTCTGATGTGTATGTATACTTGAAACTTCGCTATAGGAAGTTAAAAGAATATATGGAAATATCTCTCTAACGAGCGAAATGAATTACAGCCTACGCGTGAAGGCGTTACACTGTCACCTGCTACATGGAGTGAATTTTATTAAAAAATGTGGTCGTTCAATATTCTATATGCAGATACCTCTTTCTTCAGTCACAATGAGTTGTTCTGTTTCAATTACAACGGAAAACTGCATTTGCAGAAAATAATTCCATTATATGATTCAAAATTTTGTCTAACACAGTGTCATATTACCTTAGATAAGAATCAAATAGCATATTTACAGAATTGTGTTAACAACATTAGTATAAAACTTCGAGAAAGTATATTTATAGAGTGGCTTCCTGCTCAAATATTAAAAGTAAAGAACACTATAACCTTTCTGCCATCACTTATTTGTGACAAAAATTTCGCATTCGAACAATTAATCTCTTGTATTCATGACAACATCATGTGTCATGTAAGAAAACGTTTCAAATGTGTCGGTTGTGTTGCTCAAATTGAAAATCAGAGTTACCATGAATGTCTTTACAGCACTCCAGTATGACAGAGTGGCTGAACAAGTACTTCTATATCTTGACATTAATAAGATAGCTAAGAAAGTATTGCTGCGTGGTGAAGAAGTCCTTCACTGGTATGATCGAAATTTTTTCAAGTCATTCAAATCAGAGGACTTTGAAAGTGCGATAAGGAAATTATTTTAACTTATTTGTTTAAATGTACAACACAAATAATGGTTAATGTGTATTTTATGAAGAATAGATTCATTAAATAGTTTTTTATCTTTCAAATCGAACTCCTTATTTACGCTCATCAACTCATTTTATTTTTTTAGCATGTTCCTTTTAAAAGGAAAAATAAATGTTATGTGGTCCTGGGTTATGTATCTGTACATTCAAGTGAAACAAGTTTATTAATCTCGCTTCATGATATAAAATATATATAAAAAGAAACATTAAAAATAAATTTATTTGAATCATATCAAATGTCTACAGTTTGAGTTTCGTAACGAAAGATATTTACACTTTACAGGGTTTAAATCATAAAATTTATGATCAATGTTAAAATTTTGAAATATCCTTATTCATTAAAAATAGGTGCTAAGTTATGTTTCATTCTCTAAAGTATGAAGATTCATAAAGAATGTTGTGTTTCAATCTCTAAGAATCAGTGAAAATTTTACTCTTTCTTAAAAATCTACAAATTTTGGGATTTTTCTGTAATAAGTGAAAAAATTGTCCTTAGTTTAGTCCTGTCATTTTCCGCGTGTTGTTAAATATGAACATTCAAATGTGTCCATTCATTAAGAGCAGAATGGTATTATGGAGCACCTACAGCCGCGAAATCGTAACATTTCAAGGTGTGCATCAAAAATGTCTCGTATTAAGATATCAAATCTCATTATATGTTTCTTTTAAGGTGATAATTGCATATATTTCGTATTTTAATGTTATTGCAATGTAGTGTACATGTTTAAGAGGTCACTCTTTCATTTAAATTCAATGTTAACAATCGTATTTCCTTAAAAACATTATGATCTATTCATACATAATCTATGTTGTTTCATGACAGTTTTAAATATATATATATATATATATATATATATAAAACTTGAAAAAATGCTACAATTTTGAGTGAATTCATTATTGAACATTGGATTTTACAAGTTATTGAAAGTGTATATGTATGTATGTAATTTTTTACGGTTTTATAAGAGTCATGAAGAAAATAGTGTAGGGAGTATCGGCGACCGGGAGCGTTTGCCATGGCGGAAAAAAGCTTTAACCGGAGTGTTGGGGGTCGCAACTCCCCCCGGCCGTTACTTCCGTCACTTATTTAGAAATTTTACGAGTACATTGCTACTTGTCCTATTTGGGAATTTATATATATATATATATATATATGTACTGATAAATATATGGGGATTTAATGATCTTAAACGATGTTGCAGCAATAAAACATAGCTCTTATTCTGTAAAACATCTACTAAGTATTGTACAATTTTTGCAGTATTTTATTAAAATATGATAAAGGAGTCTTGGAGTTTATGTAGGGTTACTCTAGAGTCTAGAAGGTCGCTCATTCATTTAAATTCAACGTTAAGGATCATATGTCATTAAAATACCACTAAGTGTTATTCAATTCCTCTAAAATTTATTACAGTTTCTAAAATATATCCATTTAAGACCCTGAGACATATGTATAACATTAAAACACATGCCTCTTATTCGATAGTCATCCACTAAGAATTCTTAAGTTTCATACAAATACTATCATTTTAAACGATGGAAGCGTCTTAGAGCTTGTGTATCATTAAAGGCATCCCTCTCGTTCTCCAAACATTCGCTAAAAATCGAACAATTCATTGAAATAATGAAATTTTTTTTGGAATATTGAAAAACATATCCTTAGCCATGCTAAAATATTTTAATTTGAATATCTTCCCCTTGCGAGTATCGCGCGATTTGATAAATTTTCCAATTAAATATAAAAACAATAACATTGCAATTTCCTGGCTCTGTGCATCTAAACATCCTGTTACTATCGTGATGAGCTATAGTGATAAATGCGATAAGCTATAAGGCTGATAAGGTATGTTTTCAGTGTGAAAGTCGTTGGCTTGCATGCTGTGTAGGGGCAGAGAAAGATTTATATTTATACAAAATATGTATTCATATAAATATTCTTTCTCGGAGCAGATTTTTCAAAATAAGATCCACACATTTTAGTATGGAAATGTTATGGAATATGCTATGGAAATGCTATGGAATATGCTATGGAAATGCTAGGTTCCAATCATGCATTTGCAATCGTCGAATTTCCACTTGAATTAATACAGACCTAAAACACATCTATAATGTTTTTTCAAAACTATAACTTAAAATTTAGAAGCCCTATGGAATATCTGTTTATATGAAATTAAAAAAAAGGGTTAGCATAAGATGGTTGATAACATTAAGTTATTAAAAAAAGTGTAATTAGGAATGAATAACTGCCTGGTGGCAACAGGTCAAAAGGATGACCTCACCATAGGTAAAATCTCATTTTTTTTAATACTGTAATGAGAGCGTATCATTACTCACTTGTAGTTTGGACAGCAAGTAGTCAAGACGTCACTAGGTGGTTCCCACTTTTTGTTAACTATTTTCATGTAACATATATCTCCTAAAAATATATAAAATATGTCTAAATATTCAAACTTTAACTAAGTTCGGTTTCATCGAAATATTTGCATTGCACATATTTGCAATCAGTGAAAACATCTTTTACTAGTTCATAAAAATTAAAAAACATAGTGCAATAAAATCTTACACAATACTTACTCGGGGCCAACGGCCGTACCGTGCTGAAAACACCGGTTCTCGTTAGATCACCGAAGTCAAGCAGCATCGGGCGCGGTTAGTACTTGGTGGGTGACCACCTCGGAACACCGCGTGCTGTTGGCCATCTCGGGTGCGGTATCCCCGTGGTTTGCGAGCTAGATTTGCACGCTACCACAAATGCCGCCGTGTTCATGCGGAGTACGATCACGTTAAACATGTGGGTCCGTAAGTCCTTCCGAGAGGTTGGTGGTAGGGGAAGGAGGGTACGGTCCCTGTGGATGCTTCCCCCACTGGGTTCCGGTCTAAATTGGGTGGCACTTCCCGGCCGTCCATACAGTTACCTTACACCTTTCTGGTAGGTCGGACGGTCTGGGTCTCAACAACAACAATACTTACTCGTTTCTTGTTTAGCGGGTTTTAATGCTGGGTGTTAAAATGTAGGTACGCGTATGGCCCATTCCTATTCAATAGATTTTAAAATGTGTTGACATCCTATAAAAAAAATGGTCACACACTTCTAAAATAATACAATTGTACTAAAATTACAATGTACACTGTGAAAATGACCAAATCATATTCGCTGGCTTTTATTTTTTTAAACTTAATGCTAAAATTTTGGAGTGTAGGCATATTTGTGAAAATGCTCGTTTCGTGTTAGCTTGTTAAATTCTTACCCTCGATATTTGAATTACACCCACCACTTTAAAAATGGTCAAATCATATACAATGCACTATCAATTAAATCATGTCAATCATATCAATCAATCATATCAATTAAATGTTGTGTGACATACACTATTCAGATTATGTGCGACAAATCGGTGGTCGCACAAGGACGTTATTCACATTAAGTTATTAGAAACACGTTATTAAGAAAGAATAAGTGGCAACAGCTCAAAATGCTGACGTCACAGATGTAAGCTCATTTTTATACTATGGTGAGAACGTGCAGTGTCGACAGCAAGCTGTGAAGACATCGCACGTGAGTTCCGATTTTTCCAACTATTTCCAATGTAACCTATGCATTACCTAAAAATATATAAAATGTGTCTATATATTCAAACTTTAAGCGTGGTTTTACCAAAATATTTGTCTTGCATATATTTGCACTTCGTGAAAATGTTAGTTCAAAACAGACAATTACTATTTAGAAACATAAAATCTATTTTAAAAATTGCCATACATATTCTGTAAATGTTAAAAATCGTAGTGTTAAATACACACACACGCACACTTAAAAGGGTCGAATCGTGTTCACACACAATTTCATATTCAGTGAAAGTTCATACTTTACTATTACATTTCTGTTTTTTAAATACCCACTTAAAATGATTGAACCCCATTCACGAATCCGCTTGACACAATTTTATATTCAGCCCGTAACTTAATATTACATTCATGTTTTAAATACGCGCACACCTATAAGGGTCGTATCTTGTTCATGATCCCCACATAACACAATTTTGAGTTCACTGGAAGTTCGTATCTTAATATTATATTCGTGTTTTAAATACGCACACACACAAGAGTTAGAAGGGTCAAATCTTGTTCACTTAATACAATTTTTAAAAATAGCTAAGTATAATGTAGTATGACATTTTTGTTTTTAAGTACACACACTTAAAAGGGTTCAATCCTATTCACTATATAAAACCCGCTTAACACAATTTTTGAAAATAGCTAAGTATAATGCAGTATTACATTCTTGTTTTTAAAATACACAACACATAAAATGGATGAATCTTGTTCACTATATAAAATCCGCTTAAGACAATTTTTTTGAAAATGCCTAACCGTAATTCAGTATTAAATTCGTTTTAAAAACATATGCTAAAAATCGTAGTGTTAGAATTCGCAATATAAAACCCGCTTAACACAATTTTTGTGCTGACTGGAAATCCGTAACTTAATATTACAGTCTGTTTTTAAACACACCGAAAAAACAATTAGTAACACGCCGAAAAATGAATAAGTATCCCTTTATAAAATACATTCGCTGTTACAAAATATAGCTCAAAACACTATTCAATCTGTTCTGAGCACAACCCCGAAAATAATCTATCTCCCGTTTACTTTCACAACCATCTCTTCAACGATAAGATTCTACGAGACATGTATGCTGTGGCGTAGTGGATAAGATTCCAGTCTTCTGATCAAGCAGCTTCGAGTTCGAACCCCAGTCCTGACAAGTGAGAAATTAAATTCTTTTGGAAATTTTAAAAAAATGCCGATAGATGGCAGCACTTCACCAACTTTCGTCAGAGGGCTCTTTAACTACCTCATCAACTTCGTTATCAAAGGTCATCTCCAAAGTTACCAATCGGTGATTGCGACATGCTGTTTACAAGTCCCTCCGCTCAATGGTCATCTCCAAGGTTATCAATCCGTAATCGTCACATCCTGTTTACAAGTCCCTCTGGTCAAAAGGTCATCCTTCGGAGGGCTCTTTCGCAATTCCTCCACTCTTTGTGCAATGCACTCCGGCCAAAGTTCCTCCTCTCAAAGAGGCTATGAGTCATCCCGCCGAGAGGCATCCGGTGTTGCTCCGCCTCACCAAACTTCCTCCAAAAAGAGGAACCCTCCTCCCGGAGGCACTGGCTGCACCTCCTCCGTTAGCTGCAGTACGCCCCTTTTATACCTACTAATACAAGAAATCAAACACTGAAGAATCCTGCTTATTTTCTGGGACGCCAGAACGCTTACGGGACCTTGAACCACATAAATTGGGAAAATTTAATATAGAATCCTCATTTCGGATATGATTATGTATGTATAATCGATATAATACTTGAAACAACAATCCTTAAAATACATCTACCAGTATTCACATAATCCGACGGCATATGTAAAGACATCTATTAATTTTAATATATATATTTTTAAATATTTATTGTTTAGCACATTATATGAAAACGTAAAATAATCCTCCTAATACTGATATTACATTACCAATAATGAAGCAAAATATATTTCTTACAATAATTTTACATTTAAAAATTGATGCATTATATTGCCACAGGTAATCAAAGTATTAAATACGCATGACTAAATTTATCTAGTGGATTTTGCAATTCATAGTATAACATCTAGGTGGAAGCTAATATAATACACATTTGTATCAACTTCAATTCTCTTAGTCGCACTCGATAAAATGCAATTATGGACTGTGGTAAACAGATTGTGGTATATAGCATAATTTAAAGAGAAATTATTGTGACCGGGATCAAAAATTCAAATTCAAGTTTTCGACGGAAAAGCACGTTTCAAGTATCCCTCAGCACAAATCGAACGTTTTTGGGGCACTTCTGTGTGTATATGTGTATGTGTATGTATGTGTGCGTGTTAATGTGTATGTTTGGGAGACTATGGAAGCGATATTTCACGAACGAATATGGAGAGTTTCGAAAAACATTTGGTACATATATTGCAACCTTCACCGAAAAAAAATGAACTTCATTCAAATGACGGCATTGAAATATAAATTGCCTGGTTTAAACATCTCTAAAATGTGATACATTCATCGGTAATAATTTTAAAATTATCATAATACTACGATAATTTATTATATTTGAAACCTTCATCGAAAAAACAACTGAAATTCATTCAAATGACGTCATAGAAAAAATAACACGCCTGGCTCTCTCTATAAAAGCAGCATTTCATTCATAAATAATTTCCCATTCATGTCATTCATCACAATACTATAATAATATATTTTATTTAAAAATTAAGTTCGACCATAGAGCCACAAGTAATTAAATTCTATGCGTAAAACTTCATCGAAAAAAATCGTCCTTCTCTTTGTAAAATCAATGAATATTTCATTCATATCAGCTATGCAGACTCCATGAACTAAATGATTTTGTGTTAAAGAAATACAGCAATTCTAATACAACTCATTCTACATATTTTGCTGTTTACATTTTACATAGGTGAAAAATAGGCTTCGTTATAGAAATAATCAAATTTGGATGAGCATTTAAACTCAAATATATTGCAATTCCGCTGTTTCAGTATGTAGATGCAGAGAATGCAAGCAAAAATAGAGTGGTTTTAGGACGGATACAACACTCAATATGAATTAAAAAGAACTTTAAAAATCACGATGATTTTGAGATAAGATGGATGCCATATATCATTTTGTAGTGGGTCACGTGATCCTTTCATATCATGGTCACGTGATCGCTTCATATAAGAGGTGTTATTATTATTTCAATTTTTATTTAAAAAACTACACAATATATTTCGCTGAATGTTTTTTATATATTTTATGGAACAATTTGAATATTACCTAAAATTTTCAAAGCAATTTGTGAATTTTAAATCCGTTTAAAAAATGTTTGAAAAATTAGGTCCCATAGGGCTCAATGTATTTCATTTTTTCAACCCGGGTTCAATCCAAAACTAATTGTGTGATATTATTCATTTATATTCCCATAGGTCCTACAGACCGTCTGAACAACATACTAATATTTCATTTTGATTAAGTCATTTTTACGGCAGTTATCGTGCTAACGGGCAGACAGACAGACAGACAGACAGAATGAACAAAGTCATAAACACTTTTCAACTTTGTTGTAAAGTGTTAAAAAATAGTTTATTCTTAAAGCAGATACTTATATTCTTTTCAAGATACTGAATTTTCGTCAATGAGTCGTCACTTTTATTGATTTAGCGTCATTTTTATCCATTTGGAAATATTTTCGTTAATTTGGTAATATTTTTAAAAGTTGCCAAGTTGACGACATTCCGTCAAATTCGTAGCCAAAATCTCGCCAAGCGTTATGGATGAAATTATTCTTATAACATATAAATGACTACTGGCGTTCAAATGCAAAAGTATTACTCAAAGTATCATTTCTCATAAATGGAACGAGCTAGATCCACGCGAATGATGTCACCAAATTCATCGCATGATATTACATATGAAAAGTGAACATGTTTCCCAACGGTTAATATATTTTTTCTATTTATGGGATTTTTTGATAAATTTATTTGAAAAATGTGCAATCTCAAGAACGGTAATGCTAGCATTCTAAAGTTTATGTCAATCGTTTTCTAAGGAAAAATTACATAAGAAATGTCTATTTGCGCAACTTTATTAAAGGTTTTGATTTGTTGATGATTTTTTCAAAATTTCACTAGAAAATTTAAGGTGTTCTGAACATTCGATTGCGTTTCAAAACGATAGGCTTCCAGTATTCACGGATTGTGATTTTTGTACAAAATTTATTTCGAATCGCTCTATTCGTGCGTGAGATATCGTCTTCACAGGCTCACTGACACACACACAGACATCTCCTCAAAGATGTTTGATTCGTGATCAGGGATGCTTGAAACGTGCTCTCCCGTCGAAAACTCGAATTCGAATTTTCGACCCCGCACAATAATTTCCTTATACATTATGTATATAAGGAAAGTAATAAATACATAAAAATTACAAGCTGCATAAAAATGAATTCTAGTATGTGAAGTTTGAGTTGAGCCACATGCCAGTTGATTTCTTACCACTGTAAAGTTTTCCTTCTGACGTACATTGACAAACTTCATGTTATTCGTAAATTTGTTTACAAACGGGATCAGGATATTTTGTTCTTAAGATATATATGCCTGTACATAAAATTTTATATAGCAAGTACAAATATTCTAATTCTTCCTTTTAGGGGCATTAAATTATATTCATGTAATAGAGGTAGGTCTCTTAAGCATTGGATTATAATTTAGAATACTACTGGATTTTGCACATATTTTAAATCACGATCAATGCTTGGAGTATCTGCTAGAAGATTAAATAAATGTCTTCAGATCTCTAGCTATAATTACTCAAAACTGTGCAATTTAAGTGAAGTAATTTCCATTTTCTCAATGACGTCTCATATCATAATAATTTAATCTAATTTTAATGCTATTCCCGGATTCTCATTTCAAACCTAATGGTTAGATATTTATAATTGCGAATTAAAATATTTCAATGACATAGAACACTAACTCTTAAGCATTGGATAATATTTCATTTCTGCAAGACATTAAACCCACTTATCGTCGGATTTCTCAAAGAACGCATGGACAGAATAATACTGAACGTTGCAAATACAGATTTTCCAGGGAAGTTCTTGAGCATCAAAATAACTATTGAATGAATGTTTCCTAAGTATACACGTTATTCCTAAGTATTATGCTCTCTTAAGTATTGTTACGAATGCATAAAATGCATTTGCCACATATTAACTAGATGTAAGGAGAAAACACGAACCATTGCTAGGAGAAAATAGTTAACAATTGCTATTACGTAAAAGTAGGGTTGTTGTTGTTGAGATACAGACCGTCCGACCAACCAAAAAGGTGTAAGGTAACTGTTTGGACGGCTGGGAAGTGCCACCCAATTTAGACCGGAACCCAGTGGGGGAGACATCCACAGGGACCGTACCCTCCTTCCCCTACCACCAACCTCTCAGAAGGACTTACGGACCCACATGTTTAACGTGATCGTACTCCGCATGAACACGGCGGCAGTTGTGGCAGCGTGCAAATTCAGTGCGCAAACCGCCGGGTTACCGCGCCCGAAATGTGCCAACAGCACGCGGTGTTCCCAGGTGGTCACCCACCCAAGTACTAACCGCTCCCGATGCTGCTTTACTTCGGTGATCTAACGAGAACGAGGTGTTTTCAGCACGGTACGGCCGTTGGCATGGAAAAGTAGGGTTGCTATACCTTTCCGGCAATGGGTATCAGATTTAGCAAAATACAGTGACTGCCGGTTATAAGATTCAGTGGTTATAAGAAACAGCCGTTTATAAGACCCAAAACGACAGAAACAAATACAAACTTCATTTTAACATTAAAATTGTGTCGCTTATAAGAAACACGATTCCGCTTATAAGAAACAGTTTTCTACAGAAAATTTGTTGATTTCCTTGCGACGCGGGTGTAAAAAAGAAAAAAATCCATTTGTTTAAGGTTAACTGAAGGACGAGTTGTTATCTCTTGTCTCTGGGCGTACGGGGAGTGGGTGGGAGTTTGCTATGTAACAAAGGATGACAGAGAATTTCTCCGTAGAAAGGCTTAGGGGGAACAACCCCAAACCAGTAAGAAACGAGTTTTAATCTTTTGGCAGTTAAGGAAACATACTGATAAGGAAAGGCATCTCTGCTTATGCACTCAAATAAGATTCGTATAGCTTTAGTTAGTCATTTTATGTTTTGCTAGTGGAAGCATGTCGCAAAAGAGAAAAACCCTTACTTTGCTTGAAAAGCAAAGTTTACTTAAAAAGTATGATTCTCTACCTCTGTGTAGTCAAAGAGAAGCTGCTTCTGCATTAGAAATTCCGCACTCAACATTATGTAAAATCCTGAAAGGCAGAAATGAAATTTTGACGCCAAATTGTAATCTTCAAAGAAAACGGAAACGAGAAGGAAAGGCAGCTGCTATAGAGGAAGCACTCTTACAATGGTTTTCTAACGCCAGATTAAAGAACGCTCCTATCAGTAGGGCAATTTTACTGAAAAAAGCAGAAAATTTTGCGGAAAAATTAGGAGAAAAAGAGTTCCGTGCGACTGATGGTTGGTTAAGCCGCTGGAAAGAACGAAATAACATTGTGTACAAAAAAAATTATGGAGAGAAGCAGGACGCGGACTCCGAGTCGGCATCTTCATGGATTACGCAAAGCTTACCACCTCTATTAGAAAAATACGCTCCTCATCAAATTTTTAACACTGACGAGACTGGGCTCTATTTTAGAGCGATGCCCGAGTATACAATGATGTTCAAAAATGATCTATCCTCCGTTGGAAAAAAACAAAAAGATCGAGTTACAGTTCTGTTAACAACAAATATGACGGGAACTGTAAAAAAGAGCCCTTTAGTTATTGGCAAAAGCAAACGTCCGCGCTGTTTAAGTGGAATAAAAAAATTGCCAGTGATCTACGAAAATTCAAAGAATGCCTGGATGACAAGTAGAATTTTTGAAGACTTTTTGTTAAAGTGGGACAGGGAACTGATGGGAAGAGAAAAAATTCTTTTAATCCTTGACAACTGTTCGGCTCATCCTGTAGTACAGCTGACAAACATTGAACTTTGTTTTTTGCCACCCAATACAACTTCCATCATACAGCCTCTTGACCAAGGAATTATTAAAGCATTTAAAACCCTGTATCGGTCAAATTTGCGACAGAAAATAGTAGATGCAATTGATGAAGAGAAAGGATCGGCTTGCGAAATAAGCAAGAAAATAACCTTGCTTGATGCTATCCATATGATCGCAGGCGCATGGAAAAATGTTTCTGACATATGCATTTTTAATTGCTTAAGTAAAGCAGGATTTTTGAAAAATAATGTTGACATACCAGCAGAAGATGTAGAAGAATTAGAAGCACATTTCGAAGAATGGATTCACATCGATGAAAATTTACAAACATCTGAAGAAAAAAGTGATGATGACATAGTGGCGGAAATTCAGAATGTTTGAAATGAAGACGACGTTCCACAAGAAGAAAATTTTCCTACAGCCAAACAGTCGCGAGAAGCCCTAACTATAATTAGAAAAACTCTTGAACATAGAGGGGCATCAGAAAAAGTTTATGGACTATTTTATGATTTAGAAATGGATGTACGTAAACTAATCACAGACTCATTAGCACAAACAACACTGGATAAATTTTTTGCTGTTCCTCAGTAATAGATTACGGTATGTATGAAAATGTACTATGCTCTTATACATAAATGAACGACCTATGAGTTTTACTTTTTATTCTTATTTAATTACATACTAGTATATGCATACATATAGATAATATTTTAAGTTGTAAGGCTTAATTCGTAAAATAAGAAATATTTTTGAATGCAAAACTCAATTTACAAATGTATTATGTATGTACTAATATTTTACTTATATACATTTATCTTTTAAATTCTGTAAAATTGTGTTCAATAGTTAGTATTTACAATGGAAGAACGATATTTAAAAAATTTCCGGATTTAAGAAACAACTGCTTATAAGAAACAAAACTTGTAACATAGAACTTGTGAACTTGTAACATAGTTATTGATATAATTGCAGTACTATCTTTCTGTTTATGTTTATTAGAGCTTTTAAATAAAGGGGTCAGTTACCCCAAAATTCGGACTCACTTTTGTATCCCGACAGTACACCCACGATTTGAGAGGATAAATTGTGACACTATACACGATAGACTGTATACAAAGTATACAGTCTGATAATAGTTAACTAGTTCTCATTGGATAAAAATGATTTTAACACCTTCAGCTGAGAACAGAAGAAGTTAAGCACTTGCACTCGGCAACAAAGCTAGATAGATGTAGAATCTCGGTCACGAAGTTCTAGAACATCGTCTAATTAGTAGAAGCCGATACTAGTAACACACAACACGAGTTCATAAAAAGCAATTAATAACTATCACACTTCATCAGTGATACCTACCATGCTTGTAAAAGTAAACTTTAATATTTTTTCTTGAATTTAAATGTGTTGCTACTAACGAAGGGCATTTTGAACAGACTGTACATTAGATTCCAGTGCTTGCAAGAGTTGTTGATTCTAGAATTCCTGAAAATGGACAGATATTTGCCAATAAAAATATTGTGTGGAAGATCCAGACCTTACGACTGACCCGAAGGCTTGCAGTAGCTTTTTGTGTGGCCGGAACAAAAACATTGTGTGAAATAATTGCATTTTGTAACAGTTTTGTTGCTGGTCTCTACTGTTTATGCAATGCTTTACAATTTTGTCACTTGCATTTTTCGTTCGTCTCACTTTGCTGTCTAGTTTGCTATTCTAACTTTTTAAATTACCCGATAGAGCCGCTGCAGTCGCTGGTATTTAATCGGATAAGATTACTTTATCATTGATGGACCTAACGTGTACATCATAACCTAATGCTCCTAAATATACAGGCTGATGCAAACGCCATTTTGACTCCAACATCTCCGATCAGTTATCGTCTGACTGGCCAGGTTGGGGTGGCTATTTCAATATTAAAAAAATCTGATGTGGGCAACACATGGCTTTCCTTATATAATGTAATGAATTTACTACCTTTACAGTAAAAAAATAGGTTTTTCTTATAGTAGATACTAATATTCTTTCCAAAATATTGAATTTTCGACAATTAGTCGTCATTTTCATTCATTTAGCGTCATTTTTATCCATTTGGCGAGATTTTCGTTCATTTGGCAACATTTCAAAAAGTCGCCAAGTTGGCGACATTCCGCCAAATTCGTCACCAAAATCTCGCCAAGCGTTGTGGATGAAGAAATAAATTATTCTTACATCAGATAAATGACTATTGGCGTTCAAATACAAAAGTATTACTTAAAGTATCTTTTTTCATGAATGGAACGAGCTAGATCCACGAGAATGATGTCACCCAATCTATCGCATGGTATTACATATGAAAAGTGAACATGTTTCTCAATAGGAAATATTTTTTTTTTATTTTATATGACTTTTTGATATTTTTTTTGAAAAATGTACAATATCTCGAGAACGGTTCATGTTAGCGTTCTAAAATTTATGTCAATGGTTTCCTAATGAAAAATTACATAAGAAATGTCTATTTGCGTAACTTTATTAGCGGTTTTGATTTTTTGACGATTTTTTCAAAATTTCATTCGAAAATTTAGGGGGGTTCTGAACGTTCTATTGCGTATAATAACAATAGGCTTCCAGTGTTTGCAGATTGTGATTTTTGTACCAAATTTTGTTTGAATCGGTCCATTCGTTCGTCAGTTATCGTTTCCACAGACTCACTGATACACACACACATACACACACATCACTTCAAAAATGTTTGATTCGTGATCAGGGATGCGTGAAACGTGCTCTCCCGTCGAAAACTCGAATTCGAATTTTCGACCCCGTCACAATACTTTCCTTATACATTATGTATATAAGGAAAGTAATAGGGTGGCTTAATCAAGGTCCGTGCTATTTCAGAAGCACACGCATGTTACGTGGCTGATATTTGATACACAATTTAGCTGCAAAATGGGTGCTTCTGCCTTCAAATCAGTATGCCAATCCCTCAAGAAAGTACTCTAGAATGTATTGATTTTCTCGAAACCCCAAGAAAAGGACGAGAACGTAACCCCATCTTCGCCATGTACAATCATCGCTTAAACTGGGAGTCAAGATGGCCACTATTGCTCCAGCCCATATATTCAAGAGTCTTAGCGTGACCCTTTGCTTTCAAGGTAATGGGGTGCTTAGGGCTTTTCCTACAAACCCTGTGTAGTGTATACAGGGTATTCAGTTATTGTTGCGACAAACTCAGAGGGTCGTTAGTAGACATCAAGAGGAACAAAGACTGAAATGGAACATAATGTCGCAAACCACGTTTAGTCGGTGGAAATTGCGAAAATACGTATGCAGGGTTAGACATTTCGCGGGGACGACAAAAAGTACAATAATAACTACAAAAAGATTTATTTGACAGCATGTTTATAGCACAGCTTTTGGTACCCAGAACAATGCTGGAAAGAGAACGATGAAATTATTGCAGGTGTTATTCGAAGTGCCGGCCTCGGACGTCAGTGAACAGTCTACAATGATATATAAACGATTACCTAACCCCTTCGAAGATACCGGGTGTGATATTGTTGCTTGTCGCAGCAACGACGATCCGCGCTATGAAATCCTCCGGTGTGCCCCCAGGCGTCTCATAAACGAGTGATTTAAGGCGACCTCCAGAGGAAGAAGTCCAACGGATTGAGATCCGGCGAAAGTGGAGGCCAAGCAACGGGTGCGGCGACTCCAATCCACCACCCTGGATATGTAGCATCGAGGTGGATACACATCACGCATGAAAAATGAGCTGGAGCACCATCATGCATGCATAGCATGCCTCGTTGTACTGCGGCCGGCACACTATGCACCAATTCCGGGAGGACGTATTGCAGGAAACGTGATGCTGCTTACGTCAGACATCGTGAACGAATCTACGAACACATTCAGCGATCAACTGACACCCATCTTCCCTCTCCTCTGGAGTCAAAGCCTGCATGCATACCTATTCCATGATTTTCAAAGACAAAACTTGGTTTGCGACACCATCTTCTATTTCAATTTTTGTTCTTCTTGATGTCTACTAACAACCCTCTGAGTTTGTCGCCGCATTAACTGAACACCCTGTATACGTATTCAGTGCTACACGTGCTAATAGATATACTTTTCTTATAATATTTTTTTTATGACAATGACTATTTTTTTAATTAATTCGTATATTTTTATATTAAAAATGTGAATAGTTTTAGCATCCTTGAATAGTTTCGTGTCCCATAGTTTTCGTACCCTTATTTTAGTGTATTTCAAAGCTCTATCTGCTTAGAAACATTGTGAGAAATCGTCCGTGGACTATTAAGTTTAGAGTCCCAGAGGAATGCCCGGACAGCCGTTCCAATCGTTAAGATGTTCATCCATACTGAATTAATGGGATTTTTATACGGATTTATTAGATGTTAGCCATTAACTTAAAAAGGTTTGATTCTGATCCAAGAATAGCATTCAGTGTGCGTTAAGTTGTAATTATACGATGTAGTACGTAATATGATGAATGCATTATGAAGTTGATAATTCATCCTTCTAATACATAAATATGTTCTCATGCTACACTAAATAAAACATCTGATGTGGGCAGCACATGACTTTCCTTATATAATGCAATGAATTTACTACTTTTACAGTAAAAAAATAGGTTATTCTTATAGTAGATATTTATATTCTTTTCAAGATATTAAATTTTCGTCAATTAGTCGTCATTTTCTTTGATTTAGCGTCATTTTCATCCATTTGGCGAGATTTTCGTTAATTTGCCAACATTTAAAAAGTCGCCAAGTGGGCGATATTCCGCCAAATTCGTCGCCAAAATTTCGCCAAGCGTTATGAATGGAGAAATAAGTTATTCTTATAGCAGATAAATGACTATTGGCGTTCAAATGTAAAATTATTACTCAAAGTATATTTTCTTATGAATGGACCGAGTTAGATCCATGAGAATGATGTCACCAAATTTATGGCATAATAAAAAGGTAAACATGTTTTTCAGCAGTTAATTTTTTTTAATTTATGGGATTTTTTGATAAATTTATTTGAAAAATGGGTAATATCTCGAGAATGGTTCGTGCTGGCGTTCTAAAATTGATGTCTGTTGTTTTCTAAGGAAAAATTACATCAGAAATGTCTACTTGCGTAACTTTATTAAAGGTTTTGATTTTTTAATGATTTTTTTAATATTGCTCTCGAAAATTTAGGGGGGGGGGGGGTTCTGAACATTAGATTATGTTTAAAAATAATGAATAGGCTTCCAGTGTTCATTGATGGTAATTTTTGCACCAAATTTCATTCGGATCTCTCCATTCGTTCGTGAGATGTGGTCTTCACACACTCACTGACACACACACACACACTTTCACACACACACACACACACACATATAGACACACACAGACATCACCTCAAAAATGTTCGATTCGTGATCAGGGATGCTTGAAACGTGCTCTCCCGTCGAAAACTCGAATTAGAATTTTCGACCTCGTCACAATATTTTCTTTATACATTATTGTAAATAAGGAAAATAATAATAAATGGTACTTTTTTTCTCATAGAAACACATAATAAACTTTCTGTTACACGTATCAATATCCGAAGATTAGTCTTGAAATATTTAACTGCAAGTTTAATAATTTTATTAGTAAAAATCTAATGTGGGCAGCACATTACTTTCCTTATATAATGCAATGAATTTACTACTTTTATAGTTAAAAAAACCGCCCAGGTGGTGAAGTGGATAGCGTCTCCGACTGCTGTCTAGTGGGCTTGGGTTCGAATCCCGAGTAAGGCATGGGTGTTTTCTTGAGGATGAAGTCAGTCTTCCGCCTTCTGGGTCCTCGCTAAATGTGAAGCTGCACTCCCCCCCCCCCCAGACCTTCGTCAGTGATGCTTGTTTGTGTTAATAAAAAAAAACTTTGTGATCTCGTCTCGTGTTATTCTTTGTCCTTCTTCTGGCATCACTGGTCCTGTTTGTGGTTCGACCGAAACAGGAGGTTATGAGCAGCAACAACAACATAGTTAAAAAAATGTTACTCTTATAGTAGATACTTTTATTCTTTCCAAGATATTGAATTTTCTTCAATTAGTCGTCATTTTCCTTGATTTAGCGTCATTTTTATACATTTGGCGAGATTTACGGCTATTTGGCAACATTTAAAAAAGTCGCCAAGTTGGCGATATTCTGCAAAATACGTTGTCAAAATATCGCCGTTAGCTTTTTTTGGATCTGTAGCTTTACTTTTTACTTTTTAACATCAGCCACACTCATAAACTTCGTTCTTACACTCTATTTTTCAAATCTGTCTCCACTACATATTAACGTATCAACTTATCCATATCGACTGATCAACTTCTCACAACGATATCTTCATAAAGTAATAGTTATTCTCATCCTACCTGTGGCGATAAGAAAAGAAGAAGTGAAGTTTAAGTTAAACTTATAATTGACATTAATTATTATTAAGCATTAAAGACATGGCCGTTGATACTCATAAAGTGGAATTAATATTAAACGTACATTGCTCGTTGTTGTGCCGCAATAAACTCTCCAAATATTTTTACCTTTTGTGTAAGCCCTGAAAAGAATTATTAATTAATATAGAAAGATTAGACTATTTAAACTTAAACAATATCTTTTATTAACAACATCAATTTATCAATAACATCAATTTTCATAAATTATTTTAGCGAGGGGACATATGCGACCAGAATTATTAGATTTACGATAGTGTCTAGAACCTGTTATAATCTGAGCACATACCTTCTCGTTTAGTCTTGGGCTGAGCATCTCTCAAAGGCTCATACTGCCATAACTCTGTGGTGTGTGGCTCCTCCTCGTACTTTTAATGCACTCGCCATTTGATCTACCTCCATTAATTTGGAACCCTTACGGGACACTCTACAAATCTGTTGGTTTTTTTATGCTTCTCTACCCGTGCATCTTCAGTCAAAATTCGTGATCGTTTCACTTTCCATGTATGATCTCCCTCTCTGCTTCTCGTTGTCAACATCTCTGATTTCGTCCACTACTAAACTCTTTTTCTTTCCAAGCTGTGGTTCCTTCGGCGGGTGTAGCTCCGCCCTTCTTCCCCTTGGCGCTCATTGGTTCTTCTCAACCCAATGGCATCATTTCACATTAAGCAAGGCCCCTCTCAGCCCCTCTGGTCTGGCACCCCTAAATTTATAGTATTTTTGACCTTAAAGTTCACGTTGTCATAAACCCCGGCGCAAGCCAGACTATATTGCTTGCCGCTCTAGGCACCATAAATACTCAAATAAAAGTGTCTCATGTGAGAACAATTTCTGGTGTCACACTACCATTTGTCACATAGGGTTATCTTTTAGCTCCGCTCTGGTTGTCCATTGACGGGCCTGGTCCATGCTTCTATTGGATAATCTCTTATATCCTGCGGAGTCGACTCCGCAGTGATCGGCTGCCTTCACCACCTCGAGTCCACAAATATCATGTGCCGTGATGCCATGATTTGTTGTCCGCCCATATTATAAAGTTTGGCGAATCCTTGTCGAAGTCTGATGTCTTTTGGTCGCCTTTCTATTTATTAGCAAAACCAGTAAACACCTTTTAAAAACACTGAATCACAATATGCATTTACAAAAATTTACTTTATCTTGACATGTTTTTGACTTGCGTCATCTTAATGTAGTCATCTTATTACAACCGACACAAAACCTAATTTGAATACTATTCGCGGATTCTCACTCCGAATTTAATGATTATCATCTGATAATTCCATGCTAAAATGCCACTTCAACGATTTCAAACCTTGTCTCAAAAGCACTGGGGAATATTTTCGAGAGACTCTTAATCTAATGAACGCAGCATGATTTCCCACGTAACTCTTGCACAGATTGAAGCGAAGTATCAAGCTTCAAATACCAGAGTGTAGATCAGCAATTCCCAACCAGTAATGCGCGAAACTATACGGAAGCTTGCGATTGAAAAATATCAAACTCACTAATATATATATATATATATATATATATATATATATATATATATATATATATATATATATATATATATATATATATATATATATATATATATATATATAAGGAAATCAAAAAAGATCGAGAGGTGATATAAGTGCCAACAGGGAAATAACAAATGGCCAAGGGGGATTGTGACCCCTTGTTCCCGTTTATAGCCAGCTATTACTCCTGAGGAAACACTCACGGAACCGTTACGTGCCTGTGGCCATATTTCCTTGGAACATCAAAGCAAAAGACGTATGCCAGAAGTGAATGCATGGACTGAGTGGAGAAAAAATATTTTGGATTGAGACAGGTTGAAATAAGAAGTTAACCCGAATGACACATCATTCATCAATTCAAATATAAAGTGCCGAGCCATTCGATGCGTTGCCATTATATTATATAAAATAGGTGTTGCCAATATCACTATCAAATGCATTAATTTCCTTGCAGTGCACAGCATTTTAGTGGTGTTTGAGGTATCCGATTGGATAGTGCTGTTTCAACGCTTCCTTTATGAATTTTTTTATCACTTTTGATACGATCATCCTTATAAGTATGCAATCTTGAGTTTCGCAGAAAATGATTTCTAACGATATTGTGGAAATTTCCATTAGTTTACAATCGGGTACGTTTAGTACTTTGTTATTTACAATATATATATATATATATATATATATATATATATATATATATATATATATATATATATATATATATATATATATATATATATATATTTAATTACATCATATCACATGAAAATGTGGATGCATCATAAAAAAATCTCATGTGGGCAACACATGACTTTCCTTATATAATGTAATGAATTTACTACTTTTACAGTAAAAAAATAGGTTTTTCTTACAGTAGATATTAATATTATTTCCAAAATATTGAATTTTCGACAATTAGTCGTTATTTTCATTGATTTAGCGTCATTTTCATCCATTTGGCGAGATTTTCGTTAATTTGGCAACATTTCAAAAAGTCGCCAAGTTGGCGACATTCCGCCAAATTCGTCGCCAAAATCTCGCCAAGCGTTATGCACTAAGAAATAAGTTGTTCTTACAGCAGATAAATGACTATTGGCGTTCAAATACAAAAGTATTACTCAAAGTATCCTTTTTCATGAATGGAACGAGTTAGATCCACGAAAATGATGTCACCCAATTTATCGCATGGTATTTATTACATATGAAAAGTGAACATGTTTCTCGACAGTTAATTTTTTGTTTTAATTAATTAGGAAATATTTTTTTATATTTTAAATGACTTTTTGATAATTTTGTTGAAAAATGTACAGTATCTCGAGAACGGTTCATGTTAGCGTTCTAAAATTTATGTCAATCGTTTTCTAATTAAAAATTACATAACTATTTGCGTAACTTTATTAGTGGTTTTGATTTTTTGACGATTTTTTCAAAATTTAGGGGCGTTCTGAACATTCGATTGCGTATAAAACAATAGGTTTCCAGTGTTTACGGATTGTGATTTTTGTACCAAATTTGGTTCGATTCGGTCCATTCGTTCGTCAGTTATCGTATCCACAGACTCACTGATACACACACACACACACACACAC